>QYAL01000078.1:0-153012 GCA_003988805.1 Ploettnerulaceae sp. D365
TAATTAGAGAGAAAGAGAAAAGTAGATTTCTTGGTGTTCTTGTTTACCGCCCGAATGCGGATTAGCGCCGTCCCGGCTATTCTGTCGACCCCTGGTGACTCACGTCAATCGACCTCCATCCAATGATTCCTACGAAAACCTTATCCTCCTTATTCAATCTGGTACCACTGCTTGACTTTACCGGTCCAGAAGCCTCTACAGCAGCGATGAACGAATTCCAGGTCTGCCTCGTCGTCTCTCTATCACTATCCTTCACTTGCCATACTTCTGTTAATGCTGCGGCAAAAACGTCTCTCGGTTCAACATCTGTCTCGTAGAACTGTAGGTCCGGGGGTGCAAGGGCGTATGGTTGGAGTGAAGATCCAAAGGTTTTGAACTCATCACTTGTCACGAATCCGAAGAAGTCCCCTGCACTAGCCCACGCTACGTTATATCAGATATGTCCACCAGTGAATGGATGGGAATACGAACAAATGCCAACAACTGGCCTGAACTCGGACGAGACGTCGCGGCCATTCTCGATAACCATTTTGCCAAACTTGTGCTGCTTGAATCCCGGGGCCAGCTTCAGTACTGAACTCAGGCCTGGTCTGATAAAAGATGAATAGCCTGCTCTGGTCTCATGATCTTGTTTCAATGATGGGAGGACCAATTCGGTGATAGGCATAATAGGCAATATGTTCTATAAACAACTTGAACTTGCTAAATCCAGGAAGATGTCCTTGGTAGAAAGATATAAAAAGGACGACATGCTCTCAGCTTTTATATCTGCCTTCTGCTGGGTCATGGCTATGCATTCCACCGAAATTGTAAAGAGTAACATCTATCTAGCCCGGGAAAAAGGCAATATCCTGACTCGTTTTGCGGAATTCCATAGCTGGTCGGTCGTTTATCAGGGCTTCAATTCATGTGCAGTGGAACTCCACCGAGAAAAGTGGGTCCATAGAGGACTCCGGGTGTGCCGGAAGACTCATCCTTTTGTCAGCTTACAGCTTCTCCCAAGATATCAATGTGTGCAAAGTTAGCTCGGCGAGAACTTCCATCTTTATCTGTGGAACTCCACCCCAAGAAGCCACAATGGATCCAATGGTAATCGTGCATCGGAGCGACACCAGGCGGAAATCTTGTACGGGCTGCGTCAAAGCGAAGCGACGATGCGATCTGACATTACCGGCTTGTTCGAGATGCAGCATGAGAAATCTGAGCTGTCAATATGTATGTGCCTCAATAGTTAACAGTTGGTACGATCTAATCGTCTTAGGCGGACACTGTTCCTGTGGTTCCTGATAAAGTAATTCTTAACGGTGCTATTAATTGGCCCGCCTTACCAACAGTTCCACCGCCAGTTCAGTTGATGGACGAAGGGTTGGATACTATTCTCTCGTCGCCCTACAGCTCATTTTCTTTTCCTGAAATTGTTGCAGTAGACCCGTATCAACTTGACTTTTGCATATCCGAGATCAAGTGCTCCATCCAGACACTCGTGCTTGAAAGGAGGACCCCGTTCATCCATCCAGATCTTTACGGCGAGACGATGCCGGAGACGTATCAGGATCTTATTGGGATGTGCAGTTTCTACATGCAGCGAACATTTCATAACTTGCCTGTAGTGTATCGAATGATAGATGCAAAGGTGAAGAAACTGGTGGATTCGACAAAAGCTGTGATCAGGCTCGAAGACGCACTCCTCACGGTCCAGACACTTGTCATGTACCAAATCATCCGCCTTTTCGATGGTGATCGACGACAACGACTGAATGCCGAGCGAGATATGAAAATACTACATATCTGGACCGAGAAACTGCAGCAGGATTATTCTCAAGCTGATATCGCGCGAGGTGAACCAGGTCATGACTGGGTAGTACTGGAAAGTATTCGACGTACAATAATGATCTCGTGGCTGATTCGAGGGATATACCAAGTAAGCACTGGGGGCGTGTGCCGCATAGTGCCGTCTTTGACATCATTGTTGGTGTCGGTGGATTCTGGAGCCTGGGAGGGAAAAGACGTTGTTTCAAGTGGGGATGTGTTGACTTATCCCGATTTTGTGGATAAGTGGAATTTGGGGAGAGTTGGTTCTTTTAATGTATACGAGATGATTCTGTTAAAGGCGTGCCCAAGGGCCAGTATCAACGGGGTATCACGGTGGCGCTAGAAGATTCGAATCATTCATAGGAGTTTCTCTGTTTTCGGAGTGAACTTATTGATAGGACTCAAATCTCGAATGCATATGAAAATCTCTCCTCGAAACATTCAAGGTCTCTCGCGTATTGGACTAAGAAAACGAAATGATGTAGCAGTATTAAAATTCACAGTCATATTCCAGTAATAGTAGGGCGGCTCTACTATTAATAAACAGAAAAGCGACAAGCCGTCACCTAATCGTCATGAATATCAGATTGCCAGACATGGTATCAAAAGCACGAAGGGTTAGTAAACTTCTCATCAAAAGACTCCTCGATTAAAGAACTCCTGCGGAAAAATTCGGGTATCTCCTAGCTCCTAGCTCCCCAAGTAACCAATACATCAAACGCAACGCCTAGTAACCCAGGAGCTTTAATCCGCAATTCAAACCGCAATGTCATTCGTCGGCTTGGCAGTGGTATCTCCTCTTCCTCCGAAAGCACTCAACGCAGCTACAATTGTCGTGGCTGTGAACAGCAACCTAAGACCAAGTCAGACTCCGGCCCATTCGTACTGGGTGGTTTGTTTGATGACTTACCACTCGAATGCACTAAAGACAGTACCAGCTCTACTTGCCCTGCATGGTCCATACCCTAGGCACGAGCCAGTTCCTATCTTAGCAGCCAGGGCGATGAAACCTGCGAACCAGAAGATCATGGTGACGGCTTCGACACCCAATATCACGTACTTGTGGGCGAACTGGGAAAACTTGGCCGAGGCGAGGATGAGGTATACAAGGACGAGCAGTGTCCACACAGAACAGAATATGAGGAAGTTTATTGCCGAGGGAGACGACACCCCAAAACCTATATCGTTTATGGCATTTGCAGCTGAGGCTGTTAGTACTCGAAATTTCGTTCTGATGAAGAAGCGAGGATTTACCGTAGGCAAGGACTCCAAGGACAATGATCGCGAACAGTGCCTGAACTGCACGGATTGGAAGGATGAGAATGGCGTAGTTGAAGCCCATTCTGCTCGAACTTGCGATGGAGTGGTGTTGTGTAAGCTAATTGGTTATGGTTTACTTGGGCCCTGTACGTTCGTATTTGAGGCTAAGAAGGCGGCTATTATATTGATCGAAGGATAGTGGAGAAAGATGGAGGAAGAAGATCAAGTTTAATGGAGCACAAAACCTTAAGAATGCTTCTTTATAAAGAATCGGTGAAGGGGTTGGGGGGGTGGTGGTGATTCATAGGTGGTAGAGCCGTGGCGTCGTCCAGTGGCGCAGGCTTGGAATCATGGAATGCGGGGCAATTCAGTCAGGCGCGCATGACGTGTTATAGCCATTCCCAGTATTGTGAAATAGGTTTTCAGCTCGTATTAAGAAGATCACGTAATAATGGCTGTCTTGGTATATTGAACTTCCTATTCAAAGGGATCGCTGTGTGCTTGGCTGTGGAAATGACTAGGCGAACTTCCAGTAGCGCCTGCTCGGCTATCTAGTGCCGGCTTGGGGAGGACTGCATTGGCATGAGATGTATTTCCAATGGCTTCCTATATACCGATAGTATCTATTCGGGTAATTCTTCGTAAGAAGTCAACACCGGCACTGTAGCCCCAGTCAATGTTATGAATAGATCTAGAGCTACTATAAAGATCTATGCCTCACAATGAACCAAGTGTACGTGCTACGGTCTTGCTTCTGATCTGTGCTTGAATCTTGTCTGGCACTTGTTTCACTTGGAAAAAGAACAAATTTTCTTCCTTTTTCATACGCGAACACCGGTTGACTCCACCCGGCTTCATACATATGATAGGGTCGAAATCAGAAAATGACAGAGGGCGAGAGCATAAGAGAACGATAAAAAAATCAGTGCAGAATATAACATACATTTCTTTGCTCGGGTGCTCACAGCTTACTTGCCCCCCCTTCGTCAGAAACTAGCTCAATGACCAACTTCCCAAACTGCGATCCGTTCTTGATATCGTCGAATAAGGTATCAATCTCCTTGAGATTATCGATCCCCCTGACAGATCTCGAAACGATCGGTTTGATTTCTTTCTCTTTGATGAATGCGACCATGTTCTTGAACTCCTTTCTCGATCCCATCGTTGATCCACGAAGTTCGAGATTCCTCAAGACGGCATTCATTGACCAGTCCATCTTGGGAGAGACGGTCATTCCATACTGAACAACCACCCCGCCATTCTAACGAGTCAGCAAGACTTAAAGGCTTCAGAAGTAGAACAAACAAACCTTCAAGAGCTTCGCCCCCTTTGCAATTACATCTCCACCAGCACCATCAATAATGGCGTCGATGTACGGCCGATCCTTCGGGAGTTGCTTCTTCAACTCTTTCTCCCATCCTTCCTCCTTATAATTGACTCCACCTTTAGCCCCAAGACTCTTCGCCTGGTTCAGCTTCTCGTGGCTCCCACTGGTCACATAGGCGTTCCCACCCATTGCCACCACAAATTGTAGCACATTTAAAGCGACACCACCTCCGATTCCCGTTATCAAGATATTCCTCCCAGGCTGAGCGTTCCCGCTCTTGGTCACATATGCCCTCCACCCAGTCAGCCCAGTCAACGGCAAAGCTGCCGCCTCAGCAGAGCTTAAGTGCACAGGTGCCTCCTCTACTTCATCCTCATGTACGCAGATAACTTCTTGCAATGTGCCGAGTGGAATTGTCTTTGTACCTCCAAGAATTGCATATCCGGTGGAGGCTTCCGGGCCATCGGGTGAGTCCTTCCAACCTCGACCAGGAGTCAGAATAACCTTCTTGCCCATCCATAACTTAGAGGCCGAGGACCCTATCGCCTTGACGACGCCGTAGCCATCTGCCAGAAGAGGAACGTCGAAGGAGGGGGCAGGGTAGAGATGCTGTCGAAGGAAGAAATCGCGGTGGTTCAGGGCTGCAGCATGAATTGCGACGACTAGATCGTTAGGACCGGGATCTGGCACTGGCACTTCTTTAAGTTGAAGACTATAAATATGTTAGAGGGGTGACCATCAGACGGCGATTACCTACGGGTAGTAAACCTTTCCAGGCTTGCCCTCAACCTGTTGCATTACAATAGCCTTGGGCATCTTGGACTTGGTGACTTCGAATCAGCTTTGAGCCAATTGATTGCTAGGTTTTCTCCCGAGAAACGACGGGGTATTTCACCAAAGACATTGCGGTCGATGAGAAAACGGCTACGGGATCCCGCTCGACGACCTGACGTTGAGTTGGACTCCCCCTCCCCTCACTATTAAGTTGCCGAGGCTAGCGAATACGAAGCGTATTTCGTACAGCAACCGAATGTGGACTTGAGTGTTAAAATAGAAAATGCGGGGAGAGTTGAAGTCTAATCTGTGAAAGTTGTATTGCTAGTCTCCCTTTTGGCTGAGACAAGTGACGAGATGTACATAAGATTCGTTATATAAGTATATATATATATGTGATAGTATCTCTGTTCCCACACTCAATGGAAAAGAAGTGGAAAATAACTCCGGCTATGCCATTCTACAAGTAGCTCCAAAACTCCTTAAAAACAATCATCTTCTCCTTTTCCCACCCCCAGCGCCGTCGGTATCAGCTCTTCTTTTCTTGCCCTCCTTACGCCAGTATTCCTTCGTTTCTGCCTTTTCCCTCTCGCCACGCTTCTCCTGGTTCTCCTCAACCTTTTTCCTGTAGACCTTCCGCTTTTCTTCCTTTGCGGCCCTCCTCTTCGCATCTTTCTCATTGCGCAAGGTCATGACCTTTTGCATCAGATCCCTCGCCTTCTTCTCCTCGCCGCCAACAACCACCGCACGTTTCTGCATGTACGTCTCTTTACCCTGCTTCTTTGTCTGAATTATCTGAGATTTGAATGGGAGGTCTGCAGCCAGCGCACGTGGTACACGAAGAGGATTAAAGTGTCGAGTTGCTCGCTCGACGGGTTTGTACTGGCTATTCTTTTGCTGTGGTGTTGGAATGTTTTGATCTCGACGGACTTCGCCTGTCAAGCGCATGCCTTCCCAGCCGAGGAGATTTGTGACGGGATTGTAAAAACGATGAGGTTTAATGGGATACCATGCTCGCAAGAATATAATGTCGCTCATCAAGATCTTGTCTTCGAAAGTGGCTCTGAAGTGTCCTTCTGGCTTGCTGAGGGCTTTCTTGATCTGGCCTCTGATCCCAGAAACGGTCTTGATTGATGCACCTTCAAACTTAGCAATCTCTACCGCTGTTGTGAACATATCTTTGATGAATGCTGTGTTCTTGAAGATCTTGTATGCCGTTCCTGTCAACTTTAGCTTTTTGACTATCTCGGTAGCTTCATCTACATTCAACACCGTTCCCGTTGCTGCAATTCGAAACCCGGGATTCTTTGATGAGAAAGTCTGATAGCAAGAGAAACCTGTATTTGGCGCGATCAGCGGCCCGTAAAAAGTTCCGAAACAATGCATGTGCTCGGGCGTGTACTTGAGCATACGATTCCGAACTCGAGAATCCGATATGCTATACACAGGCAT
Source organism: Ploettnerulaceae sp. D365 (assembly GCA_003988805.1). Lineage (NCBI taxonomy): Eukaryota > Fungi > Ascomycota > Leotiomycetes > Helotiales > Ploettnerulaceae > Ploettnerulaceae sp. D365. The sequence continues at coordinate 6,626 of QYAL01000078.1, forward strand.
TGTCTGAAACCTCCTCCAGCCCATAGAGAAAATGAGAGGATCGTTCGTCTTCAGAATCTTTTTGTGCCATCGATGGCGCTTGATCCTGACTTGGACAAACCCATACCGGTCTTCTGTTGCAGAAAGTCCTCCGATGATGATTGGCATTCGAGGGGTGAACTTTGTGACAAACTCAGATGCCACGCCTTCAAGGACAATCTTTGCATACATCCCTGCTCGAAAGCCTTCAACATTGACCCGTTGTTTGTCCTCCAAGAGTTCAAATTCGGCCTTATTGATGTCTAATTGCTTCTGGATCTGGGCTTTCTGGGCATCATACCAGTCGTCCTCTCCAAATTCCTCTTCCGTGCCCCCATCTCGTCGAGCTTTCGCTTTGTCGTTATTGAACCCCTCATGGTCCTCTTCCTCGAAACGTAGCTTTAGCTCTTCCTTTCGCCGAGCATTCTTCTCTCGTTCTGCTTCGAGATCATCTGGCTTCTCCTCTTCTTCGACCTCGAGATCCTGGAATTCTCCATCTCCTTCGTCATCTGAACTCTCCCCATCGCCATCATCGCTATCGCCAGAGTCGTCCTTGTTCTCGACGAGCAGATCTGCAGTAGCAAATCGCCGTCTGAGAGACTCAACTCCGTCTCCATCGGACCATTTCGCTTCCAAAGCATCGTAATCGAGAATAGGAACTGCACGATCATCCAGCTTTTCATCGGCATTGTCTTGCCCAGATTTCTTAAAGAATGTCTCCTCCTCGGAATCCTCTTCGATAATGTCTTCTGCTTGGTCCTCGTCTTCTCCACGCCATCTATTCAACACATCAAATGGGGTCAAGGCTTCGTTGTACATCATCTTAGCGAGATCAGATGTTCGGTATGACTGTTTTCTGCTGCTGAGCATCAGTGCAGTTTTCAGCATGTTCCCCTTCCATCGAAGAGCCCCGTCCTCGTCGTCATCGTCCTCGTCGTCATCGTCAACCTCACTGTCTTCTTCGCCAGATATTGAGCCCAAGTCAGAGTCACTGTCTGCGAAAGCAATCTCCCCCTCGGCTTTGTCAGCTGACTTCCGGAATGCCTTGCCCATTTTGTCTTCTGTGATCTCTGCCTCGTCTCCTGAGTCTGGCTCCTGTCCACTGACAAAACCCTCGTCATCCACGAGTTCTTCATCGGACTCTTGGTCTCGGTCCACAAACCTTGCAGATCGTTGTTCTTTCCGGCCACTGCCTTCATCTTCCTTTGTGACTGCAGACCCACCACCAAATAATTGAAGGCCGTCTTCTGTATCGCCAAGGGTTCTCCGCTCGTTCTGGAGACGAACAATTAATTCCTCACCCTCTCCACGTTCTTCATCGTCCTCCTGGTTGAAATTGAAGCCCTTGTCTCGTGTGATGTAGATAGTATCTCCGTCAATCTTTAATCCGCTCTTGTCGGACATTGGTGCATGCAACTTCTTCTCTTTCTCGTCCAGCCGTCTGCGTCCGGTTTTGCCAGAAAGTTTTGCCATTTCTCGGTCCATGTATGGAGTTGGGCATGGATCTGGTAAGGATTCCATCGAGGCAATGGTATAATCCCCCAGCCCAGGTATATGCACTCTTTGACCCTGCGCAGAAAAATTCGTGCCTCGCAAATAGCCAGAAAAAACCACTGTCCGATCGCACTTCGCATCCTCCTCAACCTTTGTAGGGTGTGTAATATCTCGGAGGCTATCGATAACAGTATATGGGTGGGAATTCCTCCAAATCAGAGGTCTCGGGTTCTTCATAACTGATATGAATCTCGACAGATTGTGTATTTCGCGATCAGGATATCGACCATTGATGACTCCTGATAGATAGAATAGGTGTGCGCCTTGGTATAGCTCGCTCCAGAACCGGTTTTTCAAGCGCTTCTTCGCATCCTTCAGCGTTTGAGGTTTTCGAAAGAGATCCAGATGCGTGAGGATTCCGAAGACGTTTCCAGGCATACCACTAGAAGCTAGAATATTCAAGAATTCCATAGTTTCCATTTCGAACCCAAAGTTTCCGTCAATCATAAGCAGAATGATATCCGCAACCTTCGACATGTCCACCATGGCTTCGAGCTCGTTCGGACATTCCACGAACGTTAATCGTTGACGCTTCGAGGTCACCACGGTGATGGGCCCTTGCGGATCCGAGAGAGTTTCTTTCGCATATCGTTTGACGAGGGACTTGAGCAGGGTTGTCTTTCCTACGCCGGGAGGTCCAACAATGGCGACGAGTCGTGGGGGTGGTTCCTCGGGGATTCGATCGACTTGGGGAACATGGAGCCGTTTCTCTTTGAGCTGGAATAGATCAATATGTAGTCCTGCAATAGATTCAACCAACCTACATCATGCGATCGAGCTGCAGTTTTGGCCAATCGTCCTGGATTAGCATAGGCAAAGGCCTTCGGGTTCTTGTCTGCGAGCGAAAGGGTTAGCTAGGCACGAAGAGGACAGGAATTATTACTGACCCCCTACATGCTTCGTCTTCTTCTTCTCTTTGGACGGTCTATGCGCTCGATTGTTTTGTTCCTCCATACTTGTCAAAGTAATGCTGCAGATCGAACCGATTCGACTCCGACATGGAGATATTAGATTTTTATGGTAAATAAATTTTGGCGGCATTTCTTTTCGGAAGTACACGACTAGTCCAATCATAGCTAGCTCAATCCCTTATCGCCTTATCTCCAGCTTGCACTTCTCATCGCGGGAATCGGCGCTTCACCTCGGCCCAATCTACGACATCGACATCACAACACCACAGCACCCATTATTATTGTATTGGATATTCTTTGCCAGCTTACTGTACTGTACCCACTTCCACAGGCATCTAGCGCCTGGCGCCTGCTTCGTACATGAACCACGGATCGAATGACGTACTTTAGGCTGTCGCGGGGTTTATCTGCTCCAGATTGGACCAAGGTATAAGTTGTACTTCTATATCTCTCACCTTCTCTGCTTCTTCTTCTTCGCCTTCTTCTTTTCCTGTAAACTACAATACAAGGCAACGATTCGAGGCATCCTTCACCCAAAATCTAACAACAACAACAACAACAAGTCTTCTAAGTCTAGTCTCTCTCTCTCTCTCTATATATATATATATACAAACAGTCTTTAAAAAATGCCAGGACAAATGATTAGACACATTGTAAGTTGAAGCTGGTACAAGCAAAGCGCTCCCTTCATCTTGTCGATAGGTTCGAGCTTATCGAGTATATCTAGGTTACCTGCAAGGAGAGAGACGACGTTGAACCGTATGTTTTCTTTCCCTGCTGATGTTATCAATGTCGTAACTTCCAGCACAGAGCCATTAAGTTGGCCGAGGAACAAGGAGGGCGCATGGTGACCACATTTACAGTCATACCATCCTTCGTGTATGTTTCTAGTTCTATCTCTGCCATTGACGAATTCATAGCTTACTGATCATTTACATTATCAGCGTCGACATGCCAGCTGATTCAGTCAGCGCCTTGGCAGACAGCCCACTCATCGAATCTGTAGAGGTGGACCAGCCTGTAAAGACACAGTAGAGGATATGCAACATATTATTCTTGGACTTTGTAGCACAGGTCAACATGTGTAATTTTCGCGGCCTCGATTGCTTTTACGCGGATTTTCATCCGGCATTGACCCTCGTGCTGGAGACGCACTGCTCCAGAAATATATTACTGTATACTGTACCTTTCTACGTGCTCCCGTCTTTTCTGCTCTCAGTCCACGCGTAAAATCAATTATTTTGTTGGAGAAATAGAGGTTCAGTGGATAGCTCGTAGCCTAAGGTACGAAGGCTGCGGGAGAGCTTAGCGATATGGTCTGTGTTGAAGCTATAGAGCTTCTTGCAGGAACAGGAACTTAGCTCAACACACTCAATAACAACCACTGTTCTACCCACACCTTCCTTCTGACCTGTGATGTCCCTCGGAGTGGACTATTGTTCATTTCAAAGAGATCAGTGTTTTACTGTTCCTTGACCTTGTAATGGTTATCGTTATTTTCATTAAGGAACTATTACATGTATGCTAATCTTTAGCTCTGCAAAGCAAATACATATCGCATCCTCCCCCACAACACCACACAACACATCACGTTAGAAATGACTCTCACACATCCCAATGCCACCATAAAACTCCTAACCAGACCATTGCGATCGTACAATGAACAATTCCAATCCAAAGTACTTTCGAGGGACCTCGCGCATTCTGCCAGAGTCGACCGGCACCCTTCCCCCTCAGCACACAAGTGGTCCCATCCACCGAGCCCAACAACAATCGCCGACGACGAGGTTGCGAGCCTTGCAAGCAAGCCACTACACGCTCTGAGCTTGGCAGATCTAGTCAAGTGATGACCTCCACCTTTTCAGCTTCGATACGTATAATTGCTGACGCCGTCTGTATCTAGGGAAGGGAGGCCTCCGCTTTCTGAAGACGCATTATTTTCATCGGCCAACTTCACCCTTTCTCTCCTCCCAATCCGTCTCGCACATCGAATTCAAGCATTAAGAAACCTCCCCTTCATCGTCGTATCCAATCCTAATATATCTGCCATCTACAACAACTACCTACACTCCTTGTCGACCCTGCTTCCATACAATTCAAAATCCATTTCCAGTCTCGAAGACGAGATCCGATTCACGAGTGTGTTAGCAGACTTGGTCGAGACACATTCCCATACCATACCTACACTTGCGCGAGGTTTCCTCGAGTGCAGAAAGTACATCAACCCAGAGGAGGTCACCCGATTCCTGGATGAACATTTACGGGCTAGGATTGGGACTAGGTTGATCGCCGAACAACACATTGCTCTACATCTCTCTTCACAGCCACATCAAGATCCAAAGCTAAAAGAGACGGAGCCGGAATCTTCTTACATTGGGGTCATCGATACGGCTTTACAACCTGCGTCTATTATCAACTCTTGTGGGAATTTTGTTTCCGAGATCTGCGAACTGAAATACGGTGTGCGACCAACTTGGATCATTGATGGAGAGCCGGATACCACTTTTGCTTATGTGCCTGTCCATCTTGAGTACATTATCACCGAGCTTCTGAAGAATGCTTTCCGAGCAACAGTGGAGTCAGGGAAGTCTCACGAACCAGTAGTGATTACCATTGCTGCAGAACCCGAGTCACACAAAAAGTCAATTACACTGAACGACAGAAGATACAACGTCGTCGATGAAAATCCCCCAATCAAACCTTTTGAAGATCCTGCACCCGGGGTTACTATTCGTATTCGAGACCGCGGAGGGGGAATAAGCTCAGAGGTCCTCCCTCAGATCTGGTCATATTCGTTCACCACTTTCTCGGACGATGATTTACCCGGAGCTGGCAGTGGGAGTATGGATGCCCTGAATGTTCTTTCGGGTGCGAGCGGTGGAGAAGGCAGCTCGATTGCTGGCTTGGGGTATGGGCTACCTCTTGGGAGAGCATACGCCGAGTACTTTGGTGGCGGTATTGCTGTCCAGAGCTTATACGGATGGGGCTGTGATGTATATCTCAGACTCAAGGGTTTAGGCAAACCCAGGCCTTGAATCAATACTGTAACATGTTATCACTTCTTCAGAACGAGTTTCTCGGCATTTCCTCTTCTGCTTTCCCGAGTAGCTCAGGCTTTCTCAGCCAGGCTTCGAAACGTGACCCTTTCTTGGAAGCCGAGTCAGCTGAAAACGACTTTTTCATACGTCCCATAGAGATTTCTGAAATCATGCTACAGTACCATTTTCAAGCTGCGCCTCATGAAACCCACTCCTGTACCTGGGCTATCTACAATTGGTGACAATCACGACAGGGGAGCGAAATGAAACGAATGGGGGGAGCCGAGCCGAGACAGGTCGCATACTGGAGACCTTCTGTAAACGCCTTTGTCAGTCAACAGGGCAGTGTAGCAGTTGGTGTTGGTACTTTAAGGCAGTGTTCGCCTCATACGAGGCTCTCCGACATTAATTCTTAATTCTTTTGCTGAACTCAGCTTACCTTCACATCTTTCGTCACATATCCGCTCCCATCGTTCATTCGCCAGCTATGGAACCTCTTTCTGGTGCCTCGAGCGTTTTTGCAGCAGTTTCTGTTGCATTTGAATTAGCTGAGGGAGTCCAGAAGCTAGTGAAGTTCTGCAAGGCGGTACAAGATGCTCCAGCTAGACTCTGCGATCTAATTGCGGATCTGGAATCACTTTCCAAAATCCTGCTGCAAGAACAACCTATCAACATAGTGCCAGGCATCGCACATTTTACAGCAGACGCATTGAATAACTGCCAACAATTGGTCTCAAAACTCCAACAGGAACTCTTCCAACAAAGTGTCGACCTCCGATCCCCAACCCGGTTTCGAAAGCTCCGAGGCAGCTATAAATTCGTGTTGAAAGACGATTTAATTCAGCATCTACGAGTTGAAATAGACAGAGCAAAGTCAAGCTTGCAGCTAGGGAAGCTAGAATCTCTTATGTAAGTCAAGTAATATGGATCTTTAATGCTCGGAATCGTTCCTGACAAAGTCAGATACACAGCCAACTTTCATTACCAAGACCAGAGGCAATATATTGACGAGGTGTCGCAAGACATCAGACTAACCACCAAGCAAGGTGTCGACAGTGTTGTGGCACAAGTTCAGAAATTCCACGCGATGCAACTCCATGGTCCTGTTACCACGAGCTCTCGGCATGCAGATATCGAGAAAGAAAATCTGCCTGCTGAAGTCAGCATCAGCACCAGCATCGGCACAGACTCCTGGCAAACTCCCAAGGGGCAGGCAGTGTCTCAGTACTATTCAAGTACAGAGACATTTAGACTACCCAGGAAGGAGCTAGTGTCGCCACTATGGTCATTAAAAATCCACTCTCGGTCAAAACATATCACGGAAGTTGACTCGTACGGAACACGATCCATTCGTCAAGAGGAGACTGATTATTTTTTGTACCCCTCCGGAATCATGCGACGACTCGGCCTGACTTCAGGCGTAAGCATACAAGCCAGATCCACCATAGGCTGGCAATACACCCTCCAGTCGTTCAACACGGTCAGAGACACAGCACCCATCTTTGAATTTTGTAGAGACGGAAATCTTGCCGCTGTTCAGAAACTTCTACAGCTGGGTGAAGCGTCGGTTCGGGATCGAGACTCCCTCGGCAGAACACCGTTATGGGTAAGTCTCATGCCCTGTGCCCTAAACTCATCATTAATGAACTACAATGCAGATCGCCGCTCGATCTCTTCAACCAGAGGTCGCAAAGCTTCTGCTGAGGGAAGGTGCAGATCCTCACGTGAATGACTGGGGCTTCACATCGTGAGATTTCTGATTTGACCAGCAGCTTGCACTTGCTAACGAACACAGCCCTCCGATTTGTTGCCGTTGGTATCAGCGAAAAAATCGACGTTGCAAAGAAGCTCTCCATGATCTCCATATTCGAAAGCTATAGCCATGAAGATATGGATATCTTGTCACTGATTGGAAGACTACTACTCGCATATCGCCCCCGGAAAGATATGGAAAGGGAGCATAGCCGAGCGTAGGCACGCCGCCCTTGTGCTACTAAAACGCCTAAATCACTTCATCCCCAAGAGTAGCACATATCAAACCAAGATTTTATCTGGGATGCTAGAATTTAGATACCAGCAAGATGTTCTTGGATGGGTTTTGAGTACAATTGATGGACCAATACTTGAGAGTTCTGAAAGTTCTGCTATTCACAGAGCGATGGAAAGGCAACTCTTGATTCTCGATCCTATCTGGATGGAAATGATTGTGCGAAAGACTGTGGATCTGCACCGTTTCTGGAGCGTGCAACCCAGTCCTATACCCCCATCTACACCGACATCTTTAGCCATGTTTCGGCCAGAAATGTTCTATGCTTGGGTACGCCTACTGAAAAATGTTGGGCATGATATCGAGAATTTTATTCGTGCAGAGCTCAAGAGCTCGACATCTCCGCTGCCGGCCGAGGGATGGAATCAAGAAAGCTTGCTTGAGCTATTTAACTCCGAACCTGAGTCTAATCTTCCTTACACGCCGCCTGGATGCTTTGCATGCCAGCGGTGTGGAAGAGAGGAAGAATCTTCATGGGTGAAAATCAACCTTACCTGGAGACAACGGCTTCAGGCCGTCAGACAGCGGAAAGACGAGAAACAGAGTGTTGAACATCATATGGACAGTACGTTGTTGTCCGGCACTACTGAACTTGTTGAGTCAGGGTCTTCTTGGGATGCTCATTTACACCCAGCTGAGAGCATCACTGGTTTTTACAACACACTACCATACTCGATTGTTTGCTCGAATAAGTGCATAGACGGAATTTCCGTTGCAGAGTCATTCGAGGAAGGATCTACGGGAGAGCCATTTCTCCCACCGTATCCGTATGAGAAACCATCGCAGCCTCCTCTACCCTCGGGAAGAGATATCGATGAGGATAACTGTCCATCCAGGAATATGCCGGGTGCTTTTCGTGACTGAATTCATGGAGGGCCGTGGGTATTTTGTCTCTGATCGACCAATCTGCGATGGTCACCTGAGCCGGCTGAGCTCTTCTTGTTCTCATCTTTTCGTAGTTCAATAATTTCTTTGATCTGTCATAGAAGTAGGATATCTAACCTTTCACCTGTGCGTTGCCAAGCGTTTGTTCTCTCCTCTGGTGTCATGATAGCTTCTATGTCGTGTTTCTATTTGCATAGATTGGAGGGCAGCTTAAAATAGGAATAAATCAAGTCGAACAGTATCAATCCCACAGTAGTGTAAGCTGAGTATGATTCTTCCTCGTAGTCTACAGATCTTACAAAATTATCGGGATGCTTTCGGAGCCGAATTTGCTGGCTTCTGGTAAAGGGAGAATAAATAGAATAGATTCACGGCACTTCATAAGCAAAGCATTATGGCCCGAAAAACCAGGACCTGGAGAGCGCATTCAAGTGGGCAGTGATAGTACAGGAAGACTGAGGAACTTTGTGGTGACCGTAGAGATACTGTAAATACAGTATTTCTTTTAAATTTTGACATCAAAACGAAAAGTTAGGAGGCCAAATTGTCCAAGAACGGGTTCTTGGCCTATTGTCTTCAAGTCAAATCTTGAGGGGTACTACTCTTCTTTCGATGGCATCGTGTTCAACCAAGAGATCGAGAGGAATAATCGCATGCACATGTTGTAGGACAAGAGTGAGTGGGCAACTGACCTTTTCCCTTTACTTTCATCCTCATTATGAAATTAGTCATGATCATTTGCAAAGTCTCTACTAGAAATCTATTCGAAAGTAAATACAAACATACCACACGATATGCGGGAAAGGAAAAGGGTGCGCGAGAATGCGATTGATCAGGTCACGTTGCGGTAAATACCGACTTGCAGGCTCAGCCACCCAACAGCTGCTGAAAACATTCACGACGAAACGAAACGTTGCCAGCCATGGCCCAATTGCAAACAAACATGGAATGGCGTAAAATCGTTCCGTTTTGTCTACAGTGGCTTTTCATAGTGGCTGATCGACTACAGTATCAGATGTGTGCATGTTAATTGGGCAAAACCTACGATCCACGCTGCGCGATGATGAGGCGATGCGCAGTTCCAGCGTTGTGGCTGATTTCCAACGCTGCGAGTGGCGAGATTTGCTCTTTGAGCTTGTTTTGGGCTTGGATGAGCTTGATGAGCTTGATGAGCTGCATCGTAGACTTGGTGCCAAGAGCCAAGGGACTAAGAAAAGCTTTAGTTTGAAGGAACAGAGAAGCTTGAGTGTTAGTAATAATAGCTAGATAGAGTATTCAGTGAAGAAGTAAACAAACAGGAAACATGCGATAGGCTCAGTCATCACTAGGAATGGATTGGATTGGATCGGATTAGATTAGATTAGACAGCCCCTTTTACAGTACTGTATCATATGTATGGGCAAAACACAATAATACAATAATACTACATACAGTACATGTACATGTACAGTATGCTTGCGTCTGCCCTTGTCCTTGTATCCTAATCATAATCCTCAGAAACAGGGGCGCAGGATCCGCCGGTTTTGTGTTTTGATGATATATATCTGTGACCCTTGTTGATACTGTATGCAGTGGAGCACGATCTGTGAGGTCCTCGTCCTCCTACATTGATTGAATACATATCACCTGTCGATGCTGTATATAAGACTGTAACCAGGTCATGATCATAGTCAAGGCCATGTCTAATATCAGAGTCTGTTTGTATGTTTGGATGGTTGTCCAAGTTCTGTTTGGTATCCTCTTTGCTATGATAGAGTAATCCTTGATTAATCCTTGATTAGATGGAGAGTGGACTGACTGACTGAAACTGGTGTTTGCCAAGCAAAGTCGCGGATTTGTTAGTGTGTTCTTGAAGCCACCGAAATTTGACTGCGGCCCATGATTCCCAAATACCGGTAATTTCCCACTACTTCAGGATTCTACCAGAGCACCGTCATCTTCTCTTCTTCCTCTTCTCTTCCTCGTCTCCCTTTCATCGGCTTCTCCCTCGGCGTCGACGACAACAATAACCACAAGTAAACCAGCTCCGCCTCGTATTCACTACGACGACAGAAACCGACCCTAGCTCCCCTCGCAAACCCCAATCAAAGCTGAGGCTGAGTGACTGTAACCACGAATGCGCACCTAAGCCATTGTTACTCGCAATCAACGCTCGAATACACAGTTCGCCTTGTTGCCTCATGACTCGAGACGGATAATTTGGTGATAAGTGTACCTGTCTACGAGTCTACAGAGGGCCATCCATACCTAGGTACCTAACACGTCGTCCGACGTCATACTGTACCAACGCATCAGTGCCAGCAGAAATCGGGGACAATAAACAATCAGCATTCCACCCCGAATCTGCCCATCCATTAGATTTATATCTAAATCTCCCGACGCGACACGCCCCATTGCACGCTCTCTCTAATTCAACAAAAAATAACTCAATTCTTCGCTCTGTTCCCAAACAACCATATCCTAATCCATCGGCAACATGTCGAGGACGTTCAACATGCGTGAGTATTATGGTGTGCATCTTCTGTCTTACATATTTTGCTTACAATACCTGGTGTAGATGCGATAAAACGCCAAGCGAGAAAAGAGGCTTGGTACAGCGATTCGTGGAATCCGTGGCGCAAGAGTGGCCGATCAAGAACTTGGGCAGCTTCACCGTCAGATGTCGAAGCCGCGGCCAGAACCAGAGAGATTGATGATATCGAGGAACTCCCATTATCTGCAGTCCAAACAGAACCGAATTTCCATACAAGACAGCTCAGTGAAGGCACGGACAACAATACAATTCGTAGGAATTCGAAAGAAAACGAGTTTGAAATGACGAGCGCTTCAGCTACACAAACAAATGGCAAGGCGAGGGAAGCACATAGCGAGGAGACCGCAGTCGATCACACGTCGTCGAGACCTAGGAGTGAAGAAGAGAAGGCGCGAAAGAGATTCCTCGGGCGGTTTTCTAAACAGGAAAAGGAAAAGGAAAAGGAGAACGAGACTAATGAAGCTGACGATCCCGAGAAGAAGCGTCCTTGGTATAAGGGAAAGATTTTGCCGCACAAGGAGCCATTCACTTTACGAAATCAGATTCAGAGAACATTTTTTAGCTCCTGGATCAATATTCTGCTGTTGGCAGCACCCGTTGGTATTGCATTGAACTATGCCGGCGTCGATAAGAGAGCTGTCTTCTGTGTCAACTTCATCGCAATTATTCCCTTGGCAGGTTTGCTGGGTTTTGCGACGGAAGAAATTGCGTTACATGTCGGAGAAAGTGTAGGAGGACTTTTGAATGCTTCCTTTGGGTTTGTACCCCCAACTACCCCCTCGCCAAACCTATCGCTAATTTTTCTAGGAACGCTGTTGAAATGATCGTGGCGATCATTGCCCTTGCCAAGGGCGAAGTCATAGTCGTTCAGACTTCTCTCATAGGCAGTATTCTCTCCAACTTACTTCTTGTCATGGGAATGTGCTTTTTCTTCGGCGGACTCCGCCGTGAAGAGCAATTCTTCAATCAGACCGTTGCCCAAACAGCCGCCAGTCTTCTCGCCCTCGCTGTGGGTAGTGTCATTATTCCAACCTGCTTTGATAAATTCAGCACCACTCCAACATCCGATGTAGCCGCTCTTTCTCGCGGCACAGCCATCATCCTTCTAGTTGTCTACGGAGCATATCTTTATTTCCAGTTGAAGACCCATGTGGTCATGTTCAATGAGGAGAGTCAAAAGGTGGCTATGCGACCCCACAAGCACACCGTTCCCAAGGGTGCTATCTCAAAAGGCCTCGCAAAGGCTGGTGGAGTCGGCGCTGGAGCCGGACGACCTACTGTTGTTGACCGACCGCCGAACGACGAGCTTATCAGGACCACCGCTTATGAGGACACCGATGAAGAGGACGAAGAGCCACAGCTTCACATTGCTGTGGCTTGGGCTACCTTGGCTGGTGCCACTGCTGTTATCGGGCTATGTGCCGAGTTCATGGTGGATAGTATCTCTTCCATCACCGAGAGTGGAGCGATCTCCGTCGAGTTCGTCGGTCTGATTTTGCTACCCATTGTTGGTAACGCCGCCGAACATGCTACTTCCCTGACCGTAGCCATAAAGGACAAAATGGATCTCGCCATTGGCATTTGTGTGGGTTCTAGCATGCAGGTCTCGCTTTTCTTGATCCCGCTTTTGGTTGTCATTGGCTGGATCATGGGTCAAGACTCCATGAACTTGAGTTTTGATGGCTTCCAAATTGCAGTTCTATTCGTGGCTGTCTTGTTGGTCAACTACCTAATTGCAGATGGGAAATCCCATTGTAAGTTTCTCGTCACTTTTGAACTTCTCGTCACTTTGAATCGTGCTAATAGGATTACAGGGCTGGAAGGAATGCTTCTCATGTGTCTGTACATTATAATAGCGGTGTGCGCTTGGTACTATCCACAGACCGACGCGGAAGGGAATGTAGTCACCACCGTCGGCTAGAGGTTCTAAGATTTACCCCAAATTGCCTCGAGGAAGCATATAATACTTACTTCGCTTAAGAGAGGTATACCTTAAGCGAGCCGAATCAACACCGTGAGCGAAACAGTCTTCGAAACACATAGTCACGAGCAGGGACGGACTGCTTAGGGCATCTGCCATCACTTATTCATTCGAGGGAGTTCCAATCACTTCCCTGCTCGCTCTCGAAGCAATACGTTCTCGAATTACCACTTTGATACTCTTTTACAAAAATACGTTAATGAACCTCATATGTCTAGCGGGTCAATAATGATGTTGTGGGCCAAAAGGAGAAGCTGGCGTGTGGCAGGAAGGAAGCCGTGCACCTTGCTTGCCTGACTAGGCCAAGCTCATTACACCCACTCGATACTCTCATACTCTCTTTGTATTATATCCGCAGTTTCTTTGCTCTCATGTATGTAACCCGATTTGTAATATTTGATTGTACACAGAGCATATCCGGCCAGCTCGTCACATTGAGCTTCTCTTTTCATTTTCACGGAAGGTCTTAATCGGTAGGGGAAGTTTGGCACTGAAAAACGCGTTCTGAGCAATCAGTTAGAAAATGAAAGCAATCAGAAAGAAGCAAAGTTTCAGGTGCGATGGCCGCCGAATTCTCAAACTTAGGGGCCACACTTGCTCCATTTACGGCCAAATATGTCCCGCCTTCAACATTTGAAACTCGTCATGAAAAATGTGTCTAGGTGAGCACGACTCGACTGCTTACCTGCGTGCAAAAGTTGGAAATCTGTTCCCAACGCAGCAGAGTGCTCGGCAGCTCGGAAACCTTTGCTTAACTCACACTATATATATTGCGCGAACGGCGTATTCAAGGTCTCGAGAATATTCTAGCCGAAAGAATCGGAAAGATTTCACTTCTCAAGTATCTTGTGAACATCATCTTGAGCCGAGGTGAAAGGAAAACACTGCAATTCCGTCAAGTTCTTCGTGAATCTGACGATGCAAGGTTTCATAGATTTTGACGATGGGCCTTCGGTTGATGTTGATGTTGAGAATGGCCTATTCTCGAGCCGAGATAAATGATGAAAAGTCCAAGTACGGTGTTTTATAACTGGTTACTGCTACTTCTTGAAGATGCTGATGCCGAGCTTCCATCAAGTCACGGAGCTTATCAACGTCTTCCAAAGGTTCTTTCTATCAAAACAGGTTGATTCAATCCCCTTCTCATCAAGTCGGGTGCTTCTTCAAGGTCTTCCGAGGTTCCAACAACATTTCTCACATCGCTCAATCTCTTACACAGAAGGCCTCTATATTTGTTACGCCATACCCCTAATTCCCCCCAATTCCTGTCAGATAAGGGTGAATACATCTTTTGAGAACTTGAAATTATAAGGTAAGTCCATGCATGCTAGATATTATAAAATAGGACAAGAATGAGGACTTGGACTTCTACAAGGAAGGAGAACCTCTGGTCTGGTCATATTCTTGCCTTTATGGTCAGCGGTGAGAAAATGTCCAGAGCAGTTAGTATCGCCAATCTTATATTTGATACCAGAAAGAAGATAAATCCCTTAGACATCATGTTTATCTTTCCGAAAGTTCAGTCTCGGCAATCCACGGCGTACTTGAAAAATATATATATATTCACCAGGTAACAGCTATGGATACGGCATCACGAGGCCCAAGTGATATCGTCGTTACACTAAGCAAGGATATCGGACCTTCCTTATTGTATCAATATTAGCTAGATTGGGAATTTTTGAATCTAATTTCACTTGACCGCGTCAATCAAGGATTCATTTATTTCAAACTTCCCTCTTCCAACTTGCACGCTGGACCTTCTACTTCTAACTACTACTAACTAACTCCTACTCTCTACTTCCTTCATACAGCTTCTCTTCTCCTTACAACTCTATCACAAAATCACTCATTCTAGTTGGTCTTCACTAGCAACACCTTTCGTGGAAAATTGGCTATTCCTCACCTTGGAAATCCTACGCAATCATTTAGACTTGTTGAGGAAGGCTAGACCTCCCAGTTTGTTTCACTCTTCTTTCCATTCCAAGAAGTGGCTCTCTAAGCTAATTCACTGCTAGATATTCTCAAGACCCTCGGAGCCATTGCTTTGAACCAAGGTATTTCTTTTCTACCAGGAGAAGCTACTGTCTAGACAGTCTGTGACTCGAGCTAGTAGAGCTTCAAGCCTAGCTTCACAACTATTTAAGGAAACTTCTTCACAACATGAGCTTCCTCTTCTACTCTCAATCATTTCCACAAGGTCCATCCACCGACCAAGTTTTCATCAACGTTAATCCACTGCTTCTCGTCTTTGCTCAAGCCGTATTTGCTTATTTGCTTCAGAAGTCACCACGCATCTATTACTCACCTCACACTCCACCGTGGAACATACTCGATACTCGGCTAACAAGTTCACCCTGGTTTGATACAAAGTATCCCATTAGCACATGTCCCCCATATCTCCGAATCTACACGGCTCATACCGCGCTGTCTTTCATATTACGCCCACTAGCTCCTACGACGTCAGCGCAGCCTTGAACCTCCGGATACCTCTCGAAGAACGAGACCATCGAGCTCTCATATCCACTACACTATACGAAGCTTCTCTCTGTTACTAGCATTTACAATGGATCAAAGCTTTGAAGATCGTGAAGAGTCCCAAAGAGACCTTTTCGATGAACTCCTGGACCCCAGAGATGATCCACGGGATAGAGCACTCCATTTCACCATGCGAGGCTACCATACCACAGAGACTCCACTTCAAATCCAACGAGAAGATCTTTTACCCACAATTGAGACCTGTGATGAGACTCGCAACCTATCTCCTGCGCTATCTACCACTCAAGCCACAGCCCTAGCAGGTCCAAGCACCTCCCCTGACCACAGTAATCCAAATATGGCACCTCCATTCGATATTGAAAATCTCAACTCCTCTACTGATTCCTCTTCACAGATCAAACAAGAGGTCTCAGGTAGCGTTGGCGTCCATACAAGCACACAGAATATTGGCCAAGGAGATTTATCCTTGCCTCCCTTAACTAACACTGCGCCTATCATCAATACTGCATCCATCCTTGAAATTCCTCCTCAAACTATTGGAGCGCCATCTATTTTTAGCGGATTTGTCAAGATTATAGCATCCACAAAGCTATCTCCTCAACTTCCGGATGAATTCTCTGTGAAGTCGCCTGCTCCGAGACCCCCTCTCCCTCATGATGATACTGACGACGATATCATGATTATTGAGCCAGAGGATGCCTCTACTGCCGCACAAATCAGGTGGAGCTCGCCGACAGCTTTCCATTCAAGAATTGATTATGATAACGATGCTTTTTTTATCAAGAAGGAACAAAGCGATACTGTTTTGCTAAATGCAAGTTCGACTGCCTTTCCAATGCGTTTTCCACCGGCACCAAAGAAAAAGATCAACAATGCCAGACTTGTTGTTGCCCAACGGGCACTACTCGAGAGAGGCAGGCCACCACTTAACAATGGTGAAGGCAGTTCCAGGCCCTTTATTCTTCGACCGCAATCATCCCCCTCGCACAATGTCAACCACTTTGAGGGCAGTGACTTTCCAAGGACCGGAAATGATGGAAATGAGATGGATGCCGTCATGCGAGACGCTCAAGAAGATAATTCCTGGATGAATGAAGATCACAACGATGATGGGGAGTTACAGAAGACAGCCCAGTTTTATAATTTGCTTATGAAAAAGGCAAGAAGCGGAAAGATCACCAATGAGGAGTCGATGGAACTCTTTAAGGTCAAGAATAAAATGGAGCTAAAACAGCGCCTGTGTGCTGCTGCTTCTCGTGGTGAAACTGAGGAATCATCGTTGTTTGTTCCGTACGAGACAAGAGAAGAAACGGTCAGACGACACCGGGAGAACCATATTCGCAACCATGTAAGGGGCATAGAAGATGACCCTATCAGCGATGGTAATGTTGGTAACTATTCCGACTCAGATATGATACCTCTTATGATGGCGGCCGAACTTGGGGAGAGCTCCAACTCTCGAGAACCAGCTGACCTTGGATTGACCAAGTCGGGCAAACCGAGGAAGATACGAGCCAAAGTTGCAAAGGATGCTCGACAGGCTTTTCAGCGCCAAGAGGATCAGCGGCGTGAGAAAGAGCGAAGTAGGGCTCAGAAGAAGAGAGACCGGCAACAGCCAGTTATATCCTCTTCTCGACGCAAAGGAAATCCAGGAAAAAGTAAAGGCAAGGAGAAGACTCCTACAAAGAAGAGTGCAAAGTCCAAGGGAAAGGAAAAAGTTGTCGTTAGGAATGGTACGAGTCTCCTTGGTGGGAGCAATAATCGAACTCTCAATGGTGTTGACCCTACAGGGCAGATGATGCTGGACGGCCTGATGAACAATGATCCAATCCTGGACCGTATCCAGGACCCAATCTTCAATCGCGCGCCTGAAGCTAAAATTTCTGGTCCCCAAGTAAAGACCACTCAGTTCCAACTCCTCTTTGCTAATATTCCCGAGGCTGAGGATGAGGCAAGCAAAGGTGCTGTTAGAAACGATAAGATCAAGCTCCGGGAGGCGTCTAGGAGCTTCGGATACGCCAAGTGCAAGGCTCAAGATGGAAAATGGCTG
This sequence comes from Ploettnerulaceae sp. D365, assembly GCA_003988805.1. NCBI lineage: Eukaryota > Fungi > Ascomycota > Leotiomycetes > Helotiales > Ploettnerulaceae > Ploettnerulaceae sp. D365. The sequence continues at coordinate 24,139 of QYAL01000078.1, forward strand.
ATTAAGGGCATGAAGTCGACACTTTATCATCATCAGTTATTAGGCGCCCAGTGGATGGTCCAGAGAGAGCTGAGCTCGGAGCCACCGCATGGTGGTTTGCTAGCTGATAGTATGGGTTTGGGGAAAACGGTGCAGACGTTGGCTTGTATGGTGGGAAATCCACCAGGTCCTGGTATGTGCTGGAGATGGACCTCCTAGAAGCTATTTAGCTTACTGACTATTCTCAGAGGATATCAAACAAAAAGTCCGCGCAACACTAATTGTTGTCCCAAGTACTGTCATTGAACAGTGGATTGACGAAATTCGTAATCATGTTCATGAAGAGGTTTTCCCGAAGGTACTGCATTATAAAAGTTCGTCGGGCATCGGTCTTACCATCATCGAAGACGTTGATATTGTAGTTACATCCTACAACGAAGTAAGGAAGCAATTTCCTTTCCCGGACAAAAAAGAACGAATGGAGATTGCTCGTATTGGATACACGGCTTGGTGGAAGAGTGCCATGCAAAATATGGGACTTCTGCATCGTGTTAACTGGTTTCGCGTCGTGCTGGATGAAGCACAGGCTATCAAGAACAATGCTGCCCATACGAGTTTGGCATGCCAGAATCTCAAGAGCGTCTATCGATGGTGCTTGACTGGTACTCCCCTTCTAAATCGTCTCGAAGAGTACGCTCCCACGTTCCTTTCCTCTACTAAGAGTCCAAGACGCTTAAACCCCAAGCTGACCTACCCACAGGCTCTTCCCATACCTTCGATTCCTGAAGGCCAACTACTCCATGGACTGGCAAACGTTTCAGAAATATTTCTGTGATCCGGATGCTGACTCATGTTATAGTCGGATTGCAACAATTCTTAGCTACACAATGATGCGCCGCACCATGAAGACTACCATCCTCAATCGTCCTATCATTACTCTCCCGAAACCTCATCCAAATATCGTGTATATCAAATTCTCGCCAGAGGAGAGGATTGTTTACCGTATCGTATGTTTTCTTCTCCAACACTTCTCCAGCGATTCAATGTCACCTGAAATTCTAGAACAATCAAAACTGACTATATATAAGACCGAAAACCGATTTCGAAGCAACCTGAACACCTTCTTCAAGAAGGGCGAAGCTCGTCGTAACTACGGTATTTTCATGGTCCAACTTCTCCGTCTTCGCCAATGCACTTCTCACCCATTTATGCTGGAGCGGACCATCAAGGAATCATGGACAATGGAAGATGTCCATGAGTTAAGAGTGAGGTTAGGCAAGCTTACAAGCAATACTAAGCCGTTCTATGAGCAGTGTGGATTGGTAAGTCATTGTTTCGGCCCTGTAATCGTAGCCTTGATTGTCCCAACCCACTGCGTGACATTGAAAACCATAGATGGACATTAACGTTTTTCAAGTGGGTGGAACAATCCAACGCCCGCCGAGCTGAGCTTCTTAGTCGTGGCGAAGTAGTCCCCGATGATGAAATGCTCCCGTTCGGTCAATCCACTTATGGTCACAACTTCTCGATGGATAAGGCCCTCAAGACCTTAAACGAGACAGAGTTATACACGCGCGTTACCTGCTCTCTTTGCTCGGATCTCCCTGTTGATCCTACAAGTACTGATGTAAGTGCTCTAAACTCATGAAAGAGAGGACATGCAGTGACTGGAGATGGTAGTGCGGCCATATCTTCTGCAGAGACTGCCTCCAAGCCTTTTGTCATGAACTAATCGCTCAAGGAGGCGAGTACATGACCTGTCCAGATTGTGAGCGTGTCTTTCAAAACATGAAATCAATAACGTACCCTAAAGTTGGCGCCTCTGAGGATGACAGAGGCTTCAACACTTCCCGATCCTCGTCTGCTAATCCTAATGCTAGAGAAAGGGGCAAGGGTAAGGAGGCGAAGAACAATGGCAGCAGGGGTAGGGATGCACTTGAATTTGAGCCACTTGCGGATGATGGAACTTGGATTTCTAAGAGTGACGTTGAACCGGACTTCCCATTGATCCCAAGTAGCAAGACGACGGCATTGAAGGCGCTACTGTTGAAGGGATTTGAGGATGCGCCGTTGGATAAGGTAAAGCCCTTAATCCTGGGATTTATTATTCTAGCGCAATCGTCTCAATGTTGGAACCATGCCATGGTGGTCATTGCTAATATCCATGAATAGGTTGTCATTTACGTTCAATTCCGGACCCTGGCTAGAATTGTCGGCCGAATTTGCGAAAGTGAAGGCTGGGGCTTCGTTTACCTTACCGGTGACTCCAAGCTCGAGCACCGAACCAAGGCGATCAAAAAGTTCCGAGATGATGAGGATGTTAAGATCTTGATTGCTGGTTTGAAATGTGGTGGTCTCGGGTACATCCCTCTCTACCTATGCATTCTCTGACAGTAGTTGTGTTACTAACCCTGTGCTCAAAGTCTCAACTTCCCCTGGGCCAACCGCTGCATTTCACTCGACCTCTGGTGGAACCACGCCGTCGAACAACAGGCTTTCGGTCGTATTTTCCGTATCGGACAACTGAAGGAGACTTACATGACCCGAATTGTTGTCAGAGACTCAGTTGATATGCGCATGCTAGCTATGCAGGTACACAAACTCCAGGATTTAGAGAAGGCAATTCGTGATGGAGATACCAAGGAGAGACCGAATCTTAGTCTGAAGCAGTTGGCAAATCTGTTTGGGTTCTTGAAGACGGATGCAGACGATCAGATTCTGAGTGTGGAGCCGGACTACCTTGATAACGACGGGGAGGCTAGTGGCACAGGCGGCGAGGCATATCGTGATGATATGGATAGGCAAGTTCGAGATGAAGGCGAGGACGAATGGAGAAGCCCTAGAGAAGAGGTACTTTTTTGAACCCCGATCTTCAACATAACTATGTTTGTTAGACCTATACTGACTTGACACTCAGCCATTCCGCTGGAACAATATGGGCGCTGAGGGCTATCATCCTACCAATCATTACGGAAACGTCATGGGTGTAGATGAAGATATGGACTTGGAAATCTAGTCTAGTCTTCTCCTCCTATCTTCAATAACCTTTGAAACGGAGCAAGGGAGGGAGGGGTTAGCTTTTTGCCCGATTTTCCATGCTCAATTACATATTTGTTGATAGGCGCGTTATGGTTTCAATCATTTCCGGAAGGCGATCAGAACTCGGATCGATGTATATTAGTTTTCATACCTGGCGTACAAGAAAAAGCGACTGAAATGGATTTATGAGCGGGTTATATTTATGGGAGGAAAATTATGGTGGAAAAGCCCTATCATAGCAGGCAGATAGCTAGCTTATTATACTTGAATCTTACTTATTTCATTTTACATTTCTCCATTATGTGATTGATGTATTATGTGGATGGTTTATACAAAGCTTGACGAGACTGCAGTGAGGTGTTTTGGAATTGGGCTAATATGATTGTAGTTTATGGGGTTGGAGGATGGAGGATGCATTGATGCAATTGGAATCTCTCCTGGTTTAGAAACCAAGGGGGAAACGATTACGACTGAGTCAGTCCTCTAAGCACTCGAAGTACAATTCAGCGTACTCATCACCAAAATCGGATCTGCAATCAGCGAGGGAAGGGAAAATGTACCCTTGCTGCAAATGTGAGCTGAACATTTCTAATTACTTCATACGCCCAATTATCATACCATCACTTCTTAACCTTCTTACTAATTCTTTCCACCAACCCACTTAACTCCCCGTCCCTATCTCCCTTCTCCTCTCTACCCCCCTTCCTCTTCTTACCACCTGTCTCCCTCACGAGCTCCTCCTCATTACCCTCAACATCCCTCTTCCGTCTGCCCTCCTCTAATAGCTTCTTCATACCATCCGTGCCCACAAACTTCGGGTTCGTGGGATCGATCGCAAACTCGTGGCTCTCGTACAACTTGCTGAAGCGTTGATCCGCCACGTCCATTTCGAAGCCCTCTTGCAGCCCGCCGCGCTTGCTCTCCATATCCTTTGCGTGCTTCTTGCCCTTCTTCTTCTTCTTCTTTTCAGCGCGCGCGATTTCTTTGATGTCGAAATGCTCGAGGTTTGCGCCAGCGCTGTCGCCCTCGGCAGCGTTTTCTTGCATGAGGAGCTCCAGCTCAGCGCGCTGCGACGCTTTGGATGCGGCTTCCGCGGCTTTGGCTTCACGTTTCCTGAGACGATCTTCTTTGCGGATAGACTTTGAGGCTTTCTCTTTAGCTGCTTCATCTGTTGCGAAGAAAGGATCATCGAAGCCCAGATCTCCATCCTCTGCCTCAGCATCTGCTTCATCGACTGCTGGAGCGTCGAGATCCCGGCCTTCGCGCTTGGCTTTAGCCTTTTCTTTTCGTCGCGCTTTTCGCTCCCTTTCGAGGCGGACGTAGCGCTCTGCTGTGGTTTCGTCGAGAGGAGGTTCGTTCTCGAAGACACCGGTAGAGTCTTTGGTAGCAAGGCCGGCGGTGAATGTTACTTCCATGTCACCAACTGGACCTTTGATTTTCTTTGAGGTGGTGGATTCGTCAGAGAGGCCGAGTGCTGCGCGCATTTTTTGGCGTGCGAGTTCCTTTTTTGATAGTTTGGGCCCATTTTCCTCGGCAACTTCTTCCTCGTCATCGTCTTCGGAGTCGCTTCCAAGGTATGCTCGAAGATCATTGTCCAGATGGTCCTTACGGCTTCCACTAAACGCTTGACTGATTGCATCCTTCCTCGACGCCTCCTCTGGATTCATATCCCACGTGAGCTTGGATTTGGAATGTTGTAGCGCATCGGTAACGAATTCAATGGGCCTGTACCCAGCTGGCACGCTCTCGCACTCGTCTCTTGGCTTGTCGTCGAATTCAACACCGTCGGGGACGAATCTCAGGTCGAAAATATTCGCAGACGACAAGTATTCCGAGCCATCTGTACTCTCGTAGACATTTTGTGCAGTTTCATTGTCTGAGCAGAGGACCACGGCGTAGTAATACCGTAGACGTTCTAACTGGTATTGTCGCAGAGCTGCACTGTCGAATTCCTTACCATCATCTGCCTTCAGTAGATCCTTCTTAATCTTCTCCTCTTCTTCATCACTGTCATCTTCCGAATCCACTTCTGATATCTCCTCATCCTCCTTCTGTGCAAAAATCTCCTTCGGCGGCCCCTCCAACTCTTCACGCTCCATTCGTTCCTTGCCAAACTCGCTGGGGTAGATAGAAATCTTGAGGATCTTTCCGCCCGGCCGTACAAAGCTTGAAAAGACTGCCATCAAGTCCGCCGAGCGTATATTATCCCAATCCATATTCACAACCGCAATTCTAGTTGAAACCTCTCCCATCTCCACAGCCGCAGATTCAGCTTGCATATCAGGAAATTCCTCCTCCACAATCTCAACCCCTCCTTCATCTTCATCTTCCTCTTCGTCCTCATCTTCAGAAGAGGAAAATCCGCCGCCTCTCGCAGGATCATAAGCTTGTGCACGTTTCAATTCCTTCTCGACGACCTCATCATCCTCAACTTCCACCTCTTCTTCCTCTTCCTCTTCTTCCTCTTCGTCCGGCACATACAGCCTCTCCAATGCCTTCTTCTTTCCACTATTGCTCAATTTTCTTCCGTACCGATCTACCGTCGCTGTATTGGAAAAATCGTCATCTTTCAGCATGCGCGAGAAGCGCTTGTCAATTTTCGTGAGGGTGTGTTTCTTGGAGGGAAGACGGAAACGTGGATCGGTTGAAAAGTTTGAGAATCGCGGGTCGTTAATTTCTGTGGCTACTGCAGACGCAGCGCCTTTGGGGGCTTTTTGTTTTGGCATCCTTGGTGCTGTGGGTTGGAGCTGGGAGTTATATCCTTGATAAATATGTCGAGCTGGAATTTTTGGATGCGACGCTTTTTCTGCTATATAAAAGGCGGTGAGGTGAGCCCACCAATAAACCTCGCTTGAGTCCCACCCCGCCCCCGCCCCCTATCTTCTTAGACGAGGGAAGGGGAGACGGGGTGGAAAGTGGACTTGTCAATAAAGTTTATATATTTATTTGTACCTCTTTATTACCAGTAAACGCCTCCCAGTAACCAAAGGAAATCGAATGCTGCTCCCGTTCCTCACACCCCTTTCGCCTAAGCAAATATCGTCTGGGATCCACTGATGATTCAGCGCCTTGAAAAAGATACTATTGAATCACCGGACTGCCTCCAATCGAGTAGAGCGCGTTTTTGAACTCAAACCCGGTGGATTAAACTGTAGCCTTGATCTTGAGTTTACAAATAAGAAGCTTTACAAATGTTGTGAACTCATTTGCTGTGGGTAGAGAGGTGGGGGAACGGGGGGAAGAGGTGATACTTAGATTTTTTGTCGACGTGAGGAGAAGAAAAAAGAATGATGTTGGGAGTTGAGAGAGCCGAGGCTTATAGGACCCAGAGAGTGAAAAACTATGGGGGTAGAGATAAGTAGAAAGAAACGAGACGGTTAGAGTTGACAGAAAATCGCCACCAAGTACAGCCGAAGTTCACGAATGAAGAGTGCGTGATGTTCTGAGTTGCGAACATCATTTTGTTACTAGCCTAATTTCATATACTACAGCTGCTCATTCACAAAAAGACCCGCCATTCCCTGCCCCGTTCCAATACACATACTCGTCAACAGGATCTTCTTCTTTTGCCTCCTTGCCTCACTTAGTCCAGTCACAATCTGTCTCGCGCCAGTGGCTCCAAGCGGATGGCCCAGGGCAATAGCACCACCACGAATGTTCAACTTCTCGTGTGGGATTTTAAGTGTGTCCTTACAGTAAACAGCCATGGAGGCGAACGCCTCGTTGATCTCGATGATGTCACAGTCATCGATGGTGATGTTAAATTTTGAGAGGAGCTTGGGAATGGCAATGGAGGGTCCAATACCCATGATACGGGGGGCGAGGCCTGCAACGGTGGAGCCGACGTACTTTGCGAGAATGGGCTGATTAAGTTCAATGGCGCGAGAGCGCTTCATTAGGAGGATTGCGGCGGCTAGTTTCTAGTATCAGCAGCTGGAAGATGATAATTCAGATTGAGAAAGGTAACGTACCTCCATCAGTAACTTGGGACGAGTTTCCACCAGTAGACTTATCGCCGAAATCTGGGAACGCAGGACGGATTTTACTCAGCCCTTCGAAGGTAGTGCCCCATCTGGGCCCTTCATCTTTCGTCAAAGTAACCTTAACCACCTCTCCAGTCTTGGGATCCTTAACTTCGGCGACAATAGGCACAATCTCATCCTCGAACCAGCCTGCTTTCTGAGCCCTCTCAGCCCGTTGATAACTTTCAGCCGCAAACCGGTCCTGCTTTTCTCGCGAGATATCGAAATCCTTGCCCACGTTCTCGGATGTCTGGCCCATGGGCTGCATGCAGTCCTGCGACTCCTTGTTCTCGAGGATTTCGGCATGGAATGGTTTCTCAAGGCGGTCGCCGCCAACAGACATCAGTTCAGCGCCCAGTGCAAGTCCAATATCGATGCTGCCGGAGGCGATCTGGTTCGCGATATCTTGGGTGGCTTTGAGACCAGAGGAACAGAAGCGGTTAACGGTTGAGGCGGCGGTTGTGTTTGGGAACCCGGCTGCTAGGGCTGCAGCACGGACTTTGTATGCAGCTTTTCCATCGGACACCTGGGGATATCGTTAGTTGCAGTCTGTTGTGTTTCACAGCTCTCTAGACATACATTGCCACAGCAGATATCCTCAACGAGCTGGGGGTCGATGCGGGATTTCTGGATGACCTGCTTCAAAAGAGCGTACACCAAGTAGTCAAGCTCCGTATCCTTGAATCCTCCTTTGAAAGCCTTTGTAAGAGGTGTTCGAATAGCGAGGGTGATGACCACATCGTTGGCATTCTTCGAGGTTCTAGCAACGATTAGCGTATGCGTGAATCTATGTAGATGTTATTCTGATGCATACATCGTAGATAAACCTGAAGAGCCAGGTGTCAAGTGCTTGAGAATAGAGCTGAGTCTTTCGCCTGCCATTTTGAATAGTGAGTTGTCTGATATTGAAGTGAGGAAGGGGACAACGGTTTGGAATGGAGTTGATGTTGGAATGGGAATAATAAGCCTGGGGATTTATGCCGAGGTCCTGAAATTAACCGCTGATAAGCCGATCGAAATTCCGGGGTACATAGGTAGTCACATGGCAAAATGAGGGGTGAAGTTATCTCGGTATTTCGATTTCTACCAGACGCTCATTAATACAATAACTTAAGCCAAGAGCAGCTGACTCTTGCGTAGTGAGAGTGAACCCGGGCTGAAAAAGTCGCGAATGCCTCGGCTGTATTTGGTGCTTCCATCCGAACATATTTTAAAATCAAATCGAATTTGCTCTACGTATACAATACAATCAACTCTTACGATGAGATGAAGTTAGAGGTCTCCCCTGCCGGGCCTGCCCCCCGTTGATTTGTTCACAATCTCAACTTCTTCCCAGATTGCTTCTCTGGCCAGCTTTTGACATTCTACCAAGTCCATTTGTATGTACGAAGTATCATCATCTCCTAACCTCAAAACTCGTCTCCTCCTCCACAACCTCAATCTCGGATTTCTCCAGCTTCACTACATGCGCATGAGTGGGCCCCTTATCGATGTCCTTCATGAACATCTGCAAAATGTTGTCTTCACCTTGTACCTCGCCTTCAACCTTTCCCGGAAAACCAGATTCAGCAGAGCCTTTGAAATGGGGTTTGAAGATGCATCGACTGACCTTGTTATCTGGTACGTTTTTGACCCACCCTGTGAGTCCATATGAGGCTGCTTTCTTTCGCGTGAAATACCTTGCGTTCGTCAACAGAAATGAAATTTGAAGCCGTCAGAAAAGAACGTGATACCGAAACCCAACCCCTTTCTGCTTCATTAGCGTTCTCCCTTGATTTAACGTGGGTGTGGAATACCTTGAACATCACCGTGGACGCGGAATGAAACCTAGAGAGAGAGTCAGTCGAACCAATTCTTCTAATTAGTTAGTAAACATGCGTACTCTCTTCACCATATTGATTGATCTAGAATTTGAGGTCGATCTGACTGAGAATATTTGTATTCTGTTTGCAAGGAGCTCCTCAAATTCCTAAGTATCGTCATCGCTCGCTTAAGGCTGATCAAAGGGAGCAGACTGGCAATTTACAGATAGAGAAGGCGGTGAGCGTGATGTGATCATACGTGAGGTCTTTATTTCGTATTCATGGAGAGCTTCTTTTGCTGTTGCTACAGTAGATCGCTTCGCTGGTTTCTCTGAATGAAACAACAACTCCTCCCTACAGTCTCATACCACTTTTCCAAAGAAAGCAGCTCGCTCTTTTCTGCGATGATCCCAAACAGTTCTAATATGTACATCGTAAGTTTGTCAACAGCAACATCTTCCCAGCCTTCTGATCACTTCTAGCTGACAATTACAAGAACAATCACGTCAAACGGCCATCCGACCAGATATTACCGTCCCAAGGTCCAAGCAACTGAACGGCATTGAGCACAAAACTCGCCTGGAGGGAACTCCCAACCATTAAGACATAATGCTCGACCCGGTTATAGTTCCGCCTCTGAATGAGGGGTTTGACAACAAACAGGAATGCTACCACGATGTTTATCAGAAGGAGACCGTAGAGAATTTTTTCATATGGCGTGTCATGCAGTAATGTTTCGAGGCAAGTGGCCAGGGTCACGCCAACGACTATGACTTTTGTGCCTCGACGGCCACTTCTGAAGAAGGCTATGGTGGCCAGCAGGATGACCAGCATGATACACCATTGCCAAGCGAAATGTGTGTCTGAGAGTCCGAGCTGCTTATAGACAATGGAGAAGTTTCTTGCGAATTCGTGTGCGCAGATTGTCTCGTTTGTTGAGCTGTTGCTGCCGAGGTAGTGCCCAACGTCAGTTGTGTTGGCATAGACAATACTCGGCGCAGTGCTCTCTGCAGTCTTCGCGGTAAAGTTGGTCGCTTCGTACCAAGGTGCAGTCGTAGAATCCAAGCTCACAAAGTTCAAACTCTCCGTCAGCCTGCAGATTCCAGTGTCGGAACAGAGAATCGAGCCGTAGGAGCTATTTGCGTAGCTGCCGGCCATGGCGATGTTTGATCGGCCTAGATTATCTGTTCGATGGAGTGTATTTGCGCTTATGGAAGGTTGGTGTGGGGAGAGATGCGGTTTATATTTCTAACAATGAGCAGTCTCGACTCTCAAGGGCCAATTGACTGTGCCGGTTGATTAACGAGTGTGATGGCAAGTTTGCAAATTGCAATTGATGGCTGGAGCCTATGAATGAAGTTGTTGGTGATGCCGCGATAGAGATAACGAAGGTGTTGTTGATGAATGGGATCGGATCAGATTTACAATCTCTAAAAGAAGTGTATGAATGTGCACATATGCATGTCTTCTGATTTCTGACAAGGAAGTCACAAAATGCGTACCTTCCTCGGAAGGAATGACGCTCAGAATGTGAGGGAGTCTATAAACCATAACTCTGATGTAATAGGCATGGCATGATAGCTTCTCAGAGTATGGAAATTGTAGAACCGCTCGATACTCAAAGGGAACATCACTGACATTGGGCAACACAGGATCTTGCCCCAATGTCATCTGTACTACGGGTAGAATTACAGTGGTGGACCGAAACCACAAGCTGCCATTTCAGGAACCACCAAAACAGTCGGTAATAAAGAGTCGACTGATTATATGTAAGTTACTGTAAGTTAAATCAAAAACATAATTAATATTCAGGGGTATCACGTGCTCTTGGTTTTCGGCCTCCTAAACTCCAGTCGTTTGAGTCGCCATACACACACACCCGTTGTAAGTCATACCCCATGCTCTGATTTGGCACGAGAATAGTCTTCAGTGGATTGTTCAAGCCGATACTTTTATGCATTCCAAAAGTCGCACTTGAAAGAGGCTGCGGCGAAGCGCCAAGATGTGAATCCCTTCATGCATCTGTTGCGGAGTTTGATCATCATCATCCTCAATCGGCTGTCACTGCCCTGCTTCCAGACTATTAATCAATGTGATCCCCCAAGTACTGTAATATTTGCTAATTTCGTGCCGAGTCTACATTCGATATTCGCTCACTACTTACATTCGTTTCTGCGTCGAGATGTTATTCGGGGCATTTTTAGTTTTGGGCAGCGCTCATTGGGTATTTGGAAAGGTTCAATATATGGTTTGCTCTACAGTAAAACAACTCTATGGCATTTGGCTGACTTCAAAGGGAATGAATATTGCTGGGTTTGAATTTGGCTGCGAGATTGATGTAAGTTCAGTGAATTACTCGATTGATATCCTCCAGCTGAAACCCCCAGGGAACTTGTCCGACCGGCTCGGCGCAATCCCCATTGAACTCAGACGCCCGGGGTCAAATGGAACATTTCGTAAACGATGATCAGATGAACATATTTCGCCTTCGTGCGTTCATCATACAGCGCCGAAGTTCTCGCTAACAAGCCCCAGCGGTATCATGGCAATTTCTTGTAAACAACAAACTAGGCGGAACCCTCGACTCAACCAACTTCGGAAAATACGATCAACTAATGCAAACCTGTCTTGGTCTGGGAGTCTACTGCGCAATCGATGTCCACAACTTCGCGCGCTTCAACGGGCAAATCATTGGCCAAGGAGGTCCAACAAATGACCAATTCGCATCGCTATGGACACAACTCGCTGCAAAGTACGCCAGTAACTCCAAAGTCATCTTCGGGATCATGAATGAGCCCCACGATCTAGACGTTCCAACATGGGCGACAAGTGTTCAAGCTGCTGTGACTGCAATTAGGAATGTCGGTGCCTCAGCGCAGATGATCCTGCTTCCCGGAACAAATTTTGCGAGTGCGGGCAAGTTCGTCAGTAGTGGGTCGGGGGATGCTCTGGTAAAAGTTGTAAATCCGAATGGCGGAACAGATGGTTTGATATTGGATCTCCATAAGTATCTCGATGTGGATAATTCGGGGACGCATGGGGAGTGTACGACTGATAACGTGGCGGATGCATTTGCTATCGTAGCGGACTTTTTGAGGCAGAATGGGCGAAAGGCTTTGGTTAGTGAGACGGGAGCTGGGAGTACTGACTCGGTATGTTTTCCCATTTGAATGTTGAGGTTGTTTGGGAAGAACATGGAAACTAATCTCATTAGTGCTTTACGGCTTTCTGTGCGCAGAATAAATTTCTGAATGATAATTCGGATGTCTTCCTGGGGTACATTGCCTGGGCAGCGGGCAGCTTCTCAACGTCTTATATTTTAAGCCTAACGCCTTCGAAGCAAAACGGGAATTATGTCGATAACAAACTCGCGTCACAATGCGTAGTTGCGCCTTGGATGAATGCCGGCGCTGCAACATTTGTTTCGTCTACTGTCGTTGCGCCCTCTACAATCTCGAAGTCTGCTGTAGCAAGTAGAAACTCTACCAGCTCTCAGACTACAACTGCTAGAATTGCAGTCATGTCAACATCGAGAATCCCAACATTTAGGGGCACAAGTTCACAGTACACGGAGCCAAGTATAGCCGTTGCAACAACCACAGTCAGTCTAGCTACCAAGCTTATGACAACCAGCGTGAGTGCTGGTGTGCTAGCATCCTCAGGGACTAATCGGAGTGTTTTTGGAACGATAACAGGGGCGAGGACAAGTACAAATACACTGGTGCCACCTACATCTGGAGCAGATATAAGGAGGTTTACCGGTGGAGTACTTACAGGGACACTCTTGGCAGCCTTGATATTATGATATGATTCCAGCTCTCTGAATGGATGCCATAAGTTGACTTCGATGATCATGTGAGTGCTCGCTACTGGTATTCTGTATTGGGTTAAATGGGGTTGCTTGCCTCCTACGTTTCGTATATTTGACGTTAGACTTAGAAATGTTACGGTCGATTCTGCTGATCTATTAACAACAAAAGATTCAGCTATATTTTGAAGTATAATGGAGGATGCGAAGTTGAAGTTTGCTTTGACCAGTGCCCCCCTTTTCCTAATGGATCGACATAATAGGAGTTCGAGTATTAGCCGAGCATTGGTCACCTGCAGTTAGTGATCACGACAAGATCAGAAGAGCTGTCAACGTCAAGAAGCAGTTCATTTTTATGAATGGTCTGTAGATCTACAATAAGAGATTAGAGCAAACCTATTCAACACGCAAGTTTGGAGATAGTCAATGCGCTGTTGATCTCCTAAGGACATAAAAAGTATCACGTGCTTTACAAGATGACCTAGTCGCACCCAGAACTACGTCGCAACCTAGTACTCGAGTAGCGTAGTTCCTCTTTGCCCATTTGCAACATCACATGTTCAAGAGCTCATCAAAAGAACGGTCTTTACCTAATGACTTCAGTTCAAATATGCGTGCAGCGTGCATGTAGGCAAATGCCGGTGCTGTGCTGAACACCCGAGCCCCGGCTCATCTCCCATCCGGAACTGTCGCAAATATAGCTAGTTGTCTTTCGCTTCTCTTGTTCAAGAAATCAAAAGGCATGTTCTACGGATAAAACGGGGTAGTGAAGGCTGGGCAAACATCAAATCTCTTCATGCCAAGATGCGATGTGGAAAATAGTAGACTTGGCAACCGGGACAAGACGCGAATGTATGCATGCATGTCAGGATTGATACAACATGGCCAAGATGTCGGATGGAATAGTTTTTTCTTACATACTCGTGTCTGGGGGGAAATGAGAGGATCTCGATGAGTGGGAGTGTTGATGAGAACTGAGATACTGGACTTGGACTTGAACTTGGATCCGAGAACGTCAACATCAATGTCAGCGTCAACGTCCGATATCTGACGTCCACGGCACGATCCAAGACATTTGCGTTGATTTGATCTTCACTATACGAACCAGAATGCCGTCCCAGTCCCCTAGAGCGCTATTCCGACGTCAAGCACTCCAGCAATCATGCGCAATTCCAGAGATATCAGATAATTACAACCTCCCCCTCCATATCGGGGCATTATTCATCATCCTCGTAGTTTCATTCACGGCATGCGTGCTCCCCATTGTGGTTGTCAAAGCTCCAAAGCTGCGTATCCCACCCAATTTCCTGTTCGTAGTCCGACATTTCGGAACGGGGGTTCTCGTTGCCACAGCATTTGTACACCTGCTCCCAACAGCTTTTATTTCCCTCACCGACCCATGTCTACCCTCGTTTTGGAATGAAAAGTATCAGGCTATGGCGGGAGCTTTAGCACTGGCTGCTATTTTTGGCATTGTTACCATTGAAATGATTCTTTGCCCGGGAAAGAACTGCTGTGCCTACCCAACTGCTATGATGGAAGCAGGTCATGCAGCTGTAGGCAATGAAGAGGCCGTGTCATCCGAAGAGCAGAGTTCTAGGGGAGTGAAAAGTATGTATAACTGAGATTTTGAGATTTTGCAGGATACCAAAACTCACATATATCGCATAGGAGCCAGCCCAGGAACAATCCACGGCAGAGATGGTAGCACAGGCAGGCAGCTCCAGCAAGTTACTGCAAACAGTCAAAACTTAGATGGCATTGAACGGATCCATTTACCTCACGAGTGTCAAGATCTCGAGACCGAATATCAACCACTTCCCATATCCCTCAGCCCGGAACGTAAACATAAGAAGGATCTTATGCAATGCCTGCTTCTAGAAATGGGGATTCTCTTCCACAGTGTATTTATCGGGATGACGCTAAGCGTAGCCACGGGCAATGATTTCCTCGTTCTTTTGATTGCCATTTCTTTTCATCGTGGGTACGGATATCTATGAAAACAGACCTCTAACTAATCAATCCATAGAGACTTTTGAAGGTTTGGCACTCGGATCCCGAATTGCTGCCTTGACATGGAAGGCGAATGCCTACCAGCCCTGGCTGATGGCGTTAGCTTATGGATGCACGTAAGTAGCTAGATTTCATTGTTTCAATTTTGAGCGATCGATGGAGAGAACTATGCTAACACAGCCATGACCAGAACACCTATTGGCCAAGCCATCGGGCTCTCAACACACACCCTGTATAGCCCCGAATCTCAGATCGGACTTCTGATTGTTGGAATCATGAATGCGATATCAGCTGGGCTGTTGACGTGGGCGTCTCTGGCAGAGTTGATAATGGAAGACTTCCTCAGCGACGAGAGTTGGAAGGTGCTGAGGGGGAGAAAAAGGGTGGTCGCTTGTGTTCTGGTATTCGCTGGTGCCTTTGGGATGTCATTGATTGGTGCATGGGCGTAACTGAATGCAAAGAGAGACTGGGAGCGCGATCTATATGATCAATGCTAATAGAGGCTGGGTAGAGTCTAGAGATCGACTTCTCTAGATGGTACGCCAAAGTAGGTGACATTGTTAGTAGTAGGAATCAAGTTGGTCATTGAATAGAAGAGCCAATTCTTGAAAAAGTAAAATCCGAGTAAAGATATACCGTCCTTATATGATACACGTCAGATTTAAGAGACATGTTATGTGTCGAAGCGGATTGGTCAAATAATAGCCTTTTAATATCCGAGAACATTAGCCAATTGCACGAAATAAAAGAGTCAGGCCTCTTTCTCAACACGTTATTATCCTTCCTCAATGTGCATTGTATGCTGATATAGAATGTATTAACTAGCATGTCAAACGTGCAAAATAAATGGGTATATATGACTACTAAATGCCTCTAAATCACTGGACTAGCCAAGGGGCTCTCGCTCTTACCAGCAAGGATAGCTGGACTAACAACCACGTGATAACAAGCCCTCCCCAAACCCCAACAATGATTCCAAGGCCCCCGGCGAGTCGAGCATCCACGATGAATGATGCCAGCCAGCCTCTCAGTCCAGGACTGAGCAGCAACCAACTGTATATTGGAATCGAGAAGCTTGGTGAGTGTGATTCGTGAGGGCGGGTCTCCAAAGCCTCAGCGAGCTTCCATGCAACTTGGTTGTTGATCTTCTCCCATTTTGCTTCCTCGGCCATCCCGCGCGATTCAACTCCCATCTCAGAACGTAGGTCAGTATGAGTTCCGACTTTCACAACCCTTTCGACGAATTTGTCGAGATCATGAGGTGCAACCAGATATCCTGACCTCCCATCTTCAACGATTTCACTTGGTCCTCCTTCGTCTCTAGCGATGACGGGAACACCACTTGCCATCGATTCAAGCACGACCAGACCAAACGTTTCAGTAATCGAGCAGTGGAGGAATATATCTCCAACAGCGTATGCTCTAGCTAGATCCTCGCCTTTCAGGAATCCGGTGAATTCAACTTTCCGCTTATGGCTCAGGGGTGCAAAGAGGTCTCTGACATCCTGCTCGACTTGCGGATTTCTATTCCCTCCTACAATCAAAAGCTTGAAAGGAAATCTCTGGTCATCTAGCTTCTTCGCAACTTGAGCCAGAAACTCGAATCCTTTTTCTGGCGCCAATCGTGACACGCAGACAAGAATTAATTCCCCGTTCGGTGCGAGTCTCTGTCGCATGTCTTCCGATCGCTTTGAAGGGTGGAACATGTCACAGTTCACTCCCCTCCGAAGCTTCATCATCTTGTTCTCGGGTACTCCAGCTTTCTTGAGATACTTCCGGACGAAGAGTGAAGGATAGAATACCGTTCGAACGGAAGCATGGCGGAAGAGATATCCTTGAACGGATCGGAAGACCCAGACAGCCCAGTTATCGAGTGGAGATGGGAACAGAATCTCACAGTATCCCGATAAGTCGGTCTGAAAATTCAAAAGAACAGGAACAGGCCGTTGCTGCTGTCTTAATTGCAGCAATATCTGGAACCCAAGACTGGCTGGGCTCGCAAGATATATCAGGTCCGGCGCCGAATTGAATGTCCTCGCATATAGAGCGGACAATCGAACTGGGTAGACAACTGAAAGCTCCGGGTTGTATGGCAGAGGGTATCCTTGAAGTCTAACTTCGATCTCATTTGTGTTTGTTGTCGAAACAGTGACGGCTTCCGATCCAGTGCTGATTTCTGGCGCTACAACCGCCACAATGACTCCTTGCCTTCGCAGATAAGTCACTAGATTGAGCGTCGTCCGGCTCACGCCATTCACAGGCCCAAAAGACTCGGTTGCAAGAAGGAGTCTTTTACCTCTGAGCACCTCTGGAAACTCGAGGCTATCACAGTCTCTCCTTGGAACAGACATTTTGGGCGGAAATTGACACAGATGATAATGAATCCCCCTCTATTGGCGATAAGCAGAGTTCTATTATAATTAAAGCCTATCTCTCTCTCTCTCGCTCCACCTCTCCACCTCTTTACCTCTTCACCTGACCTCACTCGACCTCAAGACGATAATTATTATCACATTCCGACAAGACATTTTCCTCCATCCGATATCACTATCGTGGTCTCGTTGTTCAGAACGACTTTTGATTGGTCACTGTCTCTCGGTAACTGGTATAGTCCCACCAATGACTTGGCCGCTTCGGAGGCCTCGCTAAGCCCACGTGGGCTGTTCTATGGATGCAAGGCTGATAACAAAACAAAGATTGTTACATGCAAGCCATAACTATAACCATAACTTTGATAACGTGTGTCATTCTACTGGTTGTCGTAGAGTTGATATCGGACTTTGGACTTAGATTGACTCGATCCTGTGATAGGATAATCATCGGGATGCATATGATCAGCATCATCAATTGCAAGCATAGACAAATGCAAGCAAGATAGGAAAGGTTTGAGACGTCGATGACTCCCGACTACCTTTCCCGGTCTGGCGTGAGTAGTAAGTACATTCATTTCTCTCATACAAGAGATTGTATTTTGATTTCTGTCTTGACAAAGTTATCATCAGATCTAGAGTGGTCAAGTCCGCAAGGAAATGCAATACGACGTGTGATCATATCACTATCACGTTCCGAATCACTCTTTGAGGATAGCCAGTGAGGTCAGTACCAGATAGCATGTGACTCTCACCACTGATCAAATAAAACAGGCATAGAACCCAGCCTCTCTGAGTCGCAGCCACGCCAGTCGCGATCATGAACTCTGAGCCGTGGGCCTCAATTCCTCCAGAGGACAGCCTTGTTGATATTTCAACTGCACCAACGACTCCTGATGGAAGTCTGACATTTAGTCCTGTTCTCCAGGCGGCTCGATTACAAGATGCTTTGGAGAAAGTATGTATCACGGAAACCACAAAGAAAATGCGCCTCACATCTGTGGGCGAGATTGTTCAGCCAAACATGAAAGTTGGAAACATATGCTGTGTTGGAGCGGGCTATGTTGGTATGGTGTAAATTGAAGGCGAGCAATGAATGCCACTGATCTCTGATAGGCGGTCCAACAGCAGTAGTGATGGCCTATAACAACCCCCACCTCCAAGTCACAGTCGTGGATCGCTCCGCTCCGCGAATCGCCCAGTGGAATTCCAAACATCTTCCCATCCACGAGCCTGGGTTACACTCTCTCCTTCGTATAGCCCGCGACGGTTCAAAGCCCTCAAAATTCTTCAACGAGCCTACACGCTCCAGCTCCTTCCATAGCATCTCCTCCGCCAGCTCTGCGTCTTCAGAATGCGAAAGCCAGTGTGAAGAACACCGAGAAGAGATTTCGATTCCAGGGCGACTCCCGAATTTGTTCTTCTCCACTGAGGTGGCTAAATGCATCTCTGTGGCGGATATTGTGCTTGTTGCTGTCAATACCCCAACTAAATTGAGAGGGCTGGGCGGAGGTAAAGCGACAGATGTCACAGCATTGGAGGCCGTAGTGAAGGAGATTGCTATTCATGCCAAGCCCGGAGCGATTTTGGTTGAGAAGAGTACCGTTCCTTGCAGGACGGCCGAGTTGATCCAAGACACTGTAAGCTTTCGTTCAATCGTGTCTGAAAGTAGGGAGCGAAAGTAGGGAACTAGTAACTGACAAAGAGCAGTTGAAGCTTCACCGGCCGGACAGTTCCTTCGAAATACTTTCCAATCCGGAATTCCTTGCCGAAGGTACTGCAATAAACGATCTCCTCCATCCCTCCCGCATCATAATCGGATGTTCTCCTACACCCTCTGGCCATGCTGCTGCATCTAGACTTGCCTCGGTCTATTCCTGGGTTCCTCCTTCACAAATCATAACAACGAACACCTGGTCTTCTGAACTTAGCAAACTAGTCGCCAACTCCATGCTTGCACAGCGCATATCCTCCATAAACTCGATCTCGTCAATATGTGAGATGACAGGAGCTGATATCGATGAAATTGCTCAAAGTATTGGGTCCGACCCACGAATCGGCGGAAAGTTTCTCAAAGCGGGCATCGGCTTTGGCGGATCTTGTTTCCGGAAAGATATTCTGAGCTTAGTCTATCTTGCTGAAAGTCTTGGACTGGATGAAGTCGCAGAATACTGGACACAGGTTCTAACGATAAACTCCTGGCAACGAGCTCGTTTTGTTCGAGGTGTAATCCGCTGTTTGAACAATACTCTCAGCGGCAAGAAACTCACTTTACTGGGATATGCGTTCAAAAAAGGCACGAATGATACACGCGAATCGCCTGCATTGGAATGCATCAAAATCTTGCTCGAAGACGCGCCGAGGGAGATTGCAATCTTCGATCCATGCTGTGACCCTGCTGTCGTCAAAGATGAGATTGCAAGCTTGCTGGGTAGCAATGTACTAAAAGACAACGGAGGAGCGGTGGAAGTATGCGCAGATGCCTACCAAGCATGCTTGGAAAGCAATGGCATACTGATCATGACGGACTTTGATGAATTCCGTACCCCATTTTCTCGCCCAACTAACGCTGCTAAACCCGTCAAGTTAGCACCGGTTGACCCCCGCCCATTCGTATCTCTGGAGCCCAGCGAAATTGATATTTTAGCCTTGCAGGAACACCTCGCTTCGACATATGAAGTTGCAGATCCGTTACAGAGATTCGAGAAGGAGTCCACCTGTGGCGATGGATGCGTGACGTGCTGGAACGATGTGCAAGCAGGAAGTGCTGAGAGGAAAGGCGTCGAGTCATTAGACTGGAATCGAGTTTCTTATCATCTCCAGAAGCCGAAGTGGGTGTTTGATGGGAGAGGCGTTGTGGATAGGAATGTATTGGAGGGGTTGGGAGTCAGAGTTGAGGGTATAGGTAAGGTTGGATGGGGTGGTATTAGGCGAATGTGACGTCAAAGGTAGAATTACATGTAATTGAATCAGCACATGTAGGGTGTTTCATAGCTACTTTGATACCCGTAGAGAACTTTCTATATATACATTTCTCACGATTCATCTCTCTAATCCAAATCTCCAAAGGATACAAGTGCTCAGGTGGCCAGTGGTTGTTAATAACAACGTATAATCTGTACCGTTATTATTATCACGCTAATAGTATTCGTATAAGTTAACATAAAACTTGATTAACAAAAGTTTCCGAGTATGGCTGGTGGGGATGACTAATAGGTATGGCGTCTAATTCTCCCCAAGTATTGCCAAATCAGGGCCTTCACCGCTTTGCCAAGATATACATCACATGACTGGGCGGAGAGACCGCGAATACAACGCCGCGTACGAAGAATTTGAACGCGATAATTGCAACGACTACCTTACTCCGACAAGATGTCCTCAAGAAGCGAATCGGATTTTGCACGCCTTGAACAATCCCTTGAAGAAGTAAAAAAGCAGCTACAGCTACTGCAGGAGCAAAGGCGTGTAATCGAGGCCAGCCAGCTTGTACAACAAGAAAGAAGACGTGCGGAGGACGAGCAGCGATATCGAGAAGAAGCCGACAAACGTACAGAATATGAAAGAAGACGTGCTGATGACGAGCGGCGAAATCGAATCAAAGAAGAAATGAAGACAAGGCCAACAACATTCGAAGAATACATACGCAGCTGCCATATCCACCTCTCGAAAACACTTCGTATCCAGACAGATAAGAATCTCAGCACACAGAGCTCTATCACCAGCCCCAAAGACAAGCCTTGCCCGACTCTATTAAAACCTTGGACGGACTTTCCAGTACTACAGCAGCAGCTTTTTGAAAGAATTTACGAATATATACCTCGAGATGCAGAGCTTTTCAGCTCTACCTATTATCTCTCAGAACTCGGGCGAGACGTTTGCGACCGGCCACTGGCAAGCGAAAAGGATTTGGAGGTATATCAGCGCTCAGCCGTTGACCGACCAATAACTCATATCATCTCTTACCTTCACCAAACAGAAAAGGCTCGCTGTGAATTCAACTTAGGCGGTGGTATTATTTTTGAGAACTATGCCAATACTCTTAGTGATAATAACGAAGAGGTCCAAGACAGTCTGAAGGATCTCCGTATTTCAAGCAAAAGACAAGCTTCAAAGTCTATTCCAAAACCGCGATACGCCGATCAGATTTGTGTATATAAGAAGGCAGATAGCTCGCGGAGCTTATGCCTGATTATAGAATACAAACCATCTTATAAGCTATCCGTCATGAATCTGCGGGCTGGACTTTCGCGGGCTGACAAGGGTTCTTTGAATATTCCGAAGGATGTTATTAATCGTATTACTATACCGACCGATCCAGAGGATAAGTTTGTATACTACTCTGAGTGGCTGACGACGGCAGCTCTAACACAAACATATGCATATATGATTGAGAACGGTCTGGAGTACGGCAAAATAGCTACAGGTGAAGCTGATGTTTTCCTTCAGCTCAAGAAAGATGAGCCACATACACTCTATTACCACCTCGCAGAGCCTAATATCGAAGCTGAAGCCTATGACAAAGCCGACATCTTATTATATCGTACCGCAGTCAGCCAGACCTTAACTTTCTGCTTAATGGCACTTGACTCGACGCCTCGTGGTCAAAAATGGCGAAATGACGCGCTAGAGACTATCGATCATGCAGCAATCTTACGACAGATGTCTCCTGAAGAGAAGACCCTAGTGCCTCCACCCTCGGCATTTCATGCGCCTGTCTATTCTTTCAAGCGGTCGCCGATCATGCTGAGATCTAGGAAGCCACGGAACGTAAGAGAGAGTTGTGGCCCTGCAGCTATAACTATGCACAAAGACTCACAGAGTCCGTCTAGCTCATCGGACGAGGCCTCAGATGTTGAAACGCCAACCAAGACCAAGACTCGGACACGCCAGTCCAGCACTAGACAGACACGTTCTGTTACATCATCATCATCACAGGCGGCTAAAGAGAGCGATATCACCAATCGACAATATTGCACACAAGCCTGCTTGTTAGGGCTTATACGAAAACGTTCTTTAGATAATACTTGTCCAAATATCAGCGCACATCGTGCTCATAAAGCAGGCAACCACCATGCTTTAAGACGGAAGAACTTTTCGAAACTTATATCACGTCAACTCTCGAAGGACCCTAGCAATGGATGTGAGCCACTTGGAAAGCAAGGTGCCCGTGGTGCTTTATTCAAAGTGACTCTACAGTTGCATGGATATACTTTCGTTGCCAAAGGGACTGTGATGGCATTCGAGGCTAAGTTAAAGCATGAAGGCTTAGTTTACCAATACTTGGATAAAGTTCAAGGAGAGCTTATACCAGTCTACCTTGGTAATATTTCTCTTGTCCGTCCTTACTTTCTTGACGTTGGAGTTAGAATAGTTCATATGCTGCTCATGTCATGGGCTGGCGAACAATAATGTGAGGATTTGGCTGTAGAGACAAGCCGGGCAGTCACGAAGTTGCTGGGTTACGGAGTAGAGCATCGTGATGTACGGCCACCAAACGTACTATGGAATACCGAGATAGGAAATGTGGTACTAATAGATTTCGAGCGTTCGGAGATTTTGAAGTGAGTATCAGTTTATTAAGAGACTTCACCACGACGTTTTCAGGTTAGCCATAGGAGTCATGGGAGATGGGGCAGATATATTGGGGGTGTATCGGGGATGTATCAGATCACCTAAATATATTTGCTCCTCATCTATTTGGTTTCTTTCGTAATAGACCAGTGGAATATTAATACTTCCCAGTGCAGATTATTCTTACCAAGTGTATTGGAGTATTTCATGAAGATGACGATAAGAAGGTTCATGAATATCTTAAACCTAGTCCTTCCCTAATGTTGGGCTACTGTCGTAATCATATCATAATCGCCCGATTATTCTAGTTATTTCAAATCAATTCTCCTTTACCTGGTCCAGACACGCGGCTATAGTTATATGCATTAAATTTTCCTCGGGATTATCACAATTGATCCAGATATAAAGTCAGAGGATATCTTGTCCGTCCTGTATCACGTACCTTCTTCAAAAGCTTCTCTCTCTCGAATGCCAATTGCGTGGGACCTATCATATCATAGTTATCTTCTTTCGAGAGCATCAACATCTTAAGCCTTCAGTTCGCAGATGCGCGGATCGTCATCTGACCCGTGCCGAGAGAATCCGGTCCCTTGCCATGGCCGGCTAAGGTGTGTGCTCTGATTCGTCGATATTAGACGAATGCGACTGGGCTTGACAGGTACTTATGCCATAGTGCCGGTGGGCGAAGGAATTGTTATAAGTACGAAGTACAGGTATATGATGAGGGGGACCCAGGCAGATGGACACGATAGATTTAAAGGCTTGTTTCTAGCATGCAACCATCAGATCAGATGCCACATGAAAAGGCTAGACTTTCTTGACCGCTAGATAGTAGGCGAGGCAGAGTGAGGTTTATCCCAATCAGATCTTCGTCACTTCACTGTAAATCTTCGACGACTAAAATAAGCGAGGGTTAGAGACGAAATTTACGTTCATAAGACATTTGTTGAGTTCCAAAAGTAGGATCGAAACTGGAGATTCATTGCAAACCTGATATTGGCGAGGATGTACTTCGTATGGAGAGCTCGAAAGGGTGAAGTACAAAATTGACTACTTGAAAAGTCGAAGCGTCAACTTACTTGAATTATGAGAACCTTAGATCATCATTGTATATCTATGGGGCAGCTGATGAGCAGGCAGGTTGCGTGAAAGATGGTGTTAGTATTGAGCAATAAGTCATGGTGGTGAGGGTCAACAACCGCATATATTGAAGTTCTACAGGACAGCTGGCTAAATACAGGTTTGGTGTGTCACGTGCCACCAAATCCTCTTATGGCTATACCAGATTCCTTTAACAGTTAGTATATTTCCGTACCGTTTTACCGGTCGCTTGGGGAGAATCTACAAAGACTACTCCTGCATTGACTCCCCGCTCACAAAGCCAATCTGCAATTCTTCGGATTGATAAATGCTACTTGCGAATCAACATGCGGATTTTGCTTGTGTCAATAGCTGTTCAATAGCTGCTTTATGCCATGATTTTACCATGTCTCTACTGCGCAGCAGCTTCGACAGACTCGGTTCTATTTTCTTATTCTTCAATGAGTCTTGGCTCTGTACTGAACTTCTCATTGATATACTCTCTAACGTTTATATAGCCTTCGATTCCCCTCTAGCTTTACACGAAGCAAAAGTTGTCTGTCGCTAGCAATTTTATGGTTGCATCTCACATGGAGATTTTTTACTCCTCAACATATCC
The DNA here is from genome assembly GCA_003988805.1 of Ploettnerulaceae sp. D365. Classification (NCBI taxonomy): domain Eukaryota; kingdom Fungi; phylum Ascomycota; class Leotiomycetes; order Helotiales; family Ploettnerulaceae; species Ploettnerulaceae sp. D365. The sequence goes on from QYAL01000078.1 coordinate 48,441, forward strand.
AATATCTATGAGTGCAATGTCATCGTCACTTGAGAGCGTCCCTATACCTGACAATGAACTCCCTGACTGCCTCCTCGAAGCGATCAATATGGGCATCGGTCAGCTCCAAGTTTAAAGCCATGAATCCCCTCTGTGCCATATATATCCCATAATAGAGCATATGATGCCAAAACATCGCCCGAAGACTCTTCTCGCTAGGGCCAAAGAAATGGATGTTAAGCATACTACCTTGACCGCTGATACTCATTAGGTTCTTCTCTGGCCGGGCGAGAGAGTCTACTGCTGTGCCACCGTATTTGCTCATGATACCGCCGAATGGGCAATCTAGCTCTTTCTTCCGGGATGACACTAGATCTTGAAGAGGGCTTGATTTGAGGGTACGGATGTCGTCATGAACGAGTAGCGCTTGTATGCGTTTCAACAGATCTTCACCTATACTATTGAGTCGAGTAACCTCGCTCTCGTTATAAATATCCATCCCACAGCAGCCGGCAGCCATGGTAACGACATTATTGTTGAACGTACCCGAGTGCCCGAGGGCGCCAGTTCGAGGATCGAACATGCTCATCACTTCCTTCTTACCGCCAAAAGCGCCAAATGTCATGCCGCCTCCGACCCATTTCCCCAATGTGATGAGATCTGGTTGAAGACCCAGTTTGGCGGAGAGACCATTATAGGCGAGGCGGGAAGTCATGACCTCGTCCATGATTAAGAGAGCGCCAAGTTCTTTCGCTGTAGCGTTGAGGAAATGGAGGAACTCGGGGTCGCCGACGATACAGCCACCGCTTCCTTGGACCCCTTCTACAATGATTGCAGCAAGTGAGTCTCGGGGAAGCTGCGCTATGACATATCTAGTACCCTCGATATCATTGTATGGCGCGAGGACAAAGTCATGAGGGAGATTAACGTTGATAGGATTCAGAGGATCTGGGAAAGAGAGAGTCCCTCCGTGGTAACCACTCTTGAAGGCAAGTATCTTCTTGCGTTTGGTGTAGGCAAGGGCGGCGGCGAGAGCCATGGTGTTGGATTCTGTGCCAGAGTTGGTGAATCGGACTAGTTCCATGCCGGAGGGCAAGAAGCGTTTAATTACCTGGTAGAGAAATGTCAGCTTCTTTTCGCGCCGTATTATCATAGTCCAGAGCCTAAAACTTTCAACCCCAAAGAGGGATTTCAAGAGAACATTGAATCCTCGAAGCCAAAAAGAAGTTGTAAATAGAACAATTGGCCTTGAAACTGTTGAAACCATGCTTGCTCGGTAACACGTAACTTGATTGGAAAGAAAAACATTAATCGTGTGATCTGCGCACCTTTCTTGCAAGCTCTCTTTCATATTGATTCGGACCTCCGAAGTTCCACCCTTTGCTCATTACTTTCGACACCGCCAAGGCTAGCTTCTCATTGGAGTGACCGTAGATACCTGCGGTATACTCGCCCAGGAAATCAATATAAGTCTTTCCATCAAGGCTCGTTAATTCCGCTCCTTTACCATTGACTACTGGGAATTAATAAAGTGAACAAAACACATGTAAAGAGAATGATATTGGAAGATATTCGAAGACTGACCGAAAGTGATAGGGAATGGACTAGCATGCAAGACCGTCCGTGTATTTCCACCCGGGAAGTTGAAACATGCCTCCTCATGGGCTTCTAAACTTTTCGGATTTGAGAGAGTGTATTCATCTTGGGCTATCTTGAGCACAGCGGATAGAGGATCATAAGATCCTGCTGAGCTCCCCAATTGCAAGTCGGCACTAGAGTGGGGCGTAGAAGTGCGTTCAATTTTCATCGCACCGTTTGACGACATGATGCAGTGAAACAGTAAACAAAGTCCTTCCGAGTCTCACCTAGGGTAAAAAGGGGCGAAGCAAAAGAGACAAGATAGTAAATATATTTTCTTTTAATCTTCTAGTCATAGTTCGAGATATAGTTCATATGAAGAATCTCAAATGTTGAGCTTGACCTCTTCAGGTTAGACGACGGACCAGTTACTGTTGCTGACAGGGATCAGAAACCAGCCGAGGCCAGGGGAGCACCAGGTGTTCTAAATAAATAACAACAGTGAGGATATACTTCCCACTCCATTCCAGCCCTCCCAAAGAAATCCCTCGGGTAAGACCATAATGGCAGACACACCTCAAGACGAAGCCGCCAAAGCGCGCATCATCAAACACATGAATGCAGACCACGCTGATTCCCTCTCCTACTACCTCCAACATTTCTGCCACCTCTCTCCACGCACTGCCCGAGGCGGCCTCCTCTCCACAATCTCCCTCTCCGCCATGAACCTGCGAACCTCCGACGGAAAATCACACACAATACCCTTCCAACCACCCATGAAATCGTGGGCAGAAGCACGTACACGAACCGTCGATATGGACCGTGAAGCACGAACTGCCCTCAACATCTCCTCCATCAAGATCACGGAATACGATCCTCCGAAACATCCGGTCCAAGTTGCTGTGTTTGGAGCCTGTCTCTTTACCTGGGTGGCTGTACTTGTGACGGGTTGGATCGTGCCTGGGACGTGGGTTTATGAGGTGCCGTTGCAGTGGTTTCCGGGCGGGACGGAATGGTTTCTATGGGTTGTACACATGTTACGCTGGCCTTTTATTGCGTTACATCTGCTTGAGGGGTTTCTGCTGGATCGGATGCGATTGAGGAAGCATGGAGTAGAGCGCGGTTCGGTTGTCTGGTGGAAGTGGACAGTCAGCTGTGTTATTGAAGGCTTTGGATGTTTCCAGAGGATCGGTGCGGCTGTTGCGAGGAAGACCAAGGAGGCGGAGAAGGAGAAGCATTGAGATGAGATGAGATGAGATGATCTAATGATGAAAGAGGTAGAAGAGAGCGTTGATATTACTTCTGCGTCATATCCTACGCATAGACCGAGCGTCACGTATACCACACTTGCGGATTTGCTAGCTGGTCAATGGTTTATTGCCCCTTAGAAGCTTCTTTGATCATGATGATTGTTTTGCCTCTGGGAAGTAAGCCGGTCTGCAGGCTCTTTGGCTCATGTACTGCTTTCATCACCACCGTCCTTTCATGCCTTCACTTCTGGGCTCCTTGGAAGCTTATTCTTGTCAAGCTGATTTGCTCTCTTAAGCACAATCACCTTGCTTCCATTCTTTTTATTACTCAGCCATAGGCATGACTAAGATTTGGCAAGTGCTTTTTCTAAACTCCCATCGTTTGGGACTCTCTCTGGAGAAAGGTCTCTGGAGCTTGTCGTTATGAAACCTAGGAACGGAGTTAGTGACATCGGTCGGTAATGAATCAGTGGCCGAGTACTCGAAGTTCTGCGAACGCAGTCGATGAATAGTGGTCTATATTCTTCCAAGTCTCATCTCTTTTATTCACGAGCATTGCATCGCACGTGTGCATCTATCTCTATATAAAATGCCAAAAGCCTATTCTCCAAATTCCGCACCGCTCTTTTTCCCAAGCATCAACGCTAAAAAAATCCCCAATCATGGTCGCCAGATACTTAAAACACCAAGCAGAGGACTGGGCGCGCAGATCAGGCCGCTGCATGAAGTGCCGCATGGCTACCAGTATGAAGAACGAGACACATTGCGTCCGGCATGGTGGACGAGCAGATCCCCTGCGTGGCGTGGGAAGGAAGGAGGCGCTCAAGATGTTATTTGAAAAATTGCTGGGACGAAAAAAGAAGAAGTCGGTTTAGCTTCTCAGGGGGCGGCATGATTCAGTCGTCAGCCAGTGTATGATGTTCAGTCTATGTACCTCCAAGTCATTGTCTATAAAACGCGAGCAATGCTCTTTATCTACCATTCCCCTATTCTTCTTTCCCTTCTAAGTATTAGCGCTAAGGTATTCAACTCAATACATAAACAGTTGTAATCACTAGCAGCACAACCAATATGAACAGCACGAACAGCACGCCTAGTAAGAGCACATCCAAAACGATACAGCTGAACGGTATACCACCAAAAACCACACCATCACAATCAGGCAGCCAACCCACCCCCTAGCAAGCCCAGCAAGAGCATTGAGGGAGACGTGAGAGGAGGCTTTTGGGGGGTGGAAGAGGGCGCGAATAGGGCGTTGAGGAAGAGGAATTATCAATCTTTTTGAAGGGGTGGGAGAGTTGAGGAGATGACAGTCTAGGTCTGTGCTGGAGGGGTGGGATGAGGGGGATTAAGTCGAGGCAATGCAGTTCACGTATAAATAGACGGTTCTAGTACTCCAATACATCCTTCCTTCAACCTCTACTTATCCTCTGAGGCTCTAGTTAGAAGTCACGCTTCATGATTTCAAGACTAGAGGTTCTAGATTAATATTTCTGCATCTTCATCATGAGCTCGACCTGACATAAATTTATGATTTTCCGATCTGTGTCGGCTTCAGTTTTATGTTTATATTGATCCATACAAGGAAAGGGGGGCGAAGATGATTTTGCTTTTGCGTTTTTATTGCCTGTAACTGGCTCACTCCAATAAGGCACTGAAGGACTCGATAAGTGATTGGAATTGGTTCTTTGAATTTTTGAAATGTCCAAGTGATGATTCGATCAGTTATATCCTACCAGAACTTCATCAGAGTCATCGATAATTACGAAAGAAGTCAAAGGACTAGATATTAAGGTATTGCCGACCATAACTCTGTGCATATTTTCCTACTAATTTCCACAATGGAAATCGTGCGGATTTAATTGTGTTTTGGAACTGATGGTAATAACCACCTTTCCAACCATGTCTAGATCTCAGTATTCGAGAATGAAGCCGGCATCTGGGAAGTGACCGGAAGTCTGCTTGTAGAGTAAGGAGGTCGATGGGCTATGCTATGATGAAGATACTGCAGACAGATTATTTTTTCGTGCCTTCCTCCTCTTGTTGGTAGCTAAGTACATCTTACAAGCTTGCTTTACCCTGTGATTCAAACGGAAGTAGCGCAACGAGGATGCCCGCTACGATGAAGAGAGCGCCACTCGTGTAGACCGGAGCCGAGGTTTTCAAGTTTGCAAACATGGCAATGATTGGCTTTCACCTGTCAGTGATGAGTACACAGAGAGAGAGGATAGGAGTAACATACTGCCATAATACCAAAAATGCGATTGCTTGTCGCCGTCAACGCATTTCCCGTTCCGCGATCCTTGGTCGGGAAGATCTCGGGCGTGTATCCATAGAGCACGGCATACATGATGTTGCTGCAAAAATTAAAAGCACAGTTCCAGCCCAGAAGCGCATTGCTATTCAGGGCAGTGGTGGTACAGTACAGAAATACACCTGTTAAGACGGTTGAAATGCACAGTGCCCCTTTGCGGCCGAAGCGAGGAATTTCGACGAGCAATCCACCGAGGAGGACGCCTGGGATACCGACAGCAGCAATGATGAGCGAGTTACGGTACGTGATGTAGGTGGAACCATCGCCAAACTCAGCTCCTTTCAGTTCTTGTAGGTAGGGGAGGAACGCATTGTAGAGAGGGTATGCAAGCCCGATGAAGCCCCATACTGCCATGATGAGGGCAGTGCTGTAAGCGAGCTTCCAAGTGGCAAAGAGCGCCCGGACATGTGTGAAATTGAGCTTCTCCAGCTTGCGCTTTAAGGCTGCCGTTGAATCTGTCTGTTGTGTTGCGCCAAGCTGCTCCTCGCAAGCGCGGAGATCATCAATTGTTAGATTTGAGGTCCTTCCGTTGCGTCTGGCGACTTCATGCACAATTTCTACTGCTCTCTGGTCTTGGCCTTTGCCCATGAGATACTTGGGCGACTCGTACACGGTAAAGCAGAGGAAACGGATGAAGAAGAGGATGAGGGAAATGCCACCCATGGCAATGACAAAGTAGCGCCAGCCCATGTTGTCCGATTTCTTACAGATTTCATCTTGCTGGCATGAAAGGTTCCCAAGAAGAGGCCAAGCCACGAGATTCGCAACCAATTGAGCGAAGGCCCAATCGATGGATAAGATCGTCAAGAGGTACTGATGGGAGCCTGGCAGAAACTCGAGGAAGACGGCCGAGTCGACGGGAAGATTACCTCCTACGCCAAAGGACCAGAGGGCTACAAAGCAGCCCGTTGCAGTGAAGTTTGGAGATCCGGCTGCGATTAGTCCGAAGACTGCAGTGACACCGAGGGTCAAATTGAAAGCCCATTTCCGACCGAAGACATCGCAGCCAAAGCCCCAGAACATGGCTCCAACAAGGAGACCAATATTTTGTGCAAGGGGAAGGTAGGGCGGTCGCGAAGGATGGAATTCGTTGACAATAGATGGTACTGGCTGAATTAGCCTCCCTTATATAATTGATTCTTGAAAAGAAGCGTACAGATCAAAGACGTGACAATGGGCCAGAGGTTATCATTTGCCCAGCCGAATCCTACAACGATGAACAGCTGCCATTGATACCGTCCCATACCAATTTCTTGGATCTGACTCCTGTTAGTCCAAGCATCTCGTGCTATAAAAGAGGTACTCACAGCATGATTTAAGACGCGAGCTTTGGCTTCGTAGACAGGATCTAGAGATCCTTTCTCGAAAAAGGTATCCTCTTCAAGCAATCTGAGGTGTGAATTCCGATCGGCTTTGTTGTCAGTTGTTGCTGACTTCTCAATAGCAATTGCATTTGGGGTTTGATGATCAGATGTAGTGCTCTGAATATCAGTTGAAGAAGCAGAATTTGTCGCTGGCAGTGCCATTTAGAATCATGTAGTAGGAAGGATATCGAATGATGTCATATGGACCTGGTTATTCTCGAATCTATGGTCTAAGATCTGGAGTCTAGAGTTGGATTTTCGAGGAAGCAAGATCTTCGAATGTGGATCTCGTGGTATTACTTGCGAGAGATGGAGGTATAGTTGCAGTGCAATTGTAGCAGTGGGTGAGGTGAGATGTCCATATGAAATGCCTTCTGTGATCTGTGGTGGGTGGCCTCGATAGCGTCATTGTTGTGTGAGATGATATCTTCTAAACGGTAAATGCCATTGGCTCTGTAACCTGAAAGCAGTGTAACTGACACTAACCTCGACGCTTATATGAACGGGCTTCCCGTCTAATGTACGAAGTATAGCAAGTAGGAAGTGAGGAGTGGAGGCTTCAAAGTAGATGGTGTGATTTGATTTAACTACACTTTGTCGGGAATAGATTATCAATATTCGTAAGAAGTATATCTGAGATCAGACAGACGTTTGGAATGGCAGTGGAAGAATGATGGGAAGAGAGAGGGTGGTCTTAAGAAAGGTGGGGGTGGGGGTAGTAGTACGAAGTATTATACAGTGTACCCGCCTAGTGCAGGTAAGCATCGCAACCTCTCCTCCTCTCTCATCATCGCCAGCCAGTACAAAGCACGAAGTATCTATACCGAACTTCTATATTCTTATCATTGGTATGCCTGATAGAGAGGTTGAAAACCATACAGACTGGATTGCGGATTCAGATCAAATATGCCTTTGGGATAGAGCCAGAAACTTAACAACTAATAGTTTCGCGTGAGGAAAGTAGAGCCCCGCCCTACTATTACAGTAATCAAGGATGCGAGTATAGTAGTGGACCTCCTACGATTGCGAATATTTCCCTCGATCCTGTTCCACGACCGTCTCAGCGTTCTCCCTCGACCAAAATTACGTTCCTCTACGAACCTACAATCGAGAAGACTGGACAGAACGTCTGATGAATAATTCATGCATACTCGGGCTCGACGATTGTTGGGAAATTCTGCTGCTATATTCTGCTCTTGCTGTTGCGACGGAGAGTTTCGTTGGAAGATGATCTTAGACCTCTTGCATCCGCGGATCTTCAATATACGCATTGATGGCAGATATGGCTGGCTATGTCTGTATATGCTGCAGAGGTGATGAGAGGGTGGATAATGAGTGTGCATGAAGGAGTGGCACGCAGAGGAGAAGTCTCCTACCTATGTGTATACACATTTATTGGAGTGTTGTTGTGTCCGATCCTGAGTGGAGGAAGGCAGAGTTCTTTTTCTTCGATCCATAGCTATGCTGAAGAGATGTCCTCTTGATCTCATTTGGTCTGCTTGGGACGCTGGGACTGAACGTGAAGTTCTGACAGTTCAGACTAAGAGAGTTAGCCAACTTTACAGAATAGTTATATCTTCGGGAATTGATTTGGGTTTTTGTCCTGGTTTCTTTTCAGTCCTGGTGGAAAGTTCCGAGTTGAGTCCTAGAATTTTAATTGCGATACGCGACTCGGAAAGAAATACTATTGAATATGAAGCTATGGTCTCGTGCGAGAGGCCGAAGAGGTCGACGAGCGCTCTAGTCTACGTCGTATTAGTGATGTTGAAATGGGGCTGTTTCTTTCAAAGATATACTTCGGCCTGGTCTCAGGCCGTTATCCCATTCTCCTTTTCCCTATTCTATAAACTTAAGTCACTTTTCAAGAACTCTCCGCCAATCCATATCATGCCCTCCTAATGCAAATCCTCTTATTCTCCCACTCCGTTCTCCACCCTACCTTCCCGCACACCCTGCCCAGCACCTGCCAATCCTCCCACGGGAAGTCCGCCAGCTCGACTACCTGCAAAGGTCTTGTCTGCTCTCCTAGCAAAATACTCGGTTTGATTTGTCCCTGCTCCTCAACCGGCAAACAACCAAGATTCAAATATCTCAGCGTTAAGGGCTTCTTCTCCTTCCCCTTCTTGAGAATGACGGAATCTAAACGACACCTCAATTTGCAAAGTGCCACTGCTTTCCGCATGGGCTCCAAGATACTCTCAAGCTTAATCTCCTCCTTGGTCATATCTGGACCGACGTTAAAGTCACGGTATTCTTCTTCATATGTGTAGCACGACTTCAACATCATGGCTTCGATATCAGCCATGCCTAGACCTCGTCCTATGCTCAACTCTTCTAGCTGCACGCACATCTTCCGCAGGTACGGGATGTTCGCTGGGCCCATATTCGACATGGCCAAGTCCAGCGATCTCAGCATCCTCGACGCATGAGACAGCAGACGGTTGATCTGCGGCTCGTTTAGCGGTGCTGCATCAGCAATATATCCCGCCTTGAGCACGACGAGGGAATCCGTGACGGAGGGATGCGTGATTAGGAACTCCACGAGTGAGTCTGGGTCTAATTCGCGGCATCCCCAGATATTCAAGTGCGTGAGCCGAGCACTTGATGGGATCGATGCTAGTGCATCCACAGTCACGCATGTTCTGCTCACGTCCAGGACGCGGAGATTCTTCATCCGAGGAAGTAGTGATTCCAGAACGCCGGGGATATGCAGTCCACCTGCGCCAGCAACATTAGTGAACTTCAGACTGGTGAGGTTGCTCGCAAGGCCATCTGGCAAAATGTCAAATGCACCCCTTAGCATCTGCGTCTTCTGCTCCTGCCGGCTCACATCCAGAGTCAGCGCTTCCAGCTCCGGGATACCGAAGAGCAGCTTGTGCAGCATCGCGACATCTTCCACGTCGCTGAGAGCTAGGCGCAGGTCCAGGAGGGCGGGGAGGCGCGAGAGATTGTCATGGGAGATGGTGTAGTTGCAGTGCGCTGCTTGCGTGATATCCAAGGTCCGCACGAGGAAGCCTAGATGCTGCTTCTGCTCGAGGGCATTGAAGAACTTCATGATGGAGGAGACCCTTGTTGTGCGGATGTTGGGTGAGCGGTACATGATGTACAGAGCTAGGTCGTGAAAACGGTGGGAGACCTGAAGGCATGAGAGCAGGCTCGTTGGTTTGGATGAGTATTCACCTGGAGAGCGTCTCAGATTCATGTATGTATATATATGATTGATGAGAAAGTGAGATAAGTGAACGTACCTGGCAGGGCATGTGGGATATCCCAACCTTTCTTTGAAATTGGCGCCGCGACATCGAGGAGGATTCTGCTCAGAAGCTCTGCTGGGAGACGTTCGATAGGAGACGAGCCAGCAGCGTTCAGTGCTCTCCCTTTAACATTAGAGACCCAATCCATGAAAGAGACGGATGCCATTTTTGAGACGAATAGAGAACGAATAACAAAGGTCGGAGGAGAGAAAGTGACAAGGGAATAAATAGGTATAAGTTATGTCATCTTGTCTTGGAAAATAAAAAAACAGACAAACAAAATAAACAAATCAATGTCAAAAACTCACGACATTCAATTCGAGTTATGTTCAAATCACACTCAGCGCTTGATGAAGGAAGAAAAGCAGTGAAGCGACCCAGCAGCATCTTGATATATATATATACCACCAAAACACCTCCTTTATTGCATCTCATCTCTTCTCATCACTCTCTCGATGTAATGTAATGCAATGCAATGAATCTAGATCCTCACCCTCATCAAATGACTCAAAGACCCTCCCCCTGCCATGCCCACTCCTCTCTCATGATCCCCTCAAATAGCGAGGACTCCTTCCGATCCAAGCATCCAATTACCCCTTAGCTCTAGTTCTCCAACTATTAACTATTATAAATCAAAACCACACTCGTTCAAATTCCAATTCCTAAAGGAAAAGAAAAGCCGTAGAATTACGTATCCGTAAAGACCAGTACTGTATCTTCTAGCTACATATAGCTATTAATAGCCAAGACCTCCAAGCTGCTAACTAACCTCAAGCCAAGCATGGCTTTCCCCGCACTTTTATAAATCGTGCACGGCTGTTGACTAAAAATGTGAAATTCGTATTTTCCGTGTCTCGTGTCTCGTGTTGTGGATACTGTACTGCTGTGCTGTGCTGTGGGATAGGGATATGATTATTACTTTAGGATAAGGTAAGATATTACCCCATAAAGTCATACCCTTAGTATGCGGAGGGATTTACATGTTACGTAAATTCCGTATTCCGTATTCCGTATTCTGCACGTGCGAATTTATTTGATTCTACTCGTAGATCGATGGGGTTTCAAATTCGGTAGGGGAAGGGGATATGTAATTGGTGCAGGAAAGTTGGAATCAGTTATGTAATTAGTGACTGTGACGCGAGATCGAGATTTTGAGATTTTGAGATTCGGATATAGGATATTTACTAAGTGCGTGCCAGGGGGGTTTTAGGATCTGCGTGATGGAGATAATTGTAGGAGAGGAGAGGAATCTTGACTGTTGTGATTTGTACTCGGGAATATATATAATAATGGATATACTTGTCAGTCTCTTCTGAACTCTAAACGACCCTATTACCATCTACGCCGACCATGTGAATTGATTCACCAGTGAATGGCACTAATGTAAACACACGGGGTATGGATAATCGAGGTCATTGCTACGTATTACTTACACTACCTACTCTACATACATCTCACCCTCCTCCCGTGCGGCTCATGCTTTTCTGCGACGTTTAACCGTACCGGTGTTTCCTACATGAGAATCTGCGTCACCGGCGAGTTCATCGACATCATCGTCTTCCACTGCTGCCCTGGCCATGGAATTCTCCCGGATCTCCTCGCTTCTCCGTTCTGCGCTCCTCAGATTGCCCACAGTCTTTTCGACATCGACAAACATGGCCTTCGTGTCCTTGACGACGCCGTCCTCATCAATCTCATAGCCAATGACATCCCCTTTGCTCTTCCCAATTCCTTGCTGCCATCGTCTACCGAGTCCTCGATCGGGATCAGGGTTAAACATGATGGCATTTGCAAACATTCGCATGAGCTCCTTCTCCAATTGAGCATAATTGATGATGCCCTTGGGCGGAATTATATCTTCCGAGATTGGAAGCCAGGCGCTTGTTGCACTCGCAGGCAAGTCTTCTGGAGCAGCAGCTGCTGCGGCACGTCCACCAGCAGATATGGCTTTCCTAACTGAGGCAAGGTCCTGTGGCCGGAGGATAATCTTCGTGTATCCAGGAGCATCCCGCTCCTTGACAGGATGAGAGAAGGTGCTCGCATTTTTGTGCCCTGATATCGAGTCTAGTGCGGACATTGATATTTTTGGGAACGCACGAGTCCAGAGAACATGCGTTGGAGGAACAGATGGTCGAAGTTCGATTGGGGTGCGCGGCTCGAGAGGGATGCTAGGAGCGCGCTTCCGCTTCATCGATGGGCGAGGTGAAAGGCCGGATCTAGAAGGCTGTCGAGGCAGCTCATCTGCTGTAGTATCCCCGGCATCATCGACTCCCACAGGCGTAGCAACTTCTTGCTTCACTTTCCGGTTTGGCATTTCCGATTCTAACGAAAGTTCATCCGCATGTGACATGACTGATTGGCTCCTGTGAGAATTGGCGATTACTGACGAAGCAACACTTCCAGCTCGAGGGCGTCCAACGCCGCGCCGGCCAGATTTAGCCTTCGATTCCTTCTTAGACCACTCAACTGACTGCACCATCTTTTGAGGCTCGGGCTCAGGCTCAGGCTCAGGCTCAGGCTCAGGCTCAGGCTCAGGCTCGGGCTCAGGCTTCTTAGGCGACGTCTTCTTTGGTGGTGTTTTCTTCACCGGAAGCTTTGCTTGACGAAGCACAGGACTAATAGGTTCGACTGCTGGTGATTGTAGGATATTGAAATCGCCCCTGGCAGGAGTAGACCCCGAAGGATTTGGGGTCCAAATCGTCCCACTTCCAGTTTTGTGTTGTAACGAAGGTCGAAACAAGGGTGTTTGTGGAAGATTCGACCGCAGATTCGGAATACCTTGGGGTTTGCTCTCTTGATTTGGGTTGTATGGGGAATTATAAGTTTTGGCTTGTGTTGGAATAAGATTTGCGGGAGGTTGAAATGGCGGTCGTTGCTGAGTTGGCTGTGGGAACTGCGCAGATGGAGCGTGGTATTGTATTGGCGTTTGCCGAGTCCATTGTCCTTGCGGATTAGAAGCAGGTCTTTGTTGCGGCGTGTATGGGAAACCAGGAGTAGGACCATGCTGCATGACCGGGGACCCAATATGAGTATGCTGTGGCATAGGAGGTCCATGAGGAGCTTGTTGTGCCACAGGGGATGCATGATAGCCACCCTGCTGTATCATAGGAGACCCAGGATGAGTACGATATTGTTGCCCTGCGGCATCTGCTAACGCATCCAACGGCATCGCAGGCGAACCTTGTGGTGGTCTGAAATTGCCATTTGAAGCAGGTAAGATAATCGGCTGGGTATGTTGATTCTTTGGAGACGATGCCGGTACATGAGGTGGAGGAGGAGCTGCTGCACCGCGGGGGCTTGAAAACGGTCCTTGATGGGTTTGAGGCTGCGGCGGATAATGAAGTTGCTGTTGCGGAGGCTGACCATTGAACTGGTAATGGTAGCCAGGATGTATATGTTGAGATACGATAGGAGTTTCCCAATGTAAACCACCAGGCGGCCCATATTGTCCTGGATGCACGGGAGGTTGGAATTGCGTTGGTCCTGGATGGACTTGTATTTGTCCTTGTAATCCGGGTTGCAGAGGAACGGGTTCATGAGGCCCAATGGTTCCTTGCTTTGGGGTTGGTGGAGGATAGCCTGGGACACGAGAGGGATCTGGTATTTTGGGTGAAGGAGGTTTGGAGGCCCTGCCATTGATGTCCGAAACGTCTTGTTTTGGTATCGAATTAGGAGAGATCTGGGGCTTTTCTCTCGCGATCTCTGGTAGTCTGGTCTCTGGTGGTAGAGCTTCTGGTACACCAATTGGCTTCGTAATTTTAACTGCATTTCCATTTGTTGATCTGCTCTCATTCAATATCCTCTCGTCCCATTCTCCCCTTTCAATCTCCCCAATCTCTTGCTGTAATTTGGCATATTGTCGCTCGTCCTCCTGGATCGCTCGTATCATATGCTCTCGATATCGTGCATAAAGTAGATTCACTAGCGACGGTAGCTTCTCCTTGTATTCCTGCGCATCCTTGATTGATGGAAGTGGTGGAGTGGGTAGTTTTCTCTTCCTAGACGTGTTCTCCTCCTGGACTACCTCCTCTGCCCTGAATTCATCGCGCAGTAATTGTAGATAGAGTTGACGAAGAGCATCTGCGCTCAATCTAGTCGCGTCATAGGTATCCACGCCTTTAACCAAGGCGTTATTTGTGAGTAGATTCGAAATCCGGTCGAAATCTTGCTCTCCCGTGCCGTATGTGACCAGCGTCTGGAATAGTAGTAGACATTCGAGTGGCGTATAGGCGGCTACTGTAGAATTCATGCCCCAGAAACCTCGCCAGCGTCCGAGGAGGTCGTTGCCGCTGGAAGATACGAGATGGATGGGAGCCACGACGACGAGGACCTACAGGTGTTAGGCGGCGTGTAGGCTGATAGGAATGCAGAGAGCTTGCCTAGAGCTATAAATGTGACCAGTGGAGTAGAAAGATCGTGATTTGAGAGCTCTCATTAGGGTGGGTGATGGTGAAGGGACTTTGTCGCAATGTATGATGCGATTCCGAAATGCAGTTCGAGATTGAATGTGTCACGTGTCAACATTTATAGATCGGTTACAAGTAGAACTGCGATGCCAACGCCAACTAATTGGGAAGTTCATTCTCCTCAGAACTCGAACATATCCTCACGTATTTGATACCTTTAACTTTTATTCTGATCGCGTTGTCCGATGTCATCTATCACACCGTGATGATCACTTAACCTCTGCTCCTCCTTTCTGCACTTCTCCTTCGGTACATGTACTCTGTAATGGTCTCTGGCCTAAGCTACTGTACTGTACCTATTAAGTGGTACACTGGTACATGAAATTGAATAATCTCTGTCACGATTTATCTCTTTTAAGCTATTCAAAAATCACATATTCGCAGTAGTTACTAATCTCCGTCTTCCCGCCACCGATCTCTCCTGTTTTCAATATTCAAGATCATCCTAATGTAGATTCAAGGTCAGGGTGTACGTCTGAGATATGTAAGTACTCGAGCATGAATCCAGCTTTTCAACCCCCCCTGTTTCTCCAATCTACCTCTTCTCCTTCGTATGACATGGTGCGTTGAATTGGATTCTATCCAACAGGATTTGCATACGATTATTGCCAGTAGGTAGGCTTTCAAAAGGTCAATAGGCTCAAGTGAAAAGTGAGAAAGTACACAACCTATAAGAGGGTAATCGACAATGTGATATTAGGTTCACAACAGTACATTAGCCATTTCGACTTGATGCATGTTAGTTTACGTATCATACCATACCTCCTGAGCGAGAGTTGCTTAGCGCATACAGTAACCTTCAACACCATCTGTCCACGAGATGTGTTGAATCAATCAACATCTCTACATACCATATCCCAGAACTCCATCACTTCTACTCAGCTACCTATACATCCATACCATTTCCTCCATGTGCCAGCCAACAAGCGCTTGAAATAGGAACGGTCACATGACCACTCATATTTGTATCGTATCCACATGCCGAGGTCTATTCGTCAACATGTTCCAGGTGCAGTGTAATTGAAACGGGACAAATACGGCTTCTCTCTTTAAGCTTGATATCAAAATGATTACTGTATGATATTCGCCTGGTCATCCTCCGTGCTTGAATCCCTCTCGTAATATCGTCAAATCGTGCCTCGATATTCAGGCCATCAGCGGATCACCATAGCCCAAGCCATTTCGCGTATCAGATTGCAGGCATGAATGAAGCTGGGCTGGGCAAATTGCGGTCGTCCCTCTGTTGGAGTGTGTCCTGACTGACTCCTGACCAATATCTCCTGACGACCAGTCGCGAAAATATCTACAGCTCCATTCATGACTCTTATTCAAACTACGGGAACTTGAATCTGTTCGGCTCCAAGCAGCAGCAAGGGGAAGGAAGCCTAAGAAAGCGGTCGAGAAACGAGCACGAGGAGACACTAGCCGACTGCCCCTTATAATTGCCAATTTAGCTTCGAAGATCCGCATACTTTATTTACTCCGTCCCTCGAGAGTTTTCTGCTCCTTAGTAGCTCCTATTCATACCCATAACTCGACATTCTATTCATCATGTCGGACGAAGAACTTGATCGGGAGTGGAAGCCTAGTGGAAGACCACAATCGTGAGCTGTGACGGACGATTCCCATGAAGTGCCGAGGGACTGACAACTGTAGGACTATGGCCAAATCTTTTTCCCTCGCTCTCAACGACCTCTTCAAGATAGACAACAGTATCGCAGACTTGGATGCAGCTGTCTCAGAGAAGTGCGCAGCCCTGCCATCCTTGTTGCGCCCTCCCTAACCATCTCTAGGAAGAAAGCGGTGTCGACGCAAACCTCTGAACTCGAAGCACTCGAAGCAAGACTTAAAGCGACCGAAGAAAGATTGAAGCAAGCAGCGAATGGAAGTCCGCCAGGGAGGTCATCGGGGAGATCCAGCCCAAGGCAGCGCGTACCACTTGGAGATACATTCAAGGAGCATCCAACAAGTCCTCTCTCGGCGGAGTTCAAACAGACCAAAGATGGCGGATGTGTGGCAGGAGATCTCCCTCCTACTCCTGGTCCCAGTGAAGGTTAATCCGACTCCGAATATGTCCTCGTTGAAGGAAGGAAGAGTGCTGACAAGACGGAAGATGGGGATGTCTCACCACAGAAGTGATCCATTAGTGCAATGAATTCGGAGTACGGTGCATTTTGTTTGGGCTTGCTCTTCCACACGCTCGTTGGATAAGGGCTGCATTTTATATACCACTGATTGCAATAGATGCTTTCAGCTTTTTTTTTCAATTATGGCGACTACCCCGCATTGTACGACTTGTTCAACGAGGTCGACTTAATTTTACGGTTTCCCTCCTGGCGATGGTGATACACTCGGACCGAAGTTAATGCTGTTGGAGGGGACGGCCACGCTGCGGAACCTTGTGCTTGGTTGGAGAAGGTTACTCGTGGAGTCTTAAACTACATCTGTATGTACTGTGGATGGCTGTGCTCCCTGGTCTCTTCCTATCTACAAGGCTTCGTCTCCTGCTGGACGTGTCAATTTTGATAGCAAACATGGATGGTTGATGACTATCACCAAGTCCGCTCCTCTGGACACTAAATGTTTGCGAGGTGGACTGGGAGAGTTGGGTGGAGACGGATATGCCTGCAGGAAGAGTAGGCGGTGACGCATACACACAAACAGAGAGCCGAGAATAATACTTTTTTGATGATTTGCAGCCCCTTAGGTTTTCCTTGTTTAGTGTATTTTTAATGTCGTTTGAATGTGACAGAAGCTTCTACAATTTCCTCAATCTCTCTCCTGGATCTGACACGATCCAAAAATGCCAGCTATGTTTAATGCTATAGCTGGATGCCATGCCTTCAATAGTTATCTGCACTTTCTCCAATTGACATTCCGACTGCGCTAGACCTTGCGAGATAGATATCAGAAATCGGCCGGTGACCTATGCAGCAGCTTGATTTGCTCTACTAAAGTTTGCTCAATAGCTCACCCCGTTTTGGTACACGCCGAATCTTGACTTTTCGAGTCTTGTGATCTATTTGTGGCTTTGTAATATCTTCAGCATGAGTTTTATCTTCATCATCTATCTCTACTCCCAGCGATTTTAGACTGGGACTCAACCCTTCCCGAGTAAACGTTATACACAACCTCAAAATGCTTTCCCGCAGATGCATAGAGACTAAAGTACTACTGCTACTTCTCCAGAGGCAAGAAATCAACCCAAAGGTATGTGCTAAAGGGAGAGAAATAGTAAAGTGGCACTTGAGATATCTAGGCCTCACAAGCTTGAAAATCCCATCGATACTACCAGCATTGTCTGGTCTAATTGTATTGCGTATAACCCCTAACCCAGAACCTCATTTTCTGTTCCAGAATGAAGGACTTGGGGCGGATGTCACGGGATGTGGCATTCGGCGGGTGTTAGTGTCACAGTCACCATGGATAGAAATACTCGATCGGCATATTACTGGATTTTGGTTTGGGAATAAGTGCCGATGAGGTATTATTATCTAAGAGTATATTACTTGGCTCCTCGCTATCACATCAATATACCGGCATGTTACTACATGTGATATATATCATAGATATATATCATAGATATATATCATATATGTATAGTCCTACTGATAGAATAGCCTAGCCCACTCTCCACATCCAAACACACTTCTGTTTTTCCCGTTGATCATCTATGATGAACAAATCGCTAAAGAGTGCTTTGAGGTGGCGGCTCCCATATATTTTTTGATGAGGCTGATGTTTGCTTTTTGTCATTTTGGTGGAATTCGAAGTGAGAGGGAGAGGGGTACTGTACGGTCATGAGACAATTATAGCCTAGTGTGTTGGCATGCGCCTAAACGAGACATGTGCAACCAACGACATCTGGTCCTCGAGACATCGTTCCCTTCTCTTTGATCATCATAATCGAGGTCTGAGTTGATTCATTTCTACCGGAGAATTGTAGCTGGGCTCTTTTTGTAAGTTCTAGACCGATCAAAAGCGTGCTTAGTGCTTACTTTGATGCTGGGAACTATATCTAACGCCGTCTCCTGCCTTGTGTTGTACAATCGCTGCTCTGTTCGATACATGATCTTTCCAGGAACACCATAATGACGAGTATCATCAGACAATATCACTCGGATGACACTGGGAGATCCGTCAGTAGGCATCAACCAGTCAATCAACTTATGTCGAGTCATCAACATTGTCAACCTGGGCTCATTGAAATTCTTACATCCAAAGGTCCTAAGATAAGAGATGGGATTCTAGTGCACAGCTCGGATTGGATTCTACATGTTCAAACATGTCCCTTTCATTTTCAGGATGTCAAAGATGACGTTTTTTGCTGGGCGTGGCTGAAGAATGGCACAAAGTGTAGCCACAAGGTTGCGACGCCAAATAGTCCCTATGATATGCCCACTTGTGGAGTTCATCGCAAATTCGCAAAGAGAACGACCTGGTGTCGTGCTAAGCAGCCATGTAGTTGGCCTTGCGGTCGTCGCTGTTTGTTTCGGGCTCATTGCTTCCAACAGTGCTCTCTTCATCTCAAAACACAAGGCGATTGCTATATCATGAAGATACCAATTGAGCTACGCTTCAGGATATATGGGTATCTGCTTCCAAGCAAGCCAGTGCAGGCTGAGCCGTCCTTCCTGAACATTGAGAGGGTGACCAGCAATCCCACATGCATGTCCATTCTTCGTACCAATCGTCAGATTCACGAAGAAGCCATTGGACTATTATACGGCACTGGGTCGTTTATGATTCAGCTGTCGGCCGAGGGGATTACTATGTGTAATTCTCTGACTCCTCAGGCCAACCCGTTCCCTCCTCAACGCCACAATACAGCCGCGGGAAGAAACCATGCATTGCAAGACTATCAGATCCAGCTGATGCTTCTCGAGCAGCAGAATAAGAGGCGGCTTATGATGGCACGGAGTCTACAACCTCAGCAACCTGGGCCTTCACGACCACCCGCAGTCACTTTACAGGTGGAAAACGTGTCTCTAATCTCCGCGATGAACAGCCCACGATGGGACCCCCGGAGAGTGAGTTTGAGAAATTTCAGCATGATACGGTCATTTATCCTTGAGATCGATTTCGTACTGCCGACCAACATGAACGGGTACCCGGTTCCTCCACAATCAATGAATCCAGCACAGCTAGAATCGATGTTGTGTCACTATTGCGATCAATTGCACAAGCTAGTTGGTAGACTAAGCTTAAGCCCTCCAAACCGCCTCAAAGTCAACATTCGATTTGGACCTACTCAAGACACTGAAAAAGAAGCACTTGTGGCTGCTCGATTCCTTCTCCAGACCTTGCGGCGTCTTCGCAGCATTCCTAACCCCGAAATCAAGTCTATCAGCATGGGCCGCGATGATAAGGAGATCCCGATACACGGTGTGGGCATGGATGGGTTCAATGACTACATGTCATCGTGGTTGCAGGATGTGAGAAGCTCGGAACCACCGGTGGACTCGCCGGTTTTCGATGCCTATTGGCAAATGGAGGGAATCGTGGAGGGGATGAAGTTTCAGTACAAAGGAGACCCGAAATTGGAGCCGTTGGGCGAAATCATGCAGGCTGCACGGATTGCTAGGGAGAGGGATGATATTTGGAGCTTCAGAGAGCTTTGGGGTCAGGTGCTTGATCTTTGGATGGATTTTCTGAAGCGCCAGAGGGAGTTTGAGTCGAATATGGCAGTGGCCGTTGATGGAATCAACGAGTTGCTGTTGGATTCGGAATAAAAAGTCTAGCAGCTTGGCAATTGCGCGCTTCTGGTATGATTTTCATCAAATTTCATGTTCAGTCGCCGGACACGGGATATTTTTCAAGGGTCCTTTCCGTACGATATTGCTGAAAGGGGTTTTCTCTTGTTTCACACAGTATTTACTCAGCTCGCAGCTGCGAGTCTCTGGTTGGGATCTTTCTCGATTATCAGGAAACGTTTTTTGGGTCCTTGGCTCTGAGGAGAGACGTCTACAAAACTACTAAAATTGGTAACATTGAATACCTTACGGCCTATATTAATGAACTATGTTTTATGTCATGTCAAATTAGCTTGCACCTTTCGTTTTCTCAGTTTCTCTTCTGAAGTTATCACCTGTTGCTCGAGTCTAAAACTCCAAAAAGAACAACCCTCACTCATGATCATCGATTACCATACCGTATACAGCAGCATCAGCTCTTGGGCATCCCATATTCAAGACCTCATCCAAACAAAACTTACAAATATCAATCAGTCTACACTGAGAATAAAGATAGTTCCGCTCCCCCAGCATCCTTCAGAGAGCCCTAATCGAATAGAAGTATCAAGTCCTCCATCAGCATTCATCTATCATATCACTCAGAGACTAGATTAGTAGATTTGGTAATCAGGTCCATGGGAGTTCTATCATAAATTCACCGGCCTCAATCAGCTTAAGCTTCGAATGCTTGTATTGTCAAGGCAAGAAAAAGACTAGCTCGAAGGCTTCCATCTTGTTATCATGTATGGAATGGGTATATGTTAACAAAACACTGTTTGCTGCCTGATAGTATAGCACAATCACAAGCAACCTCCATTTTCATTTTGATTCACATAATTGTTTGATTCCCCTATGAATTGTATGTGATGCTCCATTCTCTTCTCATATACATCCCCGAATCTCCAAGTATTTGCCTTTTTGGTTTTCTCTTACCGAGAAGGCGGTTCCCCGACACAAGACGTTCCATAGTCCCACTATCCCATCGATCATTTCCAACGAAATGGATATGATCAGACAATCTAAGATCGTAATCGCTATCAGACTGTCAAAATGTCAAAGTAGAGCCTCTTACATTTGGAGGTCCCATTTTAAGTCGCCAGAGACTAGAGTGTATTTCTTCGGAGTATTCACAAAGTCCGTATCAGTCTCTGGGTAGTTGTTTTATTGCTTACGTTGTGATATTTAACAATCGGACTTCGTCACCTCTCCAACTATATATAGCTATATATATAGCTAGGTAGCTATAGCTCATTAGCAGATATACACTTACAATTTATATCTTGCCAAGCTTGACCAGGTCAGGTAAATCTCCAAATGGCTTTGCGGATAGATATGAAACTGTATATTCTGCTTGTTATTTATATGGTAAGTACCTAATAATATACAATATGCTTCTAGCATACAAATGAGGAGGTAACTCTGTGGTTAAATTGAAATTAAACCTCCTCCTAATTCAAAATAGTTACCCCGCCACCCAAATGGATCTAGCGCCTTGGCATTTCATGTCTCCAAGTCGAGAACACTCAGAAGAAGAAGAAGCCACTCTCACGCATTTTAATTGATTCACGGAAAGTACCTAAATTATAAAAAGCGTTTTTCCGCCAGTCTTATTCATTTTAAACACGGCAAGACAAACATCGAGTTTATAAGAATAGATAATTCGCACTCGGTTTTCAGTAGTCTGAAACGGATCGTGACAACGCATCGATATTCCTTGTCCCGAGCCGAACTTCAACGCAACCCTCGTCAGCATCATTAAACTCATCAACTTTACAATGTCAGGCTACCCAGGTCAAGGATATGGCGGTGGATACGAGCAGTGAGTTCCCATCTAACACCGATTTCCCGCTATCCAACACGTGCTGATCACGAGACCATTAGACAAGGCTACGGGTACGAACAGCGTGGTGGATATGAAGAGCGATACCAGCAGGTACGGTTGCCATATTCCTGAAAAAGGATCTATCTGACGGGTGAAGCCTCAATATGATCGTGGCCAGCAGTACGGACATGGTATGTTTTACCCCCCGTGACATCGTCTTCGTGATTCCACTGACCGTCACTCCGTCAGCTCCCCCTCCACCTCAAGGAATGGTCAGCTTTGGCCATGGAGCTCCCGAAGGATACGCCTTCCAGTACTCGAATTGCACTGGTCGTCGCAAGGCACTCTTGATTGGAATCAATTACTTCGGACAGAATGGAGAGCTGCGAGGTTGCATCAATGACGTCCATAATGTTTCCTCGTACCTAACGCAGAACTTTGGATATGCTAGAGAGGACATGGTGATCCTGACTGATGACTCGCAAGACCCCATGGGTCAGCCAACCAAGGATAATATTCGTCGAGCAATGAACTGGCTGGTTCGAGGTGTCCAGCCCAATGATTCTTTGTTCTTTCACTATTCGGGGCATGGCGGGCAGACCGAGGACACGGATGGAGACGAGGAGGATGGTAGTGACGAGGTGATCTATCCGGTGGATTATAAAGAGGCTGGCCATATCGTCGATGATGAGATGCACGCTATCATGGTCTCTCCACTTCCGGCAGGTGTTCGATTGACAGCAATTTTTGATTCCTGTCACTCGGGATCAGCTCTCGACTTGCCGTATATATACTCTACGCAAGGTGTTTTGAAGGAGCCGAATCTTGCCAAGGAAGCTGGGATGGGCCTGTTAGGTGTCATCTCATCTGCCAGCCAAGGAGATTATGGAAGCGTTGCAGGTCATCTGATGGGTTTCTTCAAGAAGGCGACAGACGGAGATGAGGCTTATGAGAAGACGATTGCTACCAAGACATCTCCGGCAGATGTTATCATGTGGTCGGGGAGCAAAGATGATCAGACGTCGTATGTACTTCTTGTTCGAGATGCAAAGCTCGGAAGACTGACACATACAGGGCTGATGCGACCATTGCCTCACAAGCTACCGGTGCGATGTCTTGGGCATTCATTAGTGCTATGAAGGCGAACCCCCAGCAGAGCTACGTCGAGCTTCTGAATAGCATCCGTGAGGTACTCGCAACAAAATATACGCAAAAGCCCCAGCTAAGCTGTAGCCACCCTCTTGGTATGTTTCTCCTGTGATGTGGTCGAGTGTTGCTGACTCTCGCCGTAGACACGAACCTGCTTTTTATCATGTGATAGCAGTCTTGGTAGAGCAGCATCACTTTTCCCAGTGCTGCATAGGTGGGATGATTAGCAATAGACCCGAGATATTATATTCGTTGCTTTCAACCCTGACTCTCTGAATCTCTGAGTGCTCTCTGCGTAATTCTTTCGCGTGGTCCTCAGTTGCATCTGAGTCTTCAGATGAGGATCCCTACTCTGTAACATATTCCTATCCATTGCAACAGCATAGAATCCGGAATACAGTCTCATATTGCCAAGAAAGATAAATTTCCTACAGGTGGTGCTCGAAACTTACATTCTCAAAGTTGAAAGCCAACGAGACCCAACCTATACTATAATCTCCAGTCAGACTGTCACATCACTGCTCATCGGTGATATCCCTTGGCAGTGGAATTGCCTTCAGACCTCTGCGCAGAGAACAATCAATTGTCAATCTTTAGACTCTTTGCAATTGCTGTAAGGTAAGTGAACTTACCGATAAACGCCACTTACCCAAACGGAGATATATTAGAGAAGATCCTCGGATCAACATTTTCATAGCAAATCTATTACGAGTCAGCGAGTGCGTACGTTACTACGTTTTCTGCCAAAGCCCGAGATAAAGTGGTACAGTATGTGCTATATATCTTGTCGCTTGAAAGTGGAAATAAGAGTCAAATAACCCCCTCGCTTATAGCTTACACCGTTGCCGCATCAACTTGCGCCCCTTATATGCGCAAACAGCCATTACAGTCTTCAATAACTATTGAGGAGGGAATCTACTCGTAGCTGTCGCAACCCTTGATTAATTATACCAAACTTCCTTTTTAAACTTTTAACTAAAGGAATTAGATAAAACACCTCTGGGCTCTATCCCTAGCCTGTTCGGGGATGATGTCATGTGGCTTGTCACGACTCACGCTCTAGTACTCTATTAGCCTAGTCTAGCACGAGATTACTAGTTGACGTGCTAAAACTGATGGGCTTGCCCTCTTGCATACTCGCCTCGCCTCGCTCTTTAAATTTATCCTTTTCAGATTCTCAGTATTGTTGATTGACTCTTTCATGCAAGTTGTTGTCGTGAAGCAAGCCTTTAATGAACCAACTCAACCGAAATCAGAACTTTTTGATATCTTCTTTCTCTTCTCTCTCTGCTCTGAAATGCACGTAAAGAAGGCGAGCTTATAAAAGGGAGCCAGAAAATTCCAGAAAAAGACTAATCGCACTAAACAACAATAGTCCTAGTCCTAAACTGTTAGTTAGCCTAAACTTCTAAAATTCCTGCAGACCCATATATATCTGCGTCATTACTCTCACTTTGATTTTCTGACTTCTCAAGCTAAGTAGTAAGCACTACAGTAGTATAGCCAAGCAACGGGGCCACACGGGGCCAAGACGAAGACCACGAGCACGGTGCCACAGGCGCAAGTGACAAGTGACAGGTCTAGATCTTCGCTTGAAGCTTCTAGAAACCCTAGCCTCATGGCCGCTCTTAGCTTCGATCTAACTGATATCGATCCTAGCTTGTCGATGAATGGATTTTGCTACATTCCTTAGTACAGCAGTTGGAAATTGAACACACGTGAGCGCGTTTGGGTTCGGGGAAGATCGTCCGGATGCGAATTCTACCGCGATGTTTGCAATTGAGACTGGAGGTAGGTGGAGGGTGAAGGGTGGAGGGTGGTGTTGTGAGGCCTTGAATTGTGCGGTGATACTGCTGCGCCTGGGAGGAAATTGGAGAGGCTGGTGAAGGAGTACTTGCAGCTAAAGTATATGCGTGTTTACAATCGCTCGATGGCTGTCTTTTGGGCATCTGGTGAGAGGAATTTGGCGGTGTCCGGGGAGTCGAGGAATAAGCATATCTACTACGGAGCCGAAGTGAATGTTTGGGATACCCTCTGGAAGTGATAAGATGAGCTTGATCATGATAATAGTTAAGATATAAGTTGAAAAAAAGTAAGAGTATGTTAGTCAGGACGCCGCCTTCTATTCTGAATTATGCGGAGATCAGTGAGGGGCTGTTGAGGGTTTTGATAATCGTTGGGAACCAGAAGAGGAGTATACGCTTGAGAAGTTTTATACTGGTAAGTGACATGAGACTTGAGATATTTTGTCGCTGGACATAACCCCACGCCTGGAGAGCCGCATCAAGCTGCGATTTGCTGGATACTCATCTTTATATCATGAAAGTGGCTATCGAAAGTGAAAGAAAATGCATTCTACATTTTGTCTTTATGAGGTGTTTTAAGTAGTAAGTAAACAAAACGATAAGCGAATATCGATCTAAATTGAGCATTCTTATAACCATATATATAGAGAGACTTTTACTACTAATGAATCCTTGTTAAATATAATATTAACAAAGTCAGGATCTGATCCAAATAGTTTGGGCTTCGGACCGTGGTTAGAGTCAGTGGCGCTTCGGGGATGTTAGTGCCTCAACAGCGAAACCCATGATCAATTATTAATATATCGAGTTCGTTCAAGTTGGGGCTTTCTGATCGCTGTCTCTTCCCGCCGTTAAGAGTTGTTTATCCTCTTCAATACCTTGTTGATAGATAGGGCTGGAACATCTTGGTGGTAGGTTCCCGACTAATAAACATTGACAATATAAGCGAGCTGTGGTCAATGCATAGGAGGCTAGGATTTCTTGCCTGCGAATAATATCTAGAAAAACGCTTTTTGATGCGATATTCAGCCTTATACTATAGATGAGATCGAGATAATTTATCATTGTTCGGGAATTTTCTGTTTGTGACGTTGGATCTTGGATGTGGTAATGACTGGGAAGTTTGGCGATTTTTATTTACATAAACCCTATATCCCAGATAATATGTAATAAACCCCACTGAGAAACTTTCCAGCTCTGCTTTCCTAAGTGTCTCCCTTTGGGATGTTGTAGGTGGCGTATGTATTTGAAGTGTACAACCTGTGTAGTTATTATTCAGATCCAAAGCTCGGCATACTAATAACTCCTGTCTAACAATATAAGAGCTTGTTACAGGTCATGGGAGTTGTACTATCCCCTCCCCGGTTTGTATGATAAGAATTCTGGTAGGTTCCGCGCCAAAGATTTAACATACTGACAAACCGGGGAGGAGATAGTACAGTAGCTTTCAATAATCCACGAGTCGTGGGCTGCTCGGAATAAGCTTTTGTTATGACTTCTTGCCAAAAGTACCTTGAACTTTCATGATAGCTAATACTTCACTATCCCACCCCCTGATGAATGTTAAAATACAGGCTGGAAACCCATAGAATTATTTAACATTCATCAGGGGGATAGTAAGTCTGTACTCATTCTGAATTATAAAGTATCGTTGTAAGGATTTAAGTTCGCGCGTTACCGTGCTCAGACAACTCGAAGCCTTGGATTACAGTTTCAATATTGTAATATCAACACTTCGGACCCAATCGATCGTCATCAGCGAATTTGACTCACCAAACTCTAAAACCGGAAAAATATAGTTGTCTAAGCCTAATACATTTTATGCTAAGAGTTTAACTATGACTTTAAAGAAACTGCGCTCCATTATCACATTGCTGCCACATAGAAACTTTCCTCACGATCATCTCTCCGTAGCCATCCTGCTCCCAATTTGGTAGCCATTGATCCTTAGCACTATAGAAGTTTGCTCGCGGAGTGTCGGAGGCATCCGTCCATGGCTTATTCTGTACGCCATCCAAGAACCATCCTGATGTCCCACCCACAGAAAGTGCCATAGTAAGATAGAAAGGCCGGTCGAAGGGAGTAGCGTTGCTGGTGTTCGCTCCATCCCAAGGGTTGAGCAGCATCGAACCATTTGAATAGGCAGGAGAAAAGCCACCCTTTTTGAAAAACGGGACGTTGAAGTCCGAGTACACGACTTGCGCAAGACGCGAATCGACCCAGGTGAAGATATACTTCTCGGACCACTCAAGTCCGAAAGTGTGGAAGTCTTGGTGATACTCGCGATGCAAGGCCGTTCTCTTGTCGCTCGTAAGCTGCCAGCGATCCTCGGTGGAATCCGGTCCCCAGTGCAGAGCGCTGATCGCAGCCTGGTTACCTCCCGTACCATAAGAGTAGTTGTTCCCACGAGCCCCCATGATGTCGATTTCTCCAGAGGCCGGCCACGCACCGTAGTAATTCTCAGCAGGGCTCATGATCACTTGTGACAAAAGCCACTCGCCGGCGGCAACTTTCACTTCCACTTCCACGCGGCCATATCTGATGACTGCGAAATGCTTGGTGGTGATTCGTCCCGATTTTGTCGGCTGGACGATTTCACCACTGGTCTCATTTGCTGAGAGTACGCAGTCTGTGAGCACGCTAGATGTGCAGGTCCCGGCTGAGGTCAAATTTACCAGCGCCGTAGAGTTTAGGTAGGCGAGAGTTTGGACAGTAGGCTTTATGACAAGCTGTCCATCTCTTACAAATACGTTTTCATCAGTACTTGTCGTTATCTCAAATTCTCCGTTTCTGTTTGAAACTGTTAGTCATTGTACAGAAGACGGAGTTGACGTTACCTACCCATATCCACCAGTTTGGACCTCTTTGCTCCAAATCGTCGAGTTGAAACCGCCCGAGAAGTCATCAATGAACACAGTACAATATAGATGGTTATCGACTGAGCGCCACCCGTCCCATGCCAACAGAGCGATCGACAAAAATCCGACAAAGATGCCAAAAATGGGAATGAGTGTTGCCCATATTCTCCTTGGGTCATGTACTGACAATTCCGGCCTATCAATGCTGCCCTTCTTTATTCTACGAGAACGAAAGTATGGTCGCGGCCGATAGATCTTCTCCGTGACGTCGGAGAAGTGCAATGATTGCGTTCCCGGGGTGTGGGATAGATTGGGTTGTGAAAATGAACTCTTCTGAAGCTGATTCAAACTTCCTTGTCGCGGAAATGAACCTGTACGGAGATGTCGCTGTGAGGCAGAGCTTGACCCCATAGACACACTCCGTGAGTGCTGTACATGTGGACGCGAGTAGTTCGGCACATGAGCATGGAGGTCAGTTGAGCTATGCATGTTGCTTGAGGATTTCCTCAACGGCGAGAGAGAATCCTGATTTAATTTTTGTTCAAAGCCCTGATCGAGTTGTACACTGTTGGTAACACTTCTTGCCCGGGGGGTAGATCTAGCCCGCACATTGTGGGTTATGGAGTCTTGAGATCCATCAATGCTTGATGCGGTACTTTGTGACTCTGAGCTGGCCTCTGCGCAAGTGACATGTTCCGCGGCTAAAGAAGTGCCTGCTTCACTTGTCGAGTTCATATCGTCTGCCGATGATTAGGTATGGAAAGCAATGATAGAAAGTCGGAATTTCGAGGATGGCTAGCTATGTTAATGCTAAGATCGGACTACAATTATAAAATTTCCAAGACGTAGCATTGGCATTCCCAAGACTGAGAAGGCTTATTCGAGAGTTTGAAGCGCTAGCAACAGGAGATGAAAGGGTTGTGACTAAATGCGGGAGAATCGTCCAGAAGTCGACAGTAACTTAAATCATCATGCCACAATAAATAAGCATCAATAGTTGACAAGGATACATGTGCATGGCGTTACCTCTTGAAGAGATAAATACGACGTTCAATATGTATGAAGTAACACTGGAGGTGAGATCAACTCACAGCTACGCGTGTCTGATCAGCGATACAAGTGGGTCAAGACAGATCGTTTCAATGAGGAATGTTGCCCAAACTTCATACAGCGGCAGACATACGTAAGTAAAGTGTAGGAAAGTGGGCTGACGCCACCTATTGATTTTATAATCTTAAGTTGCCATCCATGGCCGAAGTTTTGTGGATGTCCGCTTTCTGAAGTTCTCTGTTTGTTTATACTCCCAAGCGGGGTCTCGGGTAAGTAAGCTTTCTCGTATCGCTTCGCAGCAGAATACGATAACGCTACGTCAACAAATGAGGACTTAGGAACACAATAAGAAAGACTTGGCACAATTCACTTCTTTAACAACACAGTTATTATCACTGCCTGGCATTTGCTACTGTACATGAATTGGGGAAAAAAAACTCTTCAAATGATTAACGTGAGTAATGTGCTCGTGCTAGACAACATCATGCGCGCGATCAACAACTGATAGTGAGGTCCAGCTTCAGAAAAACTAAGAGCTATTGTCCTATGCTTTTTTCCTTCAAAAGGTTTTGTTACTAGGATTAGTACGTCATGGGCGAAACGACTTTGAAGGGTATTTTCACCCAGAAGCGGCACGGTAGTGTACTAGTTAGTGTCTCGGCGCAAGCGAGCTCGCGGAATGCATGGATCTCCAGTCTTTTCATCACCAATTCCCCGAAGGGATACTTGCCTACCCTGGGAAAGTTGATATCAAGCTAAATATGTAATCCGTTAGATGCTTGCCCAGACCTGGTTAGGTTCACGCTGAATACTCCGCTTGATTCGTCATTGATATGTGCTAGTATCCTACAGATCTTCCTAGTTTGGAATATTTTCCGCTCGCTTTGCCATTTTGTTTACTCTTGGACTAGTGTACAGTAGCTGTAACCGAGCAGCTGTTGTTATTGAACGAGTCCCTTCATCGAATGACCCAAAAGCCGTACACTAAGTTACCAACACAAAATGACAGGGGGTTGATATAAACGTGTTTTGCATCAACTATGCCGAACACGATCAGGCTATCAAACTCGCTTTAGTTTCTGTATTTCACTATCACAGAATTGACACACATTTCAACAACTTGCGACTACAGATTGAACATTGTATTGCTGTATACATGATACCCTGAACATATCACTGCATTTTCCTTACAATGGGGCGAATTATTCAATTTTTAGTATTGCTGCCACTTCTACAACCAACCTGGGCAGGATTTCCAAGTACTTCCACCAAGAGGGGTTTGGTATACATCCCAAACTCAGATTTCCCCGAGGACGACCAGATCTGGGTTCGTGATGGATCGGACCTTACATGGTACTACAATTATGAGAGTTATCCGTCAACCACGTACAAGAACGACACTTCTTTCGAGTTCATTCCCATGCTCTGGGGATCACCTGCAAGTACGACGGATACAACATTTCTCGTCAATGTCACGGCGCAGATCACGGAAGGTGCCAATATCACCTACGCCATGGGATTCAACGAGCCTGATTCTACATCTGCATCAGGTGGCAGCGATATTGATGCTCAACTGGCTGCAAGATATTGGAAAACCAACATGGAACCGCTGAGGAAGTTGGGTGTTTTGCTTGGGGCGCCGGCGGTGACTGGCGCAACTACTGGCTTCACATGGTTGTCCAATTTTATGGAAGCTTGCGATGGAGGTTGTACTTTGGACTTCATCCCTATACATTGGTATGGGAGCTTCGACGGACTTGTCAGTCATGTTACGGAGGTTGAGGCAGCATATCCGGGCAAAAACATCTGGATCACGGAATTTGCACTTGATGATGCAGGTCTGAACGAGACGCAGCAGTTTTTTGAAAATGCCTGCACATACTTTGACCAGAATGAGTGAGTTTTTCAAAGTTACCTGTTTTGACAAGATTTTTAGCTAACAAATTCTTGCAGTAATGTCACGCACTACTCATACTTCGGCTCATTTCGCTCCTTTAAATCGAATGTTGGCATTAATGTTGCCATGTTAACTTCAAATGGCAGTCTGACGGACATTGGTAGCTGGTATCTTGGTGGAAATGCTACGGGTAATATACCTACATCAGAAGTTGTCACAGCTGTACATAATTCAAGTACAGCTGCTGCGACTTACTCGATGCCAGCGCTGGCAACGCATACCTCTTCTGCAGCAACAACAACAGTTCCTCCATCTAGCTATAGTCTATTGAGCATGGTAGTTTTCACTTTTGTAGGGGCTATACTTTAAAATTGTAACTCCTTAATTTAATTGTTACAACTGCCGCACTCTTGAGATAAATTGCCGCACGTGTAAAATAAACAAAAACATCTGCTGCTTTTAACTATCATATGTTGACTCCGACCAATAGTAGGCTAAGTAAAGGGATGTCACCCAAAAACTTCGAAAAAAAAGCTTAAATAACGGCGCCAAACACGGTAATTTGAGGTTACATCATGCTGGTGGAGCTGTTACTCCACTGTCAGAATTCAGACCCAGTATATTGTGGAGCGACTAGAATAAGCTTCCCTAGCTTCCCGACTACTTGTTGACACATTATTATCGGCAGCGTTTGTGGCGTGACTGGTAGATCTACCAAACAATGGCTTTACTACTAGCACTACTACCTATGGCAGACCAGTACTGTATCTTGGATATATCCTTGGATTGTTGTACCCAAAAAATGAAATAAACAACGCACACACAGTAAGCACGTCAATGTCTCATCATGTTACAGTATTCGCCCAGTAGTGATTTGAATTTATCCGAGGACCCTGCGCTCCAAGCTCTCTTTGCAAAGCTGAACAGACTTTCTGAAGTTTCTGCTGGAGATTTGCTAGAACAGCCACGAGTAAGTCTAAATAATGCACCATATCATTGAGAAACGACCTGGGGATTTCTTCAGCATGTCAGCTAATCATAAGATATATGATATAGATCGTAATTGCCGGAGATCAATCGAGCGGAAAGACTTCTATCTTTGAAGCTCTAACTGGACTATCTCTCCAAACGGGAACCAGACCACCCACTCATTTTGCAGTTCATGTTCGAACTCGATATGTTGCAAGCCCTATCACATCAGTTCGAGCGTATCTGGTCCCGGGCCAGAATGGCGAGCTTGATGTGATAGCCAGAGAGCACATATCCAATTTCAGCGTTGCGTACGAAGGAGAGGAGTTCTCTGGCGATGATTTCGCCAAAGTCCTGTCATATGCAAGCTACTCCCCCCATCTTCCCTACTTAATGATCTTTTTGGCTAAGAATTCGGAAGGCTTCTGAGCATCTTGGTCTTCAATCTCTTGAACTCGAAGACACCGAGAATTATGTGGAGAGATTCTCAAACGCCGTCCTGAATGTTGAAATAGCAGGACCAGAACAACATGACATGAGTGTTGTTGACCTTCCAGGTATCATGTACCGTAAGTAAGAGATCCAAATCTTCCGAGTATAAATCACTGAAATATCTATAGACACACTGCAGTCTCAAATCCATCAGGATCTCAAAACCGTCAGAGAACTAATCATGAGCTTCATCAGCGCTCCACGGACGGTGATTTTGTAAGCACACTTCAGTCTCAAGTTAACAGCGCTAATTGTCATTGAAGAGCGGTTGCCGACGCAACAAGTAATGTCGGAAATCAAATGATTTTCAAACTAGCGAAAGAAGTCGACCCGTACGGACTTCGAACGCTCGGGGTTCTAACAAAATGTGATGCGATCCAACCCGGCGACGAGAAGAAGGCCATAAGAGTAGCTCAGAACAAGAGCGAATGGCTGCCACATGGCTGGATTGCCGTCAAAAACAGATCTACGAGAGAACTAGAAGCGAAAGTCACCATGCGACAACGCAACGCATACGAAAAGGCTTTCTTCGACGAAGAGCCTTGGAATGTTCTGGCTGCAAACCGTACTGGTGTAGTATCGCTGCAGCTGTACATTTCCGACCTTGTCAACGATATGATCCAAGAAGGTTCTACTGGCCTGCTCAATCAGATCCAGGCACTGCAAGAGACTACACAGTCAATGCTTTCATCGAATCGTACTGACAGTTTCAATAAGTATACAGAGAAAGGTGATGGTAGCGATATGCTGAGCAGTAGAGATAATTCGAGTGTCGAGGATCTTGAGATGGATCTTGAAGCTGCAGGTCCAGTGAAGAGACCGATCATCCTGATCAATGCGTGCACTGTTGCTCTCACGAGTGCTCTCGTCCTGACACTGGTTGGTCTTGGTGCGCGGTCGTTGGCGCAAGAAGTCACCACTGACTTTCACTGGGGGCGTGTCGCCCTGTTGGTGACAGCTCCGCTGCAAATATTCGTCAGTTTAGTAAGTTACCAGATATTCCGAGATGAATAGTCAATGCGCTCTTTAGACGGGATGTTTGCTAACCAAATTGTGTGCTGTAGTTCTTTTGCCAAGCACTAGTCACCTCAATCTGGCAAATATTCGGACCCGTTCACCAAACAAAGATGAACTCAAAGTATTACACGGCCTTTCCACCCAAAAGACTGAGCCGGAAACATGGCCCTCTTCCCCACGTGACGATTCAATGTCCAGTCTACAAAGAAGGACTTGAAGCCGTCATCGTACCGACAGTCCGCTCACTGCAGATCGCCATGGCCGAGTACGAAACTCACGGAGGGACTTCCAACATCTTTGTCAACGACGATGGCATGCAGCTCCTGTCACCCAAGGAGGCGGAAGAGCGTAAGAACTTCTATTCCGTAAATGATATTGGGTGGGTTGCTAGACCAGCTCATAACCCATCTGGAGAGGGTTTGGCTCGCTTTGCTAGAAAGGGGAAGTTCAAGAAGGCATCCAACATGAACTTCGGCCTTGCCATCAGCATCAAGGTGGAAGACAAATTGACTCTCGAGCAACGAGAAGGTCCATGGACTCAGGATGAGGAAGAAGAGTCCTATGCTAGGTGTCTAAAGGAGGTTCTTGTTGAGGAAGAGGGTCGTGCTTGGGCGGGTGGTGATATCAGGATTGGTGATTATATCCTGATCGTGGATTCAGACACCCGCGTACCAGCCGGGTGTTTCATTGATGCGGTCAGTGAACTCGAAGAGTCGCGAGATGTGGCGATCCTTCAATTCCCTTCCGGAGTAATGAATGTCACAACGACCTACTTCGAGAACGGCATCACGTAAGACCCAAACCCAGACCCAGACATAGCTCATAATGTGCTACAGTCATTTGAAGAAGTTTTGTGCTAATACTTGCCCCCTTTAGATTCTTCACCAATCTCATCTACACTGCCATTCGTTTTGCAGTTGCTTCAGGGGATGTCTCGCCTTTTGTCGGTCACAACGCATTCCTACGCTGGTCCGCTCTTCAAGAGACCTCATTCTACGATCTAGACGAATACACCGGCCTGACATACGAAAAATTTTGGTCCGAGTCACACGTCTCGGAAGATTTCGACATCGCACTTCGCCTGCAAAGCGGCGGCTGGGTCGTTCGATTAGGCGGTTACTGCGGTGATGAATTCAAAGAAGGTGTATCACTCACCGTCTACGACGAGCTGGCTCGATGGGAGAAATACGCTTATGGCTGTAACGAGCTGCTTTTTCACCCAATTAAGTTCTGGCTTAAGAGGGGACCTTTCACCCCGCTGTTCAAGAAGTTCATGACTTCCAATATGCCTATTGGATCAAAGATCACTATCATGGCTTATATCGGTACCTACTACGCCATCGGCTACGCATGGATATCGACGCTCATGAATTACTTCCTGATGGGCTGGCTCAACGGTAACCTAGATCACTACTACATGAGCTCATGGCGCGTCTGGGTCGCGCTCATCGTCGTCTTCAGCGGCGGCGGGAATCTCGCTTTGGCCATGGTCCGCTATCGTAGTGAGGGCAAGATCCTCTCTCAGCAGCTCCTGATCTGCTTCCAATGGGTTCCGCTCCTCTTCGTTTTTCTCGGAGGTATCTCCATTCATGTCTCCCAGGCACTCCTAGCTCACATGTTCTCCGTCGATATGACCTGGGGTGCTACCTCGAAGGAAGTCGTGGATACATCTTTCTTCACCGAGCTACCGCTGATTGTCTCGCGCTTCAAGTACACCTTTATCTTTTGCATCCTGTCGACTGCGCTGGTGGTCTGTGGCGCCTTTGTGTTTCCGCCTCTGTGGAGGATTGATACGCTCATCTCCATCTTCCCGCTTGCTTGTGTTATATTCAGTCACTTTCTGCTGCCGGTTCTCTTGAATCCTGCTCTCATGAAGTTTACGTGGTAGAAGATCGGAGAACGCATGTTTATGCTACATACAATTTCTTTCACTAAACATATTTTCTTCTCTCGAAGTTCGATAGAATAAAAGTTTCTAATAGATTGTCTGGTTATTTTGCGGCATTTCTTACTGTTCCTTCTACTAGACATATATTTTCCCACATATTGCTCTTTTCAGTTGATAGATTTAGAAAAAAGATTAATTACTGGGAGAATAATGATATTCTTCAATCAGATGATATGTATATGATCCATGAATGCTTGTTAATATCCTTGCTATCCTTATAACCCAGCTGGCAGCTACTGAGTCTTACAATCACCAAGACTCTCAGTATCCTTTCCCTTAGCCTCCTCATTGAGCTGTGCATTTACATCCAAGTTCTGTCCCAGTCCCCCTATCTCTTTAATATCTCCAGCCCCTAAACCCTCCTCCTCTTTCACATCATCACTCACACATCCCTCCCCCATCACACCCCCACCTCTCAAAACCCAACTTCCCCACAACACGAACCCCGCCCAATGATATGGACTCTTCTGCTCCTCCCCAACATGACACCCCAACCTCTGCTCCAGCGTCCTCTTCCTTCTACAAATCACCTTCTGACAAGCCCTCATCTCCATGACGGTGCGCCGAAAGGAGCCCGCGATATCAAGTAGGCCTAGGGCATTTGGTGTCTGCGGCACGAACGTCTCGCGGTAGAAATGGGATGAGAAGGACGAGGCGTCGCCCGTTTCGAATTGCCATAGTGAGGCCACAATGGAGGAAGCGCCAGCGGCGAAGAAGGCGGAGAGCAGCCCGAGGGCGTCGTCCGAGGCCGAGATTTGCTGCCGGCCAGAACGGCAGCCCATCATCACGACGAGCTTGGCGCGGATTTGGGTCGCGAAGGCGTCTTGGAGATTGTAGGTGTCTTTCCTGCGTGGTTCTTGCCTTAGCGGAACGAAGGGATTGAGGCCTTGTGGATGGTGTTGGAGTTCGTCGTTGCTTGCTGTGACGTCGAGTTCGGGCTCGAGGCATAGATGTTGCTTTACACCTACTTCGTTGACGTGTGTGTGGAAATGGAGGATGTCTGATTGGGACATGTTTGATGAGAAGGCAGAGTGTGTTAGTGAAGTGCCGGATATGATCGTAGATGTTAGGTCGACTTGGGAGAGTTGTTCGGATATATTTTCAAGCGAGCTTTTGATGTTTCTCTCCTCTTCGGTTCCGTTGTTGTCTGACATTCCCCACCTCCCGAAAAGAGCGGCGGTAGCTAGAGAAACTGCCTCATTTTCGATCACTCGTAGAACACATTCTTTAAGAATGATGTTACTTGGGGTGTAGACAATTGGATGGTAGTCGATCACTGGTCTATCATCTACATCTGAGTACCGAAGTGCATGTAGAGGGACGGAATGCAGTTCTTGTGATGGTGAAAATACTAGTAGATCTTCCTTTGAGCAGGACTTTGCAATCGCACGAACAAGCGGAGAGAGGTCCTCAAAAATAGCCGAAGAACTAAGGGTTGTCGGTAAAAGCTTTCCGTCAACGTTCAAATGTTTCTCGACCCAAGTCTCCACATCTGCTACCTTACAGTCCGGGATCAACTCCATGATACATATCTCCTGCTTCGTGACATTGTAGCCTGTGACAATAAAGTAGTCGTGGTACTTCATCCAATCTATTAGGATCAGATTCGATGCTGGCTTTTGAGTCAAACGCGCCACTGCAGCCAACGAATGAAAATCTTCGGGTACGACACACAAGGTTCTGTGTCGATGATCTAGGAGAGGTTTAAGAGTCGGGTCGTCCATCATCTCTCCACCAAGTTCCTCTAAGCGATTGTCACCCATTGCCTGGGGTCCTTCCTTGATGAGTCTTTGCTCATCCTGATACAATTTGAGAGCACTTGGATCTGCTTCAATTGCCTTCAGATATCGAGCCGGTATAAGATTTGAAAAGGATTGCCGATAAAGAACATTCGCTTTGTATCTTTGAATGAAAGTGATTAATGCTGTGCCAGGTGCTTTCTGTTGAAAGGGCTCAAGATCGCTGAGGATGTAGCAAAATTCAATTACAAGCTCTCGGTTCTGTCGGGGGATGGGACTCGAGGCAAGGAAGGCAAGATTTTGGCTTGCTTCATATGGCGATGCCATCACCAGTCTTTGGGCTGTCCTTAGGCTAGAGTCGAGTTAGCTTCAGAACAAAATTCTCCAATCGGAAATGAGCATCAAGGGTTAATAAGAAGGACATTCATGCCACACACAGGTAAAGGAACTTACATTAGAATATCCGTCATGGTCATGGGCATCATAGTTTCCTCTTGTAAGTTGACCACTGTCACAATCTCCCTATACACAAACGCATCCAGATCATCAAGCGTGCCGCCTAGACCTTTCCACCTTTCCATCAACAATAACTTCCTCGCCCTCGCCTCCACAACAAGACTGCGAAGTAACGAAACATTTGCCTCACAAACTCTCATCTGTGCCCCAGCCAGTGCTCGATGGGCAAGGAACATGCCTGCGGCACTAGAGAGCAGCGATCGACCTGCAGGAACAACATGCATCCAATGTTCCGGATCTTCTTCTCCCAGAAGTGTCATCAACGTGCCGGATTTCAGGCGAAACATCGCAGAGTTAGGCATGTCCTGTGAGTGTGCAGTGGATTGGCCGGTTGAGTAAGCTCGGATAGCTAATTCTTTGTTACATATATACGTAGCTACGGCACCGATAGCAGAGGACAGCTTTGGCAGAACAATATGCGCGAGGTATGTTGGAAGCGCTTCAAATAGGGCAAAGGCAATGCGGAGATGCGCGATCATGTAGTCGATTAAGTCAGCCGGGTAAGGTTTGGGAATCATTTCATTCGCGCTTTGATTTTCGCGACCTACTCGCCCGGCCAAGTTGGGGACGAATAGTGCAGCATCAATGAAACGATCTATCTCATCGCAACGTGCCTGACGGGCTTTCCATCGGTCGTATGACTTGTTGCTTAGCCAGCCCGGCCAGAGGACCGCAAGGTTTCTGAGTAGCGCATCGGGACTCGCCGTGTTGTTGGACACTGCGTCAGAAAAGACATGTAAGACATTCAATATCGCTCGTTGATGACCCTCGGTGTCCTCCCGTTGAGCTGTTAGACCAAGGTGTAGAAGCGAGTTGAGCGCGGCCTCGAAGAAGTTTCCGACACTCATATAAGCCCGGCTTAAGTTGAACGATGCAAGCACGACCAGAAGGCTGCTATGGATTCCAACGGTATCATCATTTGCAATGACCCGCTCGGCATCAAGGATCGAGGCAACCGAGAGACTATCACCAGCATATTTCCGGAGGTTCCACCTCTGGTACATCAGGTTGTCACCCGCTTCATTTGCCATCTCTCGAAGTCCCGCCCGCTGGAATAATTCCCAGTTGTAAGCTGGGGAGTCCTTTGATTCAAGACCAACATTGTATCGACGAAGTATCCGCATTCGAGTGAGATCATTTCGTTCTCTAAGTTTGGTATACAGCGCCTCCGTGCGAGAGAATGAGAGTGATTTGCCTGCAGTTTTGATCTCGAACATTTCCACGTCTAGTAGCCCTGCGTGGGATGGTACTCCTGGCGTGTTGTTGAGGTCCGCGTAGATGATGGCTGCTATTCCGGACATCGATGCGGCGGTAGAGGTTTGCCCGGTCTCTCTAGCTATTTCTGCTTCGAACATCATAGTTGCCGCGAGTACTTCGGGTGCATGGATCCTCACATCAGTCATCAGATTTGAGATCAAGAACTTGTTGATTATGGGCAAAGCAATAGTCGCTGTGTGAAGGTATTTGGCAACGCTAAAGGCATCCTCAACGTCAAAATACTGATCGCGAACTGGGCGTTTCAACATCTCTAGCTCAGTTAGTAGTAAGTCCCATGCTAAATGGGCCAGGCCGCTTGAAGAAGGCGCTTTGCAAATATGTTCGCGGATTAATTTTAGCCTCGCAAGTGCTGAGTCCATTGAGACATCCTTTCCTAGGTCACGAGATGTTACAAGCAAAATTTTGTGATAATATATCTCCATATACACCTATCTCATTAGGATGAACGATAAAAAGAATACGCAAGGGGATCACTCACAAGCAAGGATACATTCTCCTCTCCAGAGTTCCAGTTGATGAGATATGTATCAAAAATATCCGAAGCTTCAGTCAATGCAATCTCCCATTTTCCATGCACGAAACATCTCAAATAGCTCGAGATTAGTAGAAGCAGAGCTCGAGCAATGGGCTTCTGTCGAATCTCTGCTCGGGGTGATTTGCTAGAAGCCTTGATCTGTTCTCGTGATGACTCTGGATTATTGATAAATTCGATCTCGGCAATACCAGTTGAGCATGCCATTGCCTTCTGTAAGTATCCTTGTTCGAGGTATACTCGTTGCAACTGTAACGCGACATGAACCTCGGATGGATCAATCTCATAGAGTGGACGGAGAGTCTCAGTAGCTTCATCAAAGTTACCTCTAATCCGAAACTTCTCCGCTTGTTGCAAAGCTTCGAAGTTTAGATCAGTCGAAGGCCATATTTGAGCCGTGGCGGAGTCCAGTGCTGTGAGGTTCTCGCTGTTCATTGGAGGTAACTGTCGATTAGTCATTTTAATGTCTCGCCCATCTAAAGCATACTCACGTTCTTGTAGTCTGTCTTCCATAATCTCTCTCTTATCAAATGATCCTTGGAGAGGAACGAATTCCACGAAGGTTTCTTCACTCAAGTCAGTACTGGCACATCGAAGAGCGAATGTGACATACCATCTTCCCAAAATAGGCCGATAGGTCGCTCATCATGACAGGAGAAACTAAATCGGCGTATCCGGGATGGTCTTTGAAGACTGCAGTGAACATAGGCCAAAGCCTAGTCATTTCTCGATAAGGATCAAGAGCTGTATCCGGTCCCAATAGCGGGAAATCGGGCGGGGGCTCGTCAACATCCTCTTGCCCAGTCGAGTAACTAGCGGTATTTTTCTGCTTCCCGAGCCGCAATTTGCGAAATTTATTGAGAAAGCGTTTCGAAGATCCTTCTCCACCAGTGTGTTGGTTATGATCTGGGGATTTTGGGAAATGTACCTCATGGCTGGGGTCAACAAGCAACCTTTCTAGCTTGTCCTGGTCAATGGACGGATCCAAGACGGTCATGAAGTGCAACGGGATCGTATATGTGAGGTAATCAACCATACTAGGTGCCATCTTTGCAGCCAATGGTCTCCAAGCTTCAGCATCTTGGAGCGATGGAATATCTCCTAGCCCGTACACAACCTCCTTCTCAGCTTGATACGCCCGGATCTTGAGCAACAATTTGTTCAATTGAACTGATGCTTTCGCACTCTCAACTCTAGCATCGAGTAGGGGCTCCATACTGTGCAGCAAAGATTGCCAATCTCCTCTGCCAAAGGTCCGCAGATACCAGTCTACTGGGTAACTCTGCATCTCCATCAGCATCAACCACTCTGGCGAACCCCTCGTGGGGCTCGCCTCCAGTGCAGCGATGGTCTGGGTCCGGTTGAACTCGCGGACCTGATCCATACCCGCAAAGCAATGGAAGAACCATGGGAAGTACGTGAAAAATTGCCGCGAGGTCTGGGAACTGCGGAAAAGCTCCAACTGCTCGAGGTCGCTGCCATCATAAAGTGGGGCAGAAAGCGGCCGGGTGGTGATCTGAACGAATTTGTGGCCTTTGTGGCCTTTTTTCAGTTTTTCAAATGCTGGCGTAGAGACGCAATCGGTGCAGATGTAGATATCCTCGCACTGAAGACAGTGCTGGAAAGACCAGTGTACTTGATCAAGATATGGTTGTCCAGCCTTGTTGTTCTCGCAAATCTTGCAGACTATAGGCATCTTCAGTGCTTGCCATGGCTTGCATGTTTCGATGACCGCAACGGGATCGATTGTATCCACGTTGAGCTTTTCTCGCAAGTTGACCCTGTTCCATCCACCGGTGGCCCAGTATTTGTTTTGCTCCAGCGGCTTCATCACGGGGCCATCACCGAGGGGGCCTCCAAGCTCGAGTCGCTGCATATTCCGGGAGTTCGAGCTCTATGTCGCTCACAAAGATGGTAGAGCTTGAAGCGATCGTAGAATATAGCGAGTTATTTTGATCCGTCGGATCGTGCTTCTCGGAAGGTACAATAGGCCTCGTCTCGTCTCGTCGTCACATCCGCTGTCATATTCAACACATACTTACATCCAAATACTAGATTACTAGTCATCAAGCTGAGTCAAAGCAGCGGTT
Source organism: Ploettnerulaceae sp. D365 (assembly GCA_003988805.1). Taxonomy (NCBI): domain Eukaryota; kingdom Fungi; phylum Ascomycota; class Leotiomycetes; order Helotiales; family Ploettnerulaceae; species Ploettnerulaceae sp. D365. Next base: position 89,540 of record QYAL01000078.1, read on the forward strand.
TTGAGAAAGCGATAGTTATCTGGCGAGTGACTTGCATTTGAGCGACCCATCTTGAACCCCGTGGTGTTGTCAGCCGGAAGTGGAGTGGCGTCGAAGTTCAGCTGCGGCTGAGGCTGCGGCTGCAGTGGGCAACCACAGCAATATTCTCCAATGTGAGTACTCAGTATACACCAACTTTATGGTGAAGGGTGATTTGGATTAGTTTAATAGATAGTGAAGATATACTTATCTTTGAGAGTGGAGTACAAAGGTATCTAGATAGGGGACTAGATCCTCAGGCACAAGCCAAGCGCTTGGTAGAATGACTAGGATCTGCCAAGCACAATTGGTGACTGCATCTGCCAAGAACAACGGAACGGACCGAAGTATTCATTCCAGCGAAACTACAGTAAAGTAAATAGTGAAACGGCCATTTTAGTTGATGCTTTATAGATGCTTTACTAGACGCCACCAACATCATCACCCCGTCTCATCGATATTGGTGAAATATCAACATGGACAAAAACAAAGAAAGTATCCCGAGCCTCAATTCCCGGCAAACCTTCCTTCAGCTCAACACCCGAAGAACAACCGACCCCTCCACGCTCGTTCACACGCCAACGCCAACCACTGCCGCTGCCGCTGCCGCTGCCGCATCATCCAGGTGCTCAACACATTCCCAGCAACGAGGGACGAGGATATACTTCCCATACTTCCCATGCTTGCCACGCTTCCTGAGACTCTTGAGCTTAAAACAACAACAGCCGAGATTTTGCCTCCCGCTCCACTTCACTCATCCCACCTCTCAGGGAAAGCAAACAGCCCATGACAGAGCTCCACCAGTGCATGCGAAGCAGCAAAAGCAGAAAAAGTACCTGCACCACATACGATCACCACTGCATTGTGCACATACCACCACGTCGGTGCTCCCTGCCCTCTCCACACCTACCGAAGCATAAAAGAGCAGGGGAAAAACTCGGGAAAAGCCCACAGTATGGCCGAGTTCTCATCGTCATCCGATCTGGAACCTAAATCCAACGACATGTCTCCTACGTATACTCTCCCAACAGCCGACCCCTTATCCTCCTCTTCTTCCAGCCAAGACGACGAACCTCCACCTTTCCTCAGCACAATACTTGAGCTAGAACCTCTCGACGCACCGAAACAGCTTGGGCATGGTGAGACGGAACATGTCTCCACTTTACCCTTCCGGAAGAAATGTAGCATCACGACGAAGATTACGGATTTGCGGAGGTGTTATTTTTGGGATGGGAGAGGAGGTGACGGAGATGGAGATGAGGATGGGGATGGGGAGAGGGGGAGGAAGAGGGAGGCTTGTGTGATTTTCTTTGAATTGGAGTTTGGAGGACAGGTTAGGGGGAGTGGGGATAGGATTACGGAGTGTGGGGTTTGGGTTATGTTTGAGGAGGTTGAGGAAGAGGAGGAGGATGGGCAGGATGAGATTGTGAGTATTTTACGTTTTTTCTTCTTCATCTATCTTGCGATGCTTCGAGTTGCTGCTTATATACCCCTCTCGATAGAGGGAGTATGGAAGTCAATTCTTTTTTTCAAACTACCTATACATACTGACTTGAAGGAAAAACTCCCAGCCACCATCCACACTCTCCAATCCCGACCTCGCCATAAAAGCAACCTACCCACGCCTCGCCCACGGGCCCCTCACAACCCAAACCAACACCTCAACCCACACCGCCTCCCTAACCCCCACAATAAACAACATCTCCATCGCGACCCTCTCCACCTCCCACCAAAAAACCACCATCGAGCCCCACTGGGCATCCTACACAACCAGCAGCGCCGGCTCGCAAGGTATCCACATCGCGCTAGCAGAAAACGAAGTGTTGAAAACAGGTGTGCCGGCTGTGGTGCGCTTCGCTGTTCTGCTTAGGACGGACGGATTACCGTTTCAGGTTGAGATGAGATTTAAGGGGTGTGTGAAGCGGTTTGGGGTTAAAGTTGGGGCGAAACAGGTGCTGGGTATTGGGAGGAGGTATTTGTGGTTTAGGCGGGGGAGGAGGGGTGAGGTGGTGGATGGAGATGTGGATGGGATTGCGGATGCGGATAGTGAAGGGTTCAATACTTGGGTAAAGGGGAAGACGGGGAATGGGTGGGCGGAGAGGGTAGAGTATGATTAGTAGGTTTTTTTTTCCTTTTTCTTTTTTTTCTTCTAATTTGCTATACACTAGATGAGGATGTTTTTCTGAGATGAGTTGAGGTAGGGAGGAAGTGAGTGAGAATCTATGGTTTGAGCTTAAGGCTGGCTGAGTACAATGTTTCCATTCCATTTAACGCTGATGAGAAGGTCCTCACTAGAAGAGAAGAGAAGAGAAAAAACATCATCAAGGAGTATTATACATTCCCTCCCATCCTCACAAGAGCTTCTTCTTCAGTCATCTCACATCTCACATCTCACCCCTCCTCCCACCCCCTACACATCCCCACCGCCTTCTCCCACCTCCCAAACCTCCCCTCCCTCTCCCCCCTCTCAATCCTCGGTTCGAAAACCGTCGTCCCGATCGTATTCACGTTCCTCCTCAGCTCCTCGTAGCTCTGCCAGATGCCGATGGCGAAACCGGCGGCGATGGCCGCACCCAGTGCGGTGGTTTCGAGCATGCGCGGTCGCTCGACCGGGATCCCGATTAGGTCTGCTTGGGTCTGTTGTAGGGGAGGAGGAGGAGGGGTTAGTGTGTGTGTGTGTGAGGGATAGAGGGGAGAAGAGGGGGGAAGGAAAGGATGAGAAGAAAAGACAGGGTGCTAAAGCACATACCTGCATGCAGAGATCTGAATTAGTCATCCCACCATCCACGGCTAACTCGGCCAGTTTATGCCCGCTATCTTTCTCCATTGCGTCGAGGATGGCTTTGGTTTGGAAGCAGGTTGCTTCCAGGGTTGCGCGTGCCACGTGACCTTTCTTGGTGTATGCTGTGAGGCCGACTGTAATGTTGCGATTGAAGGCCTAATGTTAGTGCTTTTATTCTATTCTATTCTATTCTATTCTGTTTATTTGTACATCTTTATATGGTCCCATTTAACGGTTACGAGGGAAGTTAGGAAGGAGAAAGAAGAGGGAGATGGGAACTGGGAGTGAGCTTCGGAAAAAAAAAACACGTACAGATCGTCCCTCTCGCATCATCGATCCAATACGGTGCGAACAGACCACTAAACGCAGTAACAAAGACGCAGCCACCATTATCCTCAACCGTCTCTGCCAGCTGAGAGATCTCGCTTGAAGAACTGATGAACCCAAAGTTATTCTGCAGGAACTTCACGCTAGAGCCAGCCACCGCGATGCTGCCCTCAAGCGCATACTGCGGGGTACCGTCAAAGTCGTAAGCAACGGTACTGAGCAGGCCGTGGGTGGAAATGACGGGTTTATCGCCTACGTGATAGAGCAGGAAGCAGCCCGTACCGTAGGTATTCTTCGCTCGGCCGGGGGTGAAGCCCTTGTGTCCGACGAGGGCCGCAGATTGATCGCCTAGGCACCCAGTGATGGGGACGCCGGCCAGCACGCCGGTAGTGAGGGTTCCGTAGGCGTCTGCATGGGCTGAGCGCACGATCTTGGGTAAGTGCAGCTTGTTCATGTCGAAGCGGAAGAAATCGAGGAGCTGCTCATCGTAGGTGAGGGTGTGGATATTCATGAACATGCTGCGCGAAGCATTGCTTGGATCTGTGACGAAGATGTTCTTCTTCGTGCCGCCGTTGAGACGGAACACGACCCAGGCGTCGATGGTGCCGAATGCGAGTTTCCCGCGGGCGTAGGCGTCTGCGACTTTGGGCTCGTTCTCGAGGAGCCAGAGGAGCTTGCCGACGGACGGGTAGGTGGAGAGCGGGAGGCCGCAGAGGTTCTGTAGCTGGTCGGCGCCCAGGCGGGATTTGAGCTTGCGGATGAGGGCTTGGGTTCGGGTGTCTGTCCAGACGATGGCGTTGTAGAGGGGCTCTCCGGTGTCGTGATCCCAGACGACGGTGGTCTCGCGTTGGTTGGTGATGCCGACGGCCTTGATTGATCGGGCGGAGTGGCCGTTTGCCTCGAAGGCTTTGACTGCGCCTTCGATGCAGGTCTCGATGGAGGTTATGATCTCGAGGGGGTCATGCTCGTGCCATCTATGAGGTGTCAGTGAGTGAGTGAGTGAGTGAGGTGTACGTTTGGTGAAGTGTTGTTTCTTTGAAACATGAATATGAGCAGTAACTGCCAGCAAGCTTACCCTGGCTGGGGATAGTATTGTTTGAATTCAAGCTGGTGCGAAGCTACTGGCTCTCCATCTCTGTTGAAAATCAGGAATCGAGTACTCGTGGTACCTTGGTCAATTGACCCGATGTAGGCTTCCTGCGATGCAACGAGGACGGGCGAGTCGTCACCCATTGTGGTAATATGAGAAGAGGAGAGATGAGAGAAGAGAGAAGAGAGAAGAAAGATATGTCGAGAAACAGAAAAATAAGAAAGGGAAGATAAATGCTGTAGTCAAGCTCAGCTTGCCCTGTACGAGTCCGGTTATATTATATGCAATGGAGATGGGAGATGACCAGAGCTATAGGAGCTCTCAATCACAGCTCTTCGGAAATACATATTCCTGAACCCCGCGTTTTCCTCCTAAGCCAAGACTCAAGAGGTAAATAGGACATGTGATTGAGGCCACTTGTAATCCTCCTCGCTGGGAATTATTCCTTTCCATGGGTAGAGGGAACCAGGGAAGTTCATTTCTTGAAATAGGAAATCAGCCGAGGTTTAGCTCTAGCTATAGCTATAGCCCTTGAATTGGCACATCAGCCGTAGCTATCACTGCTTGTTAACTGAAAGCGGTTAAGTCTGCTGTTGGAAAGTGAATATACCAAATGAGGAAGAAGAATAGGAAGATGAATATTTCCCAAAAGGGTAATATAACTTAGGTGCAGTGTTAGCTATAGCAAAACGGAATGAAACGGAATAGCCGCAACAGTGGAGAGATATTCAAACCTCTCGGCGAAACTACGAGGCCAGACCAAGGATATGCATGCATGACATGCATATCTGCGGAACAATGGCCGTTGTTCATGCATACCATTTAATTCGTATGCGGGTGGCTGGCTGGCAGTCAGTGGCAAATGGCAGATGGCAGATGGGCGGATGTAATGCCCTACGGCGTACAAACACTTGTTACAGTATGCGGTGTGAGGTACGAGTATCATCTACCCGCACATTGTCACATGTGCACGTACTGCAATGCAACTGCTGCTATTAGCTGTGACATGTGTAGCGTTGTACCCGAAGGGTTGTGAGTTGTGTGATGTGTTTGATAGACTTCAATTCCAATACGAAAGAAAGAAGGGGAGATAATTAGATGTGTTGTCATATATCACTTATCTTGTATTCTGCTTCCTCTTCTCTTCGTTTCTCTTAATTATTCGGATACTAGCGGCTGTATAGTGTCATTAGTATATACAGCTTGGAAGGGGAGAGAGCATGCTTAGTCAACCGGATTAACAGCTCCCACCCGGAACTCCCGTCGTTCGATATTTATCTGGTCCGATGACAAGGAATATGTGTTTGGGATGAGGGGAAGAGGAGAAGCGAGGGGAGTGAGAATAATATTAGCCGATATATATCACCCCCCATCAATCCCCCGCACCCCAGACCCCAGTCAAGCCACTAAGCCCGGATCACCATAAGAAGGAGAGATGTAGCTTCCTCTTTCGGTCTAGACATACATACAAAGCTGATCCAGATATAGCCATTCGACACGCCACACCCATACCCACGCTGACGCTAACGCCACGCCATGTTGCAATGCAAGTCATTCTCATAAAAAAATACTAGTGCTAGAAGAGATAGCTAGTCGCTCGGAGCTATATATGATTTAGTCCTCTGCATATATAGAGGTTTTTTTTTATAAATTATATCATGATCAAACCTATGAATATATATATATATATGCGCGCTACCATTCTAATACTAAGAATCGATCAACCGCAGATATATCGGTAATTCTAATCGCACATCAAGTTTCCCCCCTCCCCCCCCCTCTCTCTCTTTCTCTCTCCGATGCATCTATATATATGCTACCCCGCCTCTTTTTCCCGATATCTATCATGCCATACCAAGACAAGATAAAACAAGCCAACGAGCTGCAAATCTGAGAAATGCTGCTGTACATGTTGTTGTCGTGCTGTTGCATGCAGATGCAGATGCTTCACTTTGGGAAACCCTGACTTCCATCTACATCTTCATCTGCATCTGCATTTTTGAGAGGGGGGAGGTTGCGGAGAGGAGAAGTGCTCAACTTACCTCGATATCTGAGCTGTAGCATTGTTATTGGATATAATAGATGCGAGAGGGGGAGGGGGACAGGGAGGGGGAGATGATTCTTGTGTTTTGTTTCGTTTTGTTGTGTTTGTTGATTCGGGATCACGAACGGCAGTGACTAGACTAAACAAGTTAACCTAAGCAAACCTGGAATTCATACGTATAGATGTACAGATACTGCATACTTACTTTTTCTCTTCTTTTTTAAGTGTTTTTATCTTGTCTGATAACTGTTAATTCCCCGCATATTAAGGAGAAGCAGAGATATTTGTTATTCCGCATCTCTTTTCAATAGTAAGTAAGTTATCTTATATGTGTAAATCCACATGGAGATTGCAATATTCACACACATACATACAACTCTTCACGGCGTAATAGGGACTATACTACTGTAGTATAACCCATGATCACCTCCTCGGTCCCCTTTCCCGTTTCCGTCTTCCGGTACAACTATGCAACCGTGCAACCGGTGCAAGACTTATCTACGGACCACGTACGGTACAGTACACTACAGCACGCTACACCCGCACGTTACTGACTTACTCGGGAGTTGGTATACCTACTGACCGACCTATCTAAAGGCTGGATCGAGTATTACAATGGTGGTTGGTCTATCTTGGCCTTTCGTGCAGTAAATGCCCGTTTTTCGGTGATTGACTGTGTGACTGCTCGTGGCTGAGTTGAGTGAGTGGGTGAGTGAGTGGCCTTGGTGCTTACTTACGTCAAATGAGTTGAGGCTTGGTAGGTAGTCAACTAGGTGAGAGGGAGCATTAAGGAGAGCCCGGAGGGGAATGCAAAAGGAGTTAAGAAAGGAAACGACTCAGCTGCGGGCGAGAATAATATCCCGAGGTCACATCAACTACACGCTCCAACACAGCTATCGGACCCAATTGCGAAGTCACTACTAACTACCAGCTAGTGGCTGCTTTAATTTCCAACAACTTACAATGGAAACTAAGACAAAAGCGAAAGATCCTTCGCGATCGACACTCAGTACGTACGACTTTGGGCTCGTTCATGATCAAGTCTGCACTATATATCTGCTAGGTACAATAAACTCGGTAAGCCACAGCGCATGGTACGTAGTCTGATGACTGCCGCTCTCCTCGGATCTAATTCCACTTTCAGAAGAGAGTTAAATCGGGTTGGGCTCTACTGCTGTGCATTGTCTTTGATTTCCCCTTTTGTTTTGGTTCGTGTCTCTTGTTTATTTTGTTGTTGAGTAAATATTAAGAGAGTTACTCATCAAGATTAGGCAGCTGTCTTGTACCAGTGACAAGTTATTTATCCTGGTTATCAGAGCTTTATTGTCATTAACATATATGTCTATAATATAGATCTAATTCACTCTACTCCACGCAACATATCAACCTCATCCCACCACCCCCGCCACCCTGCATTCTATACATAAAGCGGAACACCGCCGTGACATGGCTTCATGCATGTCACATATATCGAGTCCTAATCAAGATCAGCCTTACATGTGAAGTGAATTTACTCACTTGTCAATTCCTTTTTCCATACCATGAATCATGATTAAACTCCTTAAACTCGCTTTCCTAGCTTGGTCTGAGTAAGGTTTCATTGTATGCAGAGAAACCTCCTTCTTCTTCTCCTCTAAACCCAATTGTCTCGTGTGAGGAGGGTCACAGCAGACTTGGACTTGATGGGTGCTGTGAAGCTAAGGTAAGGTAAGCTATCACCGTTCTTTATGATAGACTAGGACAGATATAGACACTGATTCGTTTGGTCGTTATCTATCTTTTTCCTCGGGGCTCCGGAGGTGATTCTGATTTCTTGCATTGGCTTACATCCATCGCGGCTTCTTACTTGGATCTCTTATGCTACGATCGAATCATATTCGTATGGATAATGGATTTTGTTGATTACGTTGATTGAAGAAAGGTCTGCTGCATATGATTCCGATTTCCCTTTATGGTATGGTATGGTTGATTTTTTTTAAGGAGAGAGTGAGAGGGTTGAGGTACATGGTGGTTGGCATTTCACTGCAGGATTTCTGTGGTCTGACAATATGAATATATCTATATCTATATCTAGCTGCAGCAGTGCGCCAGCTAGTTCCTCTCACAAGTAAAGCATCTAGGTCTATCTTCTAGCCAATATAAACTCGCCTCCCCAGAATCCCTATAGATAGATTTATCAAAGTACACAAGACCTCATCCTTCATCTATCTCCCATTCACAAACCATCGAACCCCTCTCAAAGTCAAATCAACACACGCCAAAACAACCTAATTCCAAAAAGAAACAAAAATGCTCCAACCAAAACCCCCCTCCTCCTCCTCGCATCCCAGCCCCTCCATCTCCCACGACGAATTCGCCGCACATCTTAACAACAACAACAACAACAACAACAACGATCATCATACTGCTGTCATCAACTCCTCACACTCACACCCGCACTTGCATTCGGTGCGGAATAAAGAGGAGGGCATAAGTAGGAAGGAGGAGGGCTATAGAGGAGAGCTTAGAGAGGAGATGATTGCTAGTAGTAGTATTGATCGGGATATGCTAGAACAGCAAGATACAGATCCGAGACGCGCTCTACGCTGGAGTCGCATACGCCATCGCGCACGCGAACCATTCTCGGAGTTCTTTGGGGTTTTTATCTTGGTGCTTTTTGGTGATGGGTATGTATATTGTATATCCCGAATCTTTTTTTACGACTTTTCTTTTCTTGAATACAGTTTTAGTGTTCTGAAGAGACAGTTCTTGATGATGATGATGTTGGTGGTTGTGATGATGTGCTAAATATGGATTTGCAGTGTCGTGGCGCAGGTTGTGCTTAGTCGTGGATTGAAAGGTGATTATCAGTCGATTTCTTGGGGGTGGGGGTATGTATATCTTTCTCTTTCTGCTTCTTATTGGAATTATATTTTACTCATTCATGTGTAAATACAAGTATAAGCATAGATGCTAACAAAAAAAACCCTTATAGAATTGGCGTCATGATAGGAGTTTATGTATCAGGGGTTCGTTCTTCCCCCTTTTCTTAAATTCTATTCGCAATATTACCTATTCCATTCCATGCAACCTTTTCCCAAGGTTCCCCGCATCATTCCCTACCTAGTCAGTCAGTCACCTCATCCATACATACATATACTAACACATCTCCCTTCCTTCCCCCACAGATCAGCGGTGCACACATCAACCCCACAGTAACATTCGCGAACTGGTTCGTCTTTATCCCCGGCCTCCCCTGTTTCCCCTCTTCTCCGTTTTCTTTCCCCCCCTCAAGGCTCCAAGGGAAAAAATAAATAAGCGAGCAAATTAAACAAATACATTAATTAGCATGCCAAGCAAGAGCAAGAGCTAACGTCGAGAGTTTTATTACAGCGTCTTTAGGAAATTCCCTTGGAGGAAATTTCCGATTTATATGTTTGCTCAGATCTTGGGTGGGTTTTGTGCTTCGGGTGTTGTTTATGGTAAGCATGTTATTTGTTACGTTAGATATTCCTCGCTTATACCCCTTTCCCCTGCCCCCTTCCCTCCCGCTCCCCTCCCAAAAAGACAACACCAACACCAACACTCCCACTAAAAAAACAGCAAATTACAAATCCGCCATAACACACTACGAAGGCAGTCCCCACAGCCGCACCGTCCCAGGCTATAGTCCCAATGCCACCGCAGGGATTTTCTGTACCTACCCAGCCGATTTCATGACGCGAACTGGCATGTTCTTTTCGGAGTTTTTGGCTTCGGCTATTTTGATGTTTTGTATCTTTGCATTGCAGGGAGGAGGAGGTGGAGGTGGAGATGGGAAAGAAGGTGGGGAAGGGGAAAAGGATCTCGGAGCGGGAAATCTGACGCCGTTGGGATTATTTTTTGTGGTTTTTGGGATCGGGGCTTGTTTTGGGTGGGAGACGGGGTATGCGATTAATTTGGCGAGGGATTTCGGTATGTTGCAATTTCCCTCTTTCTCTCCTTTTTCTCCTCGACTTCTATTCCATCAGCCTCTTTCCCTTTCTTTCTGTCCGCCTATACTTATTCCAAAAATAACCCCTTCCCCCAACAGGCCCACGCCTCATGTCCTACTTCCTCGGCTATGGCCACGAGGTTTGGTCTGCCGGCGGCTATTATTTCTGGATCCCGATGGTGGCGCCATTTGTGGGGTGTTTAGTCGGGGGTTGGCTGTATGATGTTTTTCTTTTTACGGGGGTGTCGCCGGTTAATGGGGATTGGTGGAGGGTTGGTGGGGGAATGGGTAGGGGAAAGAGGAGAAGGGGAGAGAGGAAGGATGTGGTAGAAGGGTCGTGTGTTTGATTTTTTATATGGGGGATGGAACGGGGAGAGATGGAGGGGAGGGGGCTTAGCGAGCTTCACATATAATGGGTCAAGGTGAAGGGAGTTAAGTGAGTAAAGTGAATAATAATACCAACCAACACATTATACTCGCGTTCTGAATTAAATCTAATTTTCTAATTATGAGAATACTTGAAAATACTTGGGGAGATGGGTAACTAGAACATCATGAACATAATAAGAAAGGAGGAGGGGGGTGGGAGAGGAAGGCAGGGGATGAAGAAGAGGCGGGGAGTAGAAGATGAGATAAGATAAGATAAGATGTATGCTAGTGTTTAGTGGAGTTGGTGGATAGAGGGATAAACATCCATGGAGTTTTAGAATGAAGAAAGAGAAAAACAAATAGGAGTGGTTAATTATTAAGACGATGATGTTTTTATATACTCTTGAACTTATTATATACATTCCCACCTGAGACAGTAAATAAAGTGATATACTGCGTGAAACCCAATCATTCACACTTCTCGTATTAATTCTTCGGTTAATACATCTGTAATTTCAGCGTGGGTCTTTTCGGTTAGCATGTAAAGCTAAAACTCACCGTGTTTTGAAACATTGCTGGGCTGCACGATGCTTAACATGCAAATATTGTCGTATTGTACTGTTGTATGATGGGAATTGTTGAAGGCAAAAATCAGGTTAATGCTAAAAAGTGGTTAGGATTAAAGGGCGCATTGGTTTAATTTACGTCGCTTCCCCATCCTCGTTTCAAGTCACGGCCGTTCAAAATAAGGGTCAGCTAGCGTGAGAATGGCATCAATCATGGGAGATACTTGGGAGGATTTCGACAACCTGATCCGGGATAGAAATGATGATGAATGGGAAAAGGTGCAAGCTGAGATGCGACAGCGATCCGTCATCCACCTTGTAGAAGCATTAGCAACTGAAAAGTTCGGCTCTCCATCAACCTGGATCACGCCCATGAATATCGGCGGGTACAATATTGTATACAGAGTACGAGTCCAGTCCCGCTCCTCCTCAGATATCATCATTCGAAGACCCATCCTCTGCTGGGTTCAGTTCCCCGAGGAGAAAACATCAATTGAAGTTGCGACAGCCAGTTACCTCCAGAAGCGAACCAGGATACCAATTGCCCCGGTCCTTCACCATGGCGAGACGCCCGAGCTGGGACACTATCTCATCATCGAGTATATCGAGCATCAGCACTCCATGTCAACAGCCCTCAATGCCACCAATGACGATACGAGTAAACCCTTCATCTTGGATCCGAACCTCTCAGAAACCTTCCTTGCAGACCTCTACGGAAAAGTAGCAAGTTGCCTCTTGGAACTCTCACGTCACACCTTTCCACGTATTGGCTCCTTAGTTGAGTCATCTAACAACAACAACAACAATGGCAATGGCAATGGCAATGGCAATCCCTACGCCATCGCATCACGTCCCATTACCCGTAGCATGAACGATATGCTCCAACTAGCAGGCATCCCCCGCTCAATCCTCCCCGCCAAGGATAAAACGTATGCCACCGCAGATGAATACTACACCGAGCTAGCAAACATGCATCTAGCTCAACTCATCTTCCAGCAAAACGATCTCGTCACATCGGCAGATGATTGCCGGAATAAATACGTTGCGCGCCAAATCTTCCGTCGGCTTGCGCGCGAAGGGAAGATTTCCTGCTTTGGCTTTAGAGAGGATGAGTGGTCTGCACAATCCAAGAAGAGTCGTAGTAATACTACTACTACTACTACAACAAGTAAAGATCTATCTCCAGCACCTCTGTCAACGGGTAGCTCCGCATTCCGACTCTACTGCGATGATCTACGCGCAGGAAATATCCTACTCGATGATGCGGATGACATCGCAGCGATCATCGATTGGGAGTACACGTATGCGGCGCCGACTCAATTCTCGCTTGATCCGCCGTAGTGGCTGGTTCTTGAAGCGCCGGATCTGTGGGATGGGGGAATGAGGGATTGGGTGGGGTTTTATGAGCCCCGGATGAGGATTTGGTTGCCTGCCATGGAGAAGGTGGAGGCTGAGGAAGCAGAAGCTGGTATATCAGCAGCTGCGCCGAGGACTGCTCACGGGGATGGTAGTGATGATGGAGATGATGATGAGAAGTGTTTACCAGTTCCGCTATCAAGATATATGCGTGAGAGCTGGGACACGGGTCGATTCTGGCTGAGTTACGCAGCGAGGAAAAGTTGGGCGTTTGATGCTATCTTCTGGAATTTTCTAGATGAGAGGTTTTTTGGAACGAGACCGCCTGGAGTACCCGGAGAAGAATTTTGGAAGACGAGATTGTATCTTTTAAGTGATATGGAGAAAGCGGCTATGGAGCCCTTTGTGCATCGGAAGATGGATGAAGTGAAGGAGCGGAGATTCGTTGAATGGGATTCTGAGGATGCGGAAAGGCGGTTGAGGGAGGTTTTGTTTGAATGATGGAAGTGGAGAATTATATTAACGGGTGGGATTGATTGGGATACTTCGGGGGGAGGGGGAGGGGAAGAGGTGGGTGGTGTTTTGATTTTTTGATTTCGGGTATGGTATATAGATAAATGGCTAGAAGGAGCGTTGGTAAGAAGAAAGAGAGAGGCTCAGACCAACTGACACTACCTCTCCCCGAGACAGATTCGCATTTGCATCATAGAAAACCCCCTACAACTTCACAACAGCTGATCAAGGCAATTCAATATGATACCTTCATCAACACAGTTCCGTATCAAGTACAGCAGCACAACATAAAAAGAAGGCAACAAATTAATAGGTACGAACTTTGAGAATCTGGGCACCTTGTATGGGTGTTTCGTTACCTGTTTTTTTTTTGTTATTAGCTAAAGCCTTTGAAACTTTCCTGGTTTTATGCGTGGTGATGTAAAACGAGTAGAGGAATAAATGGGGAAGTATATAGAAAGGAAATTGTCCTTTGGTTTGATTTGAGATGCCTGTGATCTGTGAGATTCAGGGGCTGGTACCAAGTCGCTAAATTTAGCGAAGGGTCTCGCTAAATTCTGAACTTGGAGTTGGAGGTAAGTCGCTATCGGTGGTCTATTGATGAGACAGATAAATGAGCTTGATATTTATTCATGTGGATTTTAATTGAATGGAGTTGCTTGGAAGTGTTTGTCACAAAGTAACCACTGCTACGATTCAGAAATATAGATATATTTGATACTAGTGAGTGGATTGTGATCTGAAAAAGCCATTATAGCCCCTGATCCAACTTCACATGCTCCTTGCTTTGCTTATCAAATACTTCATACTCTGGTAGCACAAAAGGATGATCAGCACCAATATTAAAATATCCGACAACCTTCGCGGCGTACGTCGCTAGCCGGGTCTTGGATATGATGCTGATCCCCCACATTACCGTCTCGAGAACTCTCACGGCAAGGGCCGATTGTGGATTCATGATCCACGGTACGCCTGGGGAGAGGTTCTGGATGCTTTCAACATATGGACGCATGATGCGATCATAGGAGAGCAGCGCAGATGGAATGTCCTCCGGGTGCTTAGATATTTCTCCGGCCAGAACATACGCGCCGATGAAAGCAATGGAGGTACCCATGCCGCTGAACGGAGTGGGAGCATACCCAGCATCTCCAAGCAATACCACGCGGCCACTTGACCAGCGATCCACGCGAACCTGTGCTACGTGCTGGAAGTAGAAGTCGTCGGATTTGTGCATGCCTTCCAGCAGTCGAGAGATCTCCCAGTCCCCATCCTGGAAGAGATCTTGGATCAGGGCTTTCTGTGCTGCGATTCCCTCCCCCGATGCTTTGTGGAGACGAGCTAGCCTTTCGTCGGAATAGTCGTAGAAAGTCTGCATGAGGAAGACTCTCGTTCGGCCGATGTTGTCGGGTCGTAGGACGAGACATTGGCCACCTTTGACCCAGTGAGCTCTCGACCACATCGTGTCCACAGCAGCATCCTTCGAAATTGAAAAGTACGTGATGTATGATCCCTTGGACTTGATATGAGAACTGGCATCATCAAATGCCATCCCACGGATTTTCGAACCGATGCCATCGGCGGCGACTACCAAGTCAAATGCCGTTGTTGGCGTCCCATTGGCAAAGCTGACCTTCACTTCCCTCTCACTCTCTTCCAAACCTTCCACCATGTCACCAAAGATGTAAGAAACATCTTCCTTCGTAGTCTCAAAAAGAATCTTCGCCAGCTCCCCTCTCAGTATCTCAATGTCGCAGGTCATGCTATCGCCTTTTCCCGAGTCGAGGTCCACGCCAAAACTAGCGAAAGTTCGGTTCTGGCCGTCCACGAATCTGATCCCTTCTTCCTGTGAGCTTCTTGCTCGAATGATGTCGAAGAGTCCCATCTTCTTGAGAACGTTGCGAGCTGCGTCGCGGACGTCGATGCCCTGGCCCTCGGTGCGAAGGCTGGCCGCTCGCTCGACGACTGTCACTTGGCATCCTGCTCGGACGAGCCAGTATGCAAGAGCTGGTCCTGCAATGGATGCACCGCTGATGAGGACGCGAAGGTTGGACATGATGGTGAGGGTATTTTGAGAGGATAAAAGGAGGTGAGAATCAATAGAAGTGTGATATTTAGCGTATAAATAGTATTCTTCTGGACCTGTTGGATGCGAGAGACTTGAGTTCTTATGCCGGCTGGATTGTATTCACGGTCTTGTACTTGACTGAATGCTTCGTAAGTAAGAATAATATATCACAATCCACATGTAATACAACAAAATCACCGCATCCGATGAACAGAGTCCAATATATGGGAGTTCGAGACGACCCGAGAGTTCGCTTAACCACGTACATACTACCTAGTACATTACATAAGCTTGACGCTACTTTGTACATTTGTTGCACATGAGGAACAATTACTTGGTTTTGTATGTCGTGTATATATTATTCTCGTGGAGTAACGGGCTTTCTGAGATATCCGGCATTTCATATATTCCGACTGCTTTAATATCCCCGCCCGAAGTTTCATAGCCTATTAGCTAGAGTCAGGAACTTGGGGCAAGTTTTCTCCATTATATACATGTCAACAATACCCTAGCAATATCAAAAGGGCACGAGAATTACACACGCTCGTCGCTCACACAAAGGGTATCGAGACCACGTGACCTACGATAATCAACTGGCTATGGCTAGCTGAAAGATCGCTGACTTATCTTTCTCTGCTGATCCACCGTAAATTTACCAAAATCTTATCAAAAGGTTCAAAAAGAACCCAAACCTATGAAGTGCAGTAATGTATGACAAGTCGAATAAGAGAGTGGTCATTTCACGTGCTGTATATATTAGTCATCATTTCGGAAGCGAATTCTCGACGTCATCTTCAACCAGACCCATTCCATTGGCCTCGATGGACCAAGTATGACTTCTTGTACAGATCCATATTATCAAGCCGCTCAAAAGCCCGACTTTTTTTTAAATGCATTTCAACTTGAGCTGAGGTTGAAGGCTTGGCTTTGGATAGTGCCTCTGCCTATGTTCGCCACCATTACCTGCACAGCCTCGCAAGTGCGTTTGATAGGCAGCTCCGAGGTATAATGTTTATTTTCAGCACTGCCTCCATGATAGCCTTGCCACCCGGCATCTAGCACGAAGTGGGTGCGTTTCGGTAGACCAGCGTATTGTATAATTTGGACTGTATTGTCTTGTGATGGGAACCGCAGCCCGCTTACGTCTCTGTACGCCACACCGATGACTTGTATATGGGAATGTATCATAATAATGGAATGCTGTACAAAGTTGTTTAGTCTCCTTCTCCCAATCCTTGCAATGCGCTGCTAGCATGTCACTTTCAAATGGTTGTATCATAAGGAAGCCTAACGAGCCACGGGTGTCACAGCCAGTGAATGTGCGGCTCACATGGAGTGGCGAGCCGCGAGGCCAATATTTGCGTTTGCTATTTAATGGAGAGGCTCTCACCAGAACCAACCTTCTATTGTCTTTCCACCTAGTTCTTGCCTTAACAAACCTCGAGAATTATCTTTCGTGCTGACTTCGCGGTTCTCACATCGTGGCCATCAGAATGACGAAACAGTAAGAACTCCCCCAAAACCTGATATATTACACCCCGCTAACACGTGACCTAGCCCAATATCTGTGGGCGCAGCTGTCGATGCGCAAGATTTCGCCGGCGAGCAGCAAGGCCTCCTAGATCTCATTGACAAATTGCAGTTTGCTCAGCTCGACAATGTCAAACTCCCTCAGATCGTGGTGGTTGGAGATCAGTCCGCAGGCAAGAGTTCCGTTCTGGAGAGTATCACGGGGACACCTTTCCCGCGTTCCGCAGGTGCATGTACCAGATTTGCGACTGAGATCCGACTGAGAAGATCGAAAGAAGAGAAATTCTTGATCAAGATCATTCCGGATAGGACTCGCCCCATGGCCGAGCAGAAAAGACTACTGGACTTCGGCAATCACGTGGATAAGACGGTGCCTTTTGATGTTCTGATGAGCCATGCGGTCGAGCAAATTGCACCCAGGAGAATTCCAGGAAGATTTGCCACGAGAGATGTGCTGGTTGTTGAGAAGTCTGGACCGAATGAGCCGCTTTTGACACTTGTCGATTTGCCTGGGCTTGTCCGGAATGCGAATAACGACCAGTCTGAAGATGACATCAAAGCGATAAACGATCTTACTGACAAGTACATGAAGAGCTCTCGGACGATTATTCTTGCTGTCGTGGGCGGAAATGGAGATTACGTCCAAGCACCAGTCTTGAACAAGGCTCGGAAATTCGACCCATCTGGTTCGCGAACAATCGGAGTACTTACCAAGCCGGACTTGACGGAATCAATTGGCCTCGAGGACAAATTTATCGCTCTAATCAACAACCAAGATAAACACAACGAGTTCCAACTCGGCTGGTATGTTCTATTAAATCCTGGCCCACGAGATATGGGGCAAGATTGGCCGACCGGCGAAGAGCGAAAGTCGAAGGAGGACGAGTTCTTCCATAAAGGAAAATGGGCCGCACTACCGCCTTCTATGTGCGGCGTAGCAGCATTAAAGGAAAAGCTCAGCGAGCAGCTTCAACGACATATTGGCAAGCACGTTCGGACGCTCCGGAATGAAATCTCAAAGTCTCTTGAGGAGTGTGAAGCAGAGCTGAAGAGCATGGGTACCGGCAAGGACACGATTGAAGAAATGAGAGGCGAACTTATCGCTCTCTGCTCAGATTCAAGCGACCTTGTCAAGCCAGCTGTGGATGGAACCTTCAAGAACCCCCCCGGCAAATCTTTCTTTCCCAGAGGCGTTGATGCAAGAGGAACACCTGCTCAGAAGCTCCGCGCGCGTGTTGTTGACGAGAACAGACGCTTCGCAGCACGAGTGAGGTTGGTTGGCCACAAGCATAACTTCAGTCCTGGACAAGAAAGCCAAAATCCAGTGACAAGGATCGCGAAAGGGTCCTTGACAAAGGCACAATTCGCCAAGAAGGAAGTCGAGCCCCTCATCCAACAAAACACCGGCACAGAATTTCCCCTCGACTACAACCCTCGTCTGGTGTATTCCTTATTTCAAGAATATTCAGAGAATTGGCCTAGGCTGGCCCAACAGCACAAGGACAACCTGGGCGTGATCTGTAGTGAGTTCCTGGCAGAAGTCATCGATGATGTTTGGCCTCAGCGGATGCGGGAACCACTGCGCAATGAATTCTTGGACCAGCAAATGAAGGAGTTCTTGGAAAAAGCACGCGCCGAAGTCGTCAACTTGGAAAAGGATCAACACCTTGAGGTGCAGCCATATGATCTAGAATACATTGAACGCATCAAGAATTGGCGTGCCACCGCCCCACCCGAGAGTCCATACACCGAGGCGGAGGAAGTTTTAGAGAAGATGCTTATTCATTATGAGCTATCAGCAAGAATCTTCATTACCAATGTGATCACGCAAGTCATCGAACGCCACCTACTTCAAGGCCTCTATGGCATTTTCGGTTCAGTCAAGATATATAATCTCAAAGATCAGCAGATCGAGAGGATAGCAGCAGAGAACAAAGCCACGAGAGACAAACGATTGGCACTGAAAGCTAAGAAAGTTGCTATCGAGGAAGCCGGCGATATCTGTGCTAAACTATCCATGCGAAAAGAATTGAGATCGGTATGTCCCCTCCCTTACTGATCAATTGACAATGGAACTGACTTCTATCTAGTACGAAGAAGATGAAATTGATGAGCAAAGCTCAGACGACGACGATACTCCAACTCCCCGGTCACCAGAACAAAGTCGCACTCAGCGACGGCCTGTCAAGGAACCACCTCAAACCGAGAAACCCATCCGTGCAACACCCATCATGGTTGACGTGACCTCACCAACATCCTACCCCGCCACACTCCGCGACTACGCATCTACACCTACCCCGACACACACAAATGGCGACATGCCTATGAACTTCGGACGCACACCGCAGCCCTATCACGAAAGCAATATGGAATACCACGCTCCTCCACATCCAGTCCAAAATGAGCCACAATATCCACCCCCGCCACCCCGACGTCCAGATAAACAGAGGATCGTCGAGGATCCGTTTTATCCCGTGAGCCCACCAGACTCTGGGAGTAGAAGGGGTTTCGCGGAGGAGGTGAACGGGAATGCGGGCAACGGACATAGAATGACGAGTTCATATCCAGAGGCCCCGGTCAGGGCGCCGAGTGCGAATAGTATTCCCCAACAGCAAGATTATGTCGATGAGTATGGGAGGAGCACTGTAGGAAATGGGAAGAAGACAACAAGATGGCTGAAGGGGATGAAGAACTAGGCGAGTTCTTTGGAAGGGATCTGATGGATTGGAATATTTTTTTGTTTGATTGAAGCGAGAAATTGATTGCTTTTTATATGCTTTGGTTTAGATATACCCCATATATTATCTCCAAACATGATGTACGTAGCCATTTTAGCCTTCCTTTTAATTCTGGGACGCTCCGCTTTTCCAATTTCGAAGTGATTTCATAATATTATCTCACGACATTAGAAATTGATGGCTAAGGCTCAATCGATCCATTTCGGTCATATTGCGCAATACCTTGTGTCCTTCATCTCAGAATCACCCGTTGAATCCAGAATGTCATTAAACTTTGATGATAGCCCAAGATCCTATGATAAGTCTTTCCATGTCGATTGCAAAGTTTGCGCGAGATTAAGCATTTCTATATATTTTTTTCCCCATTCCAAAAAATACTCTGCGTGGCCTATAATACAATTTTCTTTCTTCTTTGACTTGACTCGTGAAGATATGTGGACAAGTAGATATTCAACTTTCGAGTAGATGTACATGGCCATGGGATCAAGAAGCCATGCATGTGAGGTTTTAATGATTGCTAAGTTTTTTTTTGAAACCAGAGGCATAGTAGGTATCTAAGAACAACACCCACAACATTATTGTATTGTATGATATTGTGATTATTTCTGGAAGATTGAAAGAAGGGAAAGGGAGGGAGGTTGAACGCCGAGGTGAGGGAAATGTGGGGTTGGCATGTCGGACTGCGGTTGCCCGTTTCCGTTCCGACGAAAACTGAGGTGGCTCAACATTTGTGTTTATAGTATATCTCGGGCTGCCTCTCAACATTCAATTGAACACGATTTCGCACATTAAGAGGCAGAAATTGGCAGTACATCTGCAATATCTCGACAGGATGGCCGCTACGGTCACTCTCAAGGTGTCTAATCGCGGTTCGTGCAAACAAGATTGCGAGCCTTGTAGTATCAGCAGCTAAATTCCTACGTTTACAGTTGCGAAAAAGCCAATCAAGAAACTCCCTACGAGCCTCGAGATCACGGATAAGACGACTGTCCAAGACCTTAAGGAGTATCTGGCAAAGCAGGCCAATGGCATGAACCCCGAGCGCCTGGGTATCTATGACGCCGAGAAGAAGAAACTGTTGAAGGACCGCAAAGCTCTTGTTACCAAGAGCGAAGATGTAATGGCTGGCAAGGAGATTTTAGTTAAGGATCTTGGTATGCAGTTCTCCCCTCTGCCTTTGTGCTGTACTAAACTCATATACAGGCCCTCAATTGTCCTGGACAAAAGTCTTCATAATCGAATACCTAGGTCCCATCCTCATCCACCTCGCAGTCCCCTTCCTCCTGCGCCCCTACATCTACTCCTCGGCACCACCGCTCTCCTCCTCCCAATACCTCTCGATGGCCATGATCGTCATCCACTTTCTCAAGCGCGAATACGAGACCATCTTCGTCCACAAATTCTCCCTCTCCACCATGCCCTTCTTCAACATCTTCAAGAACTCGGCGCACTACTGGCTGCTCTCGGGTCTCAACATCGCCTACTGGATCTACGCCCCTTCCTCCTACACTGCGAACACATCTCCTACGATTGATTACATCAATTATGTTGGATTGGCGCTGTATGTGTATGGCGAGGTCTCGAACTTTGTCTGCCATCAGACATTGGCGGGGTTGAGGAGTCGGGGTGGAACAGAGAGGGGCATACCAAAGGGATATGGATTTGGACTTGTTACATGCCCGAACTATCTGTTTGAACTGATTGCTTGGACGGGCATTGCTCTTGTGAGTAAGAGTACGGCGACGGTTCTCTTCAATGTTATTGCGTGGGCGCAAATGCATCAGTGGGCTATTAAGAAGGAGAAGGCCTTGAGAGCGGAGTTTCCGGATAAGTACAAGAAGAAGAAGTTTGTTCTCTTTCCCAGTCCCGGGGCTGTGGTCAAGTATTTGACTAGTTGAATGAGCTAGCTGGTATGTGGCCCGGACTGTGTGTGTATTATTGAGAGAAGAGGAAAATGATGAAATTTTTACGCATATGAGTGAGTATAGTCCAAAAAATTAACAAAAACATATATGAGCTATGATATCTCGATTAGCTCTAGTCTAACATTCACAGATAAAAGTATCTTGACATAATCTCGTCCTGCGACAGTGAACAAAGCCCTCCCCTACTCATCAAGCTACTCCCAAATCACGCGCTAGCTATATGTACCTTCCAATATTACATGTAGATTCTAGAATGCTCAAAAAAAGTGAATCCGAGGCCAAGATATCGATCCAAGTATTATATAAAGGCGTTTCCAAAGCTTTCTAGATACACACACACACACACACACGCACACGCACGCACGCACGCACAAGCTTCTAGAGTCGCTGTATTGCTGATCCTGATGTGCAGTAACTATAGATGGTAGTATGGTGATGTTGGGAGGAATGAATGGTTGAGGCTTTGGAGGGTGTGAGTTTTTGATACTGTACTTGATATTTATTTGGGAAATGGATGGGATGGGAATGGTATATCTATTCAACGATATATCGACAAGGGGGAATCGTTGATAGTACGACGAGTTCTATTTTTTTTTATATATACTTTTTTCTTGAAAAGGAAAGGAGGGATTGACAGTAAAGATATAGATGACAATGAACTCATCAAGGTGGGAGAATTTTCGTTCGATGGTGCATTGGTGTAATAGCTTGGACTAGGTTTTGTCTGTATGCTACAGTATACCTTACGTGGAAATAGATCTTTGTACTGTATGTACCCTCTTGTAGGAAAGCCGTACTATGTATACGTCCCTTGACCAGGATTTGTTGCCCATGTGGCATAGAAGACCGAGGAGGTTGACTTGGAGTTATTCTTATAGCTGGCTGACGTTGAGGATTAGTGAATGGGGGTACTAGTGATGGAGAAGGTTTTGGCGGTTTTTTCATCTTATTCGCAAGAGCTTTTCTTTTGGGATTTGCTGGTTAGTCTTGAGCTTTTAGACGTACTTACTATACACAGGTTTCAAAGTCCAGCATAACACGGTATCCTTTGCCTTATTCCTCTATTCAGTTGCTTTTGATTGCTACACTTCAGTTGAGTCATATGCCATATTTAGAAGAGCTTCAGCTTCTTCATCAGACCTTTCCTTTCGTATGGGCCCGCTGGTTGAATTCACGGACCATATATCACAGAAATATTCCCATAAAGTTTCGTATCACAGTAGAAAATAGATGCCGGCTCGAACTATAGTGCAGCTCCTACTATGAATAATGCGCTTGATATGTGTGCGTCTACACTTCGTACAAGCCTTCTTCAACCGAGGAGAGGTCCGAGGGATATCGATTGTCCAAATGCAGTTCGCAATGATGCTTGCTCATGAGTGGTTGGTGGGCCCGTGTGATGATACAGTACAGTATCACGGAACGCTATATGTATGTGACTAGAGCTTTTGCTCTCTATCGAGTATGTTTGATGAAGCGCAAAGAATCTGTAGGTGGAATTATATCCTCACAATCTTCCATCATCTTTGAATGTTTCACCTACCTACTGCCCTTCCAAAGCACGTGTACTAACCTGAACCCCTGAGCTTCAATTCGAATCAGATCAAGAATACAGTAGTGTGACGCTAAGATTAGGTCTGATAAACTCGATAGGCATTTCTGACCGCAATAGCGAACAGGGCACTCTGAGGTCCAGGTTAAGGTTCAGAAATATGCTGGGAGAAGCCTGGATGAGGGCACTGGGTTATTATTAAAGTTGCAACGACACTCAGTGGTGAAGCCAGAGAATAAATATACAGATACAGCTACAGACTGTGACTGACGCCTACGCAGTAGCACTGTGTTGACGACGACGACGACGACCTTTCGCTACACATTTGCTGGGCGTGCATTGGTGATCCTGATCCTGATCCTGATCCTGGTCACCTCCTGAATTCCTCACCAGAAACCAGAAAAGCAGTTTGAGCGGCAGAAAGGAGAGGCAGAACAGAACAAAACAGACGCGAACAACCAGCCAGCCAGAGCCAGCCTCGCAGATACAGTACTGTACCTTCAGGGGCTCCACGAAATATTGTAACCTCTCGAAATTCTGTGCGCCGACAAACAACCACCCAATACACTGAACCTAACCTAATCATCTAGATCCGATTGTCGACCAAGACCGCCTTTTGTTTCATGCTCATCTTGGAAGTGCATTGACTACAGTAAAGCTTCATCTCGACTACTTCGCACCACAGTGGTCGCTACAGTAATATTCGATACTCTCTCTCGCTCTCGAACCAACACTGCAGACTACGACGAAACCAATTGCATAGCAGAAGCTCCTCCTCCCGCAAAAAACTCCCGCGATAGAGCATTCCTCCCTATGAAACATCCTCATTTCCAATAGCTAGCCCTCGCGTCCCCGCCCTCGCCCTCGCGGCCACAATCTCACCTCCACCATGCCCTGGCAGCCCCTCCCACGCATCGCCTTTGCCGTCGCAACTTACCCCTTCACAGCCCAAGATGCTGCCGACCTCCCTCTCGAACTCGGCGACGAGCTCTATATTATTGAACAAGGTGGCCGCAATGGGGACTGGTTCCGTGGATATCTCGTTGCGCCGCCCTCTCTCCTGGCAGGCCTCACTAGCACGAAAGGGCAGACGTTAGAAGCGCGCGTCTTCTCTGGTATATTTCCTAGAAGCTGTGTGGAGGTTAGAGAGGTGCTGGGCGAGGATGAGGAGGAATCAGATATAGATGTAGAAGAAGAGGAGGGAGAGGTGCCGATTACGAATGGAATATACGGCGCCCATGTCGAACTGGACGCTGATGGGAGTCCATTGACCAGTCCGAAGAGTTTCCAGCTGCAGAAGAAGCCACCAGTACGCGGGAGTGGGAAGGGAGGCAGGTTGTCGACAAGCAAACGAGGGGCGAAACGACTCAGGAATGGAGCAGCAGCGCTGTCTCTGCCCACCCCCCGCGACCCCAATGCACCCAAGCCGGCTGCTCCCGTTCCTATGCTAAAGATTGGGGATGAGACACCGACTTCTACTTCCGAGCCTCTGGTGGATGAAATTGCTTCTTGTCTGCGAGAATGGCATTCTACGAATTTGCACGAGCTTTTGCTTTCGAGACACTACCCGCTGCTGGATAAAATGTCTGCGTTGGTACAGACGCTTGATTTGTCAAGGAGGCAGTTCTTACACAATGTGCTGACCACGCATGAACTTGGAGCGTTGAGAGAGAAGACAGTCTGGGATCTGGTGAGAGGGAACAAGGTGTTCAATGGAGAAGTGATTGTGAGGGATCCCGCCGAGCGAGGGAGGGTTCTGACGGGCGACGACTCGGCGGTGGATATTACCAAGTTGCAGTCTATGATGAGCCTACTGGAGGAACGACCACAACCGCCTGTGCATGAAACCTCAACGCTACATCATCTACTGATTGATGTGCGGGCCTTTGTTGGTGCGAGTACGGAGTCGACTACATTGGTGTTCTATCTGGCCTCGAGAAGCCCTGGACAGTCTGCTGTGGCTTTAAGTGAGAGTTATATTGTGGAGGTACCGCCGAGTGGAGCCATGACCAGTCTGGCAAAGGCAGGACAAATGCGGACTCTATTCACGGATCTTGCTGCGTCTGATATCGGGGACTCTACAGCTGCGGATAGTGAATTGTATCTTGTTGTTAAAATTCGGTCGACACAGCAAGTCGCAGCGGGGAAACCAGCCTCGAGAAATGGATTAGGTTCACGAGATGGTACACAGGCATCGAGGAGTGGAGAGAAACCTCCGTCTACTGCTGGAACAAAGGCTGGGCGAAGGAGCATAATGTGGGGTCAGAAAGGCGCATTCTCACGGAATGCTCCAATATCTTCGAAACTTAATTCACTCGCAGAAGGCCAAGCAAGTCGAGATGGACCTCCTCGTACGGCTGATTCGAATGGACCGGCCTCGGAACGAAGATCTGGAGCCCTGACCCGGATTGTAAACCGAACGGCGGGAATTGGTGTTTTGAGGATCAACTCGATCATGAAGCAAGAGGAAGAGATTGAACAAGTAATTACTATTTGGACGGCGGCAACTGGACTGGGACAAGAGCAAGAGTTTGGTGATGGATGGGAAGAAGTCATCAAAGATCTGATGTCGAGTAAGACGGGCACTTTTGCGAAGTCCAGGAAAGCGGAGCGCTTGCAGGTTTATCTCAAAGCATTTCAGAGCCCGGATGCGGATATCCTGATCAAGGCGACCCCTACGGTTTTATCTGAAATTTCTAAAACTAACAAAATGGGCTTTTCTGGGGCTCCGACTAAAGTGAGATCCGATATTTACGTTACGATCGACGAAGCCTTCCTGCCTCGGCACGCTCTCATCTCCCGCGCAACTGGTGGCGCAACACCACTCTCATCCAGCATCACTGGCTCCAATCTTCAGATCACTCTTGAAGTATGCCGAGCCAGTGGTGAACGTCTCGAAAATTGTATATATAACTCCTCCAATGCAACCTCTCCGACCTCGTCCTGGGAATCTACATCTGCCGAGAAGGGCGATGCCTGGAACCAGACTCTGCGCCTTGCCATCCCGCCGACTGATGTCCCGAATTGTCACTTGGTAATGTCACTTAGTGATGCTCCAGGTCAAGTTTTCGCGATTTGCCATTTACCACTTTGGGATCAGTCATCTTTTATGAGAGATGGACATCATTCGCTGCTTCTGTACCGGTATGATGAGCATACGAACACCGCGAAAGGTAGAGGCGAGGGCAGGACGGGGTATTTGAATATTCCATGGAATGCCAGAGGGAAGGATGAGGTGAGTAAGGATGAGGCTGTCACTGGTCCAATCGCTACGCTCAGGGTTCAGACGTATCTTTGTAGTACACGATTTTCTCAAGACAAAGTCCTACTCGGATTACTGAAATGGAAAGAACAATCGCCTGGAGACCTGCAGGAACTTCTCAAACGGCTTGTTTTCGTACCCGAGATCGAAGTTGTGAAGCTGTTAAATGACGTTTTTGATGCTATATTCAGCATATTAGTCGAGTATACTGGGAATGACGATTATGAAGATCTCAATTTCAGCGCACTGGTCACGGTACTTGGCATCGTACACGATCGAAGGTTTAATTTGGGCCCGCTCGTCGATCACTATGCAGAGACTAAGTTCAACTATCCGTTTGTGACACCCTGTCTCGTACGATCATTTACTAGGCTACTGTCAAATCCCGCGCATCCTGATACTTCGAGGAAGTTAAGAGCTACATTCAAGGTCGTGAGACATATCTTGAAATTCATTACTCATGCGAGGGGGCAACAGAAGGCGAAAGAAGCTGGTATTGGGATTACGAGCACATCTCCAGGCTTCACGCGACATCTACGGAGCATCTTCAAGGCTCTCGATGGCTTGATGCGAAGTAATGCTCCCATTCTCGTGGGTAGTCAAACACTTGCTGTGCAACATTTCCACACTTGGCTACCCGAACTTACAGGCTTGTTGAGTCCCGAGGAGATTGTGCATATTGCGATTGACTTTATGGATTCTTGTTCCGAGGTCAAGGGGAAATTGGTTCTGTACAAGCTGGTACTGATTATCAACTACTCTAAACTTGATCTCTTTGCGATACCAGAGCAAAGAGAAGCCCTAAGCGCGAACACTGCTCGGTGGATTGCGCCTCACTGGGGAAAGACGGATGAGATTACTGACCAATGGATAGAGCAGATCCGGCTATGCTGCTCAATTCTATCGACACAGGTTAATAATCTCGGACCAGAGGTCCCAGACTACGTTCCAAAAATCGTCGATTCTTACCTCTCCCTAAGAGGCACACCAAAGTCGAAGAAACAAAAGCTATCGCTTCTATTTCCTACAACCTATCCTTTTCCTACAAAGCCAATCGTTGGGCATGTTCAATTTGCGGAAGTGCTAATTGAACTGTCGGCTCTCCTATCTGCTGTTTCTTCTTTGCCAGCCGGGATGCAATTGGACCTTGCAGATGACGAGATGGCGGCGCTTATCGAGAATATATTGCACGTCCATCTGAGCATTCTAGACTTCGAGGCTTTCCCTTCGGATTGGCTCAGCGTTCACATCTTCCACCACAAGTCGACGATGAAAACGTTGGAGTATATCTCGGGGATTCTGCTTGAGTCGTTCCTGCCACATCCCGATGATGCGGAAACCTACAATACCGAACTGTGGAAATCATTCTTCACCGTGCTCTTGAAACTTGTCGGCAGCGATGCACTCGCGCTTGAGACATTCCCTGAACAGAAACGTCGCGCAGTATGGAAGATTGCCGGTGATGTCCGGGAACATGGAGCCGAACTACTGCGAAGGACATGGGAAGCTATCGGATGGGAGACAAGTGTAGAAGAAAGAAAGCAGTACGGATTAGCAAAGATGGGCGGGTACCAAGTCCAATATGTTCCTGTTCTTGTTGGACCAATTGTTGAGCTGTGTCTAAGCGTCCATGAAGGCCTCAGACGAGTAGCTGTGGAAGTCCTTAAAACGATGATCGTCAGCGAGTGGACGTTAAGCGAGGATTTTTCTGTCATTCAAACCGAAATGATTGACTGTCTGGACAGGCTTTTCAAGTCGAAACCCTTGACTGAAAGTATCCTTCAAAAGCTATTCATTAACGAACTGCTGAGCCTCTTTGATCCATTGGCAGAAACCAATGACGATCCGCTCTACGGCGCTGTCAGAGAACTCATTGCCACTATTGACGAGTTCTTGGATCTCCTGGTGGCAGTCCACAGTACGGATGTTACTGGCGAGGCATCACATATGATTCACCGATTGAGGCTGATGGAGTTCTTGCGGGACATGCAGAAGGAGGAGATCTTCATACGATATGTCCACCAGCTTGCTCAACTTCAAGCCGATGCTAGAAATCCCACCGAAGCAGGTCTAGCGCTCCGTCTCCATGCTGATATCTATGAATGGGATCCGACGAAGATTGTTCAGCCGCTTTTGGATCCTGAATTTCCGTCTCAGTCACAATTCGATCGGAAGGAGCGCATTTACTTTGAAATTATCAAGCACTTCGAAGAGGGCGAGGCTTGGAGCAGCGCACTGTCTGCCTACCAAGAGCTTCAGATCCAATACCAAGAGAATGTCTACGATTTTTCAAAACTGGCTCGAACCCAGCGCGCCATTGCTACTATCTACGAAACAGTTGCTAAGAGTGACAAACTAGTCCCTAAATATTTTCGCGTCACCTACCGAGGCATGGGATTCCCACCAAGTCTCCGAGATAAAGAGTTTGTATTCGAGGGCTCGCCGACGGAGAGGACAAGTGCCTTTACAGATAGGATGCAAGAACAACATCCTTCGGCACAGATCGTTACATCTGGCGATATCGATGATGTTGAGGGGCAATTCCTGCAGATCTCCGCCCTGACACCACATCGGGATCTCGAGCATCATGTCTTCCAGCGCGCAAGAGTTCCTCAGATCGTTCGAGATTATTTTCTTACGGCTCATCCACAAGTCTTCTCTATTACGAGCAAGAGGAATACCGCAGGTCCTGTGCAAGAGCATTCTGCAGAGAAGATTCTGTACAGGACTGCTGAGTCATTCCCGACCATCCTTCGTCGTAGTGAGATCATTTCCATCGATCGTGTAAGATTAAATCCTCTTCAGGCAGCTATTGAGCGTATCATTCGCAAGACAGCCGAGATGACTGTGGTCGAGAAGCGTGTCATCGATGGAGAAGAGGACATGGCCCCTCTTCTCATCGATGCTTTACAGATCTCTGTCGCCCCTGGGTCGGACACGAGTGTAGCACGGTACCGTGAGCTGCTCCCCACAGCAAGCGAAGAAGATGAAATGCTTGAACTCAACCTGAGTCCCCTCGAAAACGCGCTAAAGGTTGCCCTCATTGATCATGCCGTCATGATCAGACGCTGCCTTGCTATGCTCTCCAAATCTCCTGGTGTTGGTCCCCTGGAGCGGGAGACTGTCGCACAAAGTAAGCTCTTTACTTTCATGTTACGTTCGAATCTAGAAATACACGTTACTAAAGCAATATTAGATTTCGAAGCAACGTTTGGCCCGGAACTCGCTTCCTTCGCATTTCCCCAGCTAGCCAAATCCCCTACACCCACTCCCAGCTGGGCAATCGCAAGCCCAGTCATGAGTGACGGCTCCAGGAGAGAATCTCAAATGATGGGAAGGTTGCCGAATAGCAACACAAATGGCACCATTGCAACCACGGACACGAGTATCCTCGACACACCGGGCGCACGAGCTGGGCGGAACAGGCTATCTTTTCTTAAACGTCACAATAAGCAGCCTTCACTGCAAGGTCAGGTTTCACTACATGGCCCTGCTTCACTACAAGGCCCTCCTTCACTGCATAGCCATGCTTCAATACAAGACCATCCTCCACTGCATGGCCCACTGCCACCATCACTCAATGGTCTCTCCCTCAATGGCGTCACAAAGAGCGATCTCCCTATTCATGGGAAGTCTCAATCCAACGACTCGTCCTCTACGCGCTCGCGGTCCAAATCCCAATCCCGCAAGGCCGGAAACCGGCACTCTTTCTTTAGCGGAACCACTGGTATCGGGTCCATAGGACGGGGCCGCGGACGAGAGCTCGGTGAGAAAGAGGAAGAAAGCGAGTGGATAACTCAGAGCGATCTGGCGAGTGTAATGGATACGAAGGGCAGGAGGAGCAGTAGTTCAAATCGGCCGCAGACGGCCAAGAGCGGCGGGGGTGCGCTGTCCAGAGAAGGGAGTGTGGGGAGTAAAGTGGGTAATGTGAGAAAGCGACTGAGCAGGTTGACACTGGGGAAGAAAAGTAGCAAGGCTAGCGTACTTGTTACGAGTGTAGCCGAGGAGGACTGAGGAAGGAAAAGGACCTTTATTCCGCACCACCAGCTGGGGTTTCTTTTTTTTTTTCTTTTTTTTTTCGAACCAAAAACTCTTTCTGCTATTTTTTTGGCGGCGAACAAAACAGATGGAGATGAGGTTGGGTACATATTTTTGTTTGTTTGTGCGTGGCGATGTGAGCTTCACATCACATCTGGATATACACCGGTCTTTTGTTTGTATACATTGGAGGCTGGAGCAAGCACAAACCATTTTCTTCCTCTTCTCCTTCTTCTTCCTCCTCCTCTTCTTCTTCTGTGCATCTCCTTCTTGTCTAGGACTTTAGCTCCCCTGTTTTCCCTCGCCGCATGAGAGCTTACTACTTCCTTCCATACATCCTTCCTTGTTAATATTCCCCCCTTTCTTCATTCTCTCTCACTTTGGAACTTTGGAACTTTGGAAGTTGGGAATTTGGGAATGAGAGATAGATAGATAGATGGATGGATG
This sequence comes from Ploettnerulaceae sp. D365, assembly GCA_003988805.1. NCBI lineage: Eukaryota > Fungi > Ascomycota > Leotiomycetes > Helotiales > Ploettnerulaceae > Ploettnerulaceae sp. D365. Next base: position 120,114 of record QYAL01000078.1, read on the forward strand.
GCTTTTCTTGTATAGATAGATTACTTGTAATTTTCTTTTTCTCTTTCTTCGTTTTTTTTTTGAGGGATGAGAGGAAGGAGGGAGGGATGGGGGGGTGCTTTGATGGGAGGATGGGAGGAGGGAGGGATAGAGGAGTGAGGGAGGAAGGGCAGGATGGAGGAAGAGACAGGAAAGGAAATGAATGAAAATAAATAAATAAATACCCTGAGATTTTTTGGCTTTGATTTGTTTGTGCTTGTTATTGTAGTGTAGTGCTAGTATGCTGCTTTTAGGTGGTTGTTTTGGGTGATTGCGGTGATTGGGATAAGTGTATTGTGGGATGTTTGTTAGGGAGAGGAAGAGTTTAGAGAGAGGGGGTAAGGAGAAGAAGTGGGAGGGGAAGAGGAAAGGCATGTATTGTATAAAAAAGATAAAACAAGGAGAGACGGGAAGTGGAGGAGGAAAGAAAAGAAAGAAAGGAATGATGCAAACCCCCTCCCCCAATGTCTATAATAATAATTATTCGAATAGTATTTACTATATCACATTATTTTTGAAATACCTATTTTTGAGTCTTGATTCGGCTAGTAAAATATCATACATATATGATACCAAACATACAAACTTCGAAATCGGTAGTTGCCAGTTGGTTTGATGTGATTTTGGCTTCATCGTTGATTCGTTGTTCTGATTGCTGTGGCTGTGGGTTTGGATGGGGTCTGGGTTTGAGTTTGAGTTTGAGACTTGAGTTTGAGAAGTGGTTTTTTTGGGAGGTGTCGGTATAGTGATTAGGGTATCCTGGGCTTGAGCCTCGAGTGAGAGTGAGAAAGAGAGTGAGATAATGCTATTAGTGAGAACAGGAGGGGGAGGATGGAATGTTCTGATGGTGATTAGTGATTAATGAAATGGATCTTGTATTTTGTAAGGAGAGAAGTCTTTGAAATAAATAATAATTTATTCGTACTTTCGCAATATACAGTAAGTATTCTTGGTATTCCCTGTGTGTGTACAGTGCGTATGTAAATACCAAGATGATGGGAATCGTTGTCTCATGAAAAACTATAACCAATCCTGTTTCTCTCTCAATCTCTCAGTCTCTCTGAAAGAAACAAACCACCGGGGCACTGTCAATCTCGATTTTGAGCTGACTGAATGCTAAACAACAGATCCAGCTAATTATCTCGCCTTACTGTAAGCGAGACTTCTTGAATTGTACATAAACCCCAAGAGCAACCTCAGTGCTACTACGAAATCCACCTCAATACTATGAAGCAACACAGAATGAGTCCCATTGCTTACTATTCTGTTTTTTGTTATCTTGTGTTATTTTTCCTTTTGACTTTTGACCCTTCCACACCTGTGCGCTTAAGTTTGGAAGTTGCGTTTTTCTGAACAACCCCTCTTTTCTTCGAGCAGACGAAAGATAAACAAAGTTGACAGCTAGTAAGGAACTGGCAACAATAAATCTTTCCGTATTCCGATGCATGTTAGATATATATTCACCGCAGACAAGTTATTCAAGGGGTTTCAAAGTATCCATTCAGAATTCTGTACTTTAAGTTCGTAGCAGGCTAGCTGCGCATAATTTACTAGTGCCTTGACGTAGTTACGTAATCTCGGACGAAGCCGCTCGATTGCTTGTATGCTCAAAGGGTTTGTTTGGCTGGAGTTGTCTTTTATGCTATCGAGACTTTTGGAAGGAACTATTGATCATATATGTCTTGTATTGAAACCCTGTGTATTGGTAGTGAATCCCAGGGTGAATCGAACGTTCATGTATGAATCAATGGGAAGTGAATATAAGTTCCATTCCAAGGAGGAATATGTTATATTATTATAGAATACTGCAATGGGGTGAAAATCGGCAGACTAGGGTCGTACCGTCGCAAACCTCAAAAGCAACCTAAAGCCTAGGAACTCACTTACAAGATCTCCTTCCAGATGTAATTAAAGACCACAACCAACCTTTAGAAGTTGGTCAAGCAAGCCAAATACACGATTGTAAAGCCCACCTGAGTGCTCCTTGTGCATATCTTTTGTGCCCTTATGTTTTTGTGTTGTTTTTAGAGAACTACCTGTTTACAATACCTGTCTCGTGATATCTTTCTACATTCATAGTAGGGAGTGTCTGCTGAATTATCATAATGCTCTTGGTAGTAGGTACAACTATGCTCATTTGGGGGGTGTTGTGCGGATTCATAGTGAAATGACAATAACTTCAGAGGAAATGATGATTCATGAATGACAGTAAGAGAATCAGTGACAATATAAATGGACATAAGAGAGCGACAAAAAGAACTAGGAAGAAAAAAAAAATAGGCACTCGAAACCAATTAGCGCATGTTTGCCAGAACTCCATAAGGAAGTTCTTAATTCACATTCTACGACACTCTCGCTCAGAGCCGTACATCAGATGTATACACAGGTTCTTGCCAACTAGCACTCCTAGCGCTCGACGAATGCCTTGCAGCCATTCTAGGACAGTCATCTTCTGAAGACTTCATCGTTATTTATGCTTCTTGAGTGGGATTTTAAAACTCATCTCAGCTGGCTAGGCTAGAGAATACTTGGGTATAAGCTCTTATTGAATCTTGTTCGAGTCAGGTAAGCAGGGGGTGCTTTTTCTTTGTCTGGAATTTTCATTATTCCATGTCAACATCAGACATCTATTACGAATCAAAGATTTGCGCGATCCGAAGGAAAATTCTTTTATTACATTATAATATCTCACCTGCCGTTGCGATTCCTGGATCATATGCTTTCTAATACAAGGAATTTTCATCGACATGTCTGTGCAAAGAGCAGTATTTAATGGCTGAAATTATATCCCTAGTCTACGGGATATTGATACTCACATTTCTGCATATGGTCTGCATGTTGCTCGCTCTCTACCGGCCCACGGTTCTATTAGCATGGATAACAAAATGCGGAGGATGGATCCAATGAAGAACTATTCCGCAATTACCAATTACGTTTGATTTCATCTGGTCAACTCACCGAGGAAATGACAATTGATGCTTGACAATCAAATATAGAATTAGATTTAATTTCGAATGGCAACAATTCTAGTTTTGATAACCACAATAGGGATGAGCATGTAATATTTAATTTACTAATAGAATAAACACATCAGAAATCAAAAGCTATGTTAAAAATTGTAAGTGAAACAATCAGCTCCAAGCAGATACTTCCTCGATATGAACCCTTTTGTGTTCGGTCCTAGATCGAAACCCGAGGTGGAGGCGATTCACTTAAATTTAAATTACTTCGAGTACTTATGCTTCTTCCTTAGTACCCCTGACTGATAGTCGACCACCGAGGGGAATCAGGGATTTACGAGTACGAATACTGCTATTGGGCTAGTAGAGATTCACCTCCCCTCAAGCTCCTCTTTAAAACTTTTATCACTTAAAATTTATTAATAAGAAGTGAATAGTATAGGCATACTACAAGATATGGATTCCAGACACCACTCGATGAAAGCTGGTATGTTGACTGAAATGGCTTGAGGAGAAATCTCAGTGTTGTACAGTGGTACGTAGCCTTGATGACTCAAGCAGAGGTGATATCTTAATTAGCTTGTAGAATATCTACGGGTATGACAGTTGTAGTATAAATGCCTGCACACATCTTTTCCTGTTAGTGTTATGGAGGGTCTGCATCCAAGACACTTGCTCTCAAGCTCAACTCATAGTATCATCATGTAACTCATATTACCAACTTATATCGAGCTCCCTCCATCTCCACCCGCAATTTTCAAGTTCCGGATCTAGGAAGTTCTCTCTACACCTTGGTAACCTTCCTCAAACTCTCCTCTGCTGCAGATCCAACTTAATCTGTTCTGCCCACGCCCTTAAAGTGTCACGGATATACCCAGGCTTATTTCTGCCTTCCTCCTCAATGGACATCATCCACTCCCCGATTTCCCCAGTCAGTAGGGAATCAAATATCCACTCTCAGCGATGGGTTGGGAAGAGGAGAGCGATACCCTCGCAACGGAGACGAGGATCGCGGCACTTTGTGGCAATGCTGAAGAGGGGCGCAATGGTACGAACTTCAAAGGAGAAAGTTTCGCCTTCCATAAGATATCAACTGGTGCTTGTGGGCAGATGTCACTTGGGGGATACAAAAATGGACGGGTAAATACAGGAGTTATAACCAAGTACTAGACATGCCTGGGTCTGCCGGAGTTTCGTATCTAAGGGTTTCTAGGGAGATGTTCAGAGGGAGTTCGAAGTAAGGAAGGAGATCATCACATGCGGTTTTTGGTGTACTTAGATAGGAAGTTAACCTGTTGAGTTGAACCATCGAGTAGAGCTTCAAGCAACCTCGTCGGAGTAGTGAATGGCGAATAAAACAAGGGTCAACCTTTAGCAGCAAGGAATTTATGAGCTTATGTAGTTAGAGGATTCGTTCGATCAGGCTCTCGCGTGCAGGCAGGCCCCTTACATATGCAGGACATATCGCCTAATATATTGCTGTAAAATAAATGTTGCCCGCCTTGCCCAATAATGAAACATATTTTGATGACAGGATGGGCTTGACAAATGAGATAGAGGGTGTGAAAAGAACTAAACGTTGGGCTCACATTGCAGGTCCCGAATAGTTCTTCCCCTGTTTGTTCCCAATTTCCCAAAAGACCACCCACCGATGCACCGGACAACGGACGAGGAACGAATAGAAAAGTAATTGCAGGAAGATAAATTAAAACTTATCAAGAGTGCTATAGCGCTGACCCAAGAATGAAGGAGAGTAATTGACTAATAAGCACCTCCCACAATGCTGACGATCTTACAAGCATGCAGGCTCGTATCATATATATATATAAATATATGGCCATGGCTTGCCAGATTGAAATACCATTGACAAGTTTGATATGCGCCTATCGGCACTTGCCGGTGACTAACGAGGATGTAATCGATCGAGAATACCTTCATCGCTCAGTAGGGCCTGAGGATATATGTTTGAATCAGGCTATGAGAGCAAATTCGAAAGTTCGATAGGAGAAGGTCCAATATTGTATTAGGCGAGGAAGGTTATTTTAAGCATGAAGGGTGACTAAATTAGGCGAAAGAGATCAAATATGACTAAGCAACAAATTTCTACCCCTCCAAAAATGATTTAGGCACATCATTACACTCTCCTTCGCTGCACTTCTACGCAAGAAACACCACCAGACCAGATTCTACCCTGCCGCAAAGATGGCTGAGAACATCTACGACGAAATCGAAATCGAGGACATGACGTACGATTCTGTCCTGGAGATCTACCATTACCCTTGCCCCTGCGGTGATCGCTTCGAAATCGCCATTGCAGACTTGCGAGACAGCGAGGATATAGCCGTTTGTCCAAGCTGTAGCCTGATGATCCGGGTCATATTCGAGGTGGTCAGTTTTCCCTCCATACCCAGAGCAGTCTAGATGTCAGAGTTTTAGTCGCTGACGAATTCATTGTGGCTTCAGAATGATCTACCTAAACCTGAAGTCGAAAAATTGAATGTTGCCGAAGAAAATACGCAAATCCCAGTGGCAACATGAGAAACCACATGTTATTCGATAGGATGCCTCTGAACTACATGCTGTACAGGATCGAAATACACTCGGTGCCGTCGTATCCTGGGACGGATTGAAGACGAGATATGCGACCCTGCTGTAGGGACGAGTTCGGGTGGAACTTCTAAGGACATGGGAGAAATACGACGCCGATAGCCGGCAGGGCCGCCCTCAACGAACCTTGGAGATAAGTTTACGAGACACCTGGAGAAGAAATATTGTGCAAGCAGCGCAAGTTACTGCTTGTAAGCAGCACAGCGCTTGAAGGTCATGCCTCCTTGCTACGGCAAAGGTAGAGCAGCAGCCTATCCCAGCCCTGCCGGGACGTTTGGGCAATCGTGACCGCCGCAAGGAGTCTATCTTCACATCGATGTGTTTCTATAGCCCTGGAAATTACTACCTCGCAGAATAAAAACAATTGATGCACCCGGCCTATTATTTACAGAGCACTCTCCCCTACAATGTTATGCTGTGCTATTTCATCTCACTTGTTATATTTTTATGTTACTCTGATGAGCTGGCAGCGACCCTTGCGAATACCGTCTGAGAGTCTCCAAGGGGGAAGGGGAAATACCCAAAAGTCAAAACTTCGATTGCAAGCAGGTCTTCAGCTACCTGACTCCTTTGTGCGGCAAAGTGAAATTATCATCGGCAGATCTTCAATTTAAAAGCTGTCACTTCATGTTTCTGTACGGCCCATAACACGCCCTGTGTGATTACAAACGCAATGTTCGATACATTACATAGCCGTGCGCTGACTGCAATACGGGCTGGATGAAGCGCGCTTGAATGTATGGATGTCCATAGAGACGTCACCTTTCAGACCTATTATCTTCCCAACAACTGAGGCGGGAATGCGGTGTCCTTTCCCTCTCCACTCCACACAACATGCATGAGACCAACTGGCCCCAAAGTCCTTATCTCAATATTTTCTTCACAAAATGGCCTTCGAAGTACCTGAGCTTTCAATCCAAAGTGGCTATTATGGGGTCCCCACGTTGACGGGGCCCAGTTGAGCTGATACGAAGGTATAAATCTTCAACAGAGAGACTTCTCTGTTGCGTTAAGAAACCCAATTATGTATCAGGTGTACTACTGTATGGGGCTTAAAAATCCCTTTGGGAGTCCATTTTACAATGAAGCTGAGAGATGCATGCTATTTGATTTAGGATGAGCCTATATAGATCCGGCACCGTGTCTCCGATAAAGTCTCATGCTATCCGCATTGAGCAAATATGGTATTCTACACTGTGTTCCTGGACAGTCAGTCCTCCGGTGGGAATTTCATGTGCTGATATACTGCAAAGAAAAAGTTGAGTATATTGGATATGCTCAAGTGTGGCGCCATGGTTTCAGCAATAATGTACCGTACCGATCAATGGGTGGAGAGGAGGTTGAAACAGGAATAACACCCTGTGATCGGAGGCAATTCATCTAGCGCTTTCATCATTATGCAGATATCAAAATAGGCAACGTCCCAGCAACCAGGGGGATTCGGTCCTACCTTTCGAGGTTGGACAGAGTAAAGGAAGTACGGCGAGACACAGCGCCACACCCAAAACTCCAAACCTTTTGATCAACAGTCCGTTGGCTTTCCTAGACCGTACAAAATTCACATCTTCTATCTTGCATGTCATCCGTATCCAGAATACTATTCAGAACACTCCAATGAAATCACTGTTTATCGATTGGGCTTGGATCACACACGCACAGCTTCTAATAGACCAGCCCCTAGACTTCCGTAATAGAAATCTTCAGCTCCTTCTCCAACAGATTGGTTAACGTTGACCCATCCCTCAGATACACCCACTCGCCCCTACCAGTCCCCTCCTTTGCATCCTGCCCTTCACTCAACATCACGTAGTCGTATCTCTTGGGGCCCGTGATGGGAGAGGAAAGCCAGATTTGCTGGTTGGGGGGTTGCTTGTTGATTACGTAGGTGCCATTGGGAGGGAATGATAGCGTGAGGACACCGGCCTGTATGAGACCATGTTAGCATCTAAGCTGTAACTGGGGTTGAGAATTGCTGTTTCGGCTCTCATCATTGCACTGGATAAGTCTTGCCAGGATACATAAAGTATATGATGTCCGAAGAAAAGTAGGGAACAAGTCGTGTTGGTTCCAAGCAAAACAACGTAGTTGAAATATGGGGACACTGACGCTATACTCAACATCAACTTCCTCCCTCGCTTCCTGCAACTCCTCCAGCTTCTCAATCAGTGTAGCAAGATACTCATCCGATAGCTCATGATACGCTTCAATCGTGATATCTGCCGGTGCCGAAGCGGCATTGTGGGAATCTGGTTTGGTGGCTTTCGGGATTGGGTCTGTGGATTCTGGGGATAGACCTTTGAAGGAGAGTCTGCTTGTTGAGAAGGCCCTTGCGGAGTGGGATCCAGGGGTATGAGGAGCCTGTGTGTTATGGAGGAGAGAGATTGGGCTGGCTTGAATGGATGGGGAGGTGCGGAGAGCTCTCGAGAGATTGGTGTTGCGGGATGGGCGGAGGAGCTTCGAGAGCTTGAGGGTGGAGCTTGGGCGTGGCATTGTTGGTGGATTTGTGTGGGAGTCGTTGGGTTTTGATGAGGAGAATTGTAGATAGGAAGGACGATTGATCGATTGGATATTTGTACGACTTATTGATGTGTAGTGAGGATGAGACACAACAAATTGCCGGAGCTGGGTAAAGTAAAGCTCGAGCTACCCCACACTCTCGCTTGCATGTTCTCTCAGCCTTCTCCGGTCTGAACAGCCTCACCAACCTTCATCAGGTCTGTCTATCTTGTCAACAAAAGCACGACCGCTCCAATTTCTCCAGTCTCAGTCGCAATCGCGCGAGAAATATATCAACATGATTAACGCCGTCTTGGTCTTCAACAACGCAGGCCAACCCCGCCTCACGAAATTCTACACTCAACTTGTATCTCCCCCCTCCACTATGCTACCTGCTACCTTACCACCGACTATATAGCTAACAACAACCAGGAAACATCCGTCCAACAACGCCTCATCTCCGAAATCTTCAGTCTTGTATCCCACCGTCCAGCCGGTAGCTGCAACTTCCTTCCCTTACCGCCCCTCCTCGCCAGCTCCGGCACCTCGCACACGCCCTCTCACTCCTCCACTCCGCACAACGATGTTCCATCCCTCGTAACCTACCGGCACTACGCCACGCTCTACTTCATCGTCATCTCCACATCCACGGAGTCCCCGCTGGCACTGATTGATCTGATACAAGTCTATGTTGAGGCGCTGGATAGGTTATTCGAGAATGTGTGCGAGCTGGATCTGATCTTCAATTTCGAGACGTTGCATGCGACGCTGAGCGAGATGGTTGTTGGTGGTGTGGTGGTGGAAACGCAGTTGGATAGGGTGGTGGAGGGTGTGAGGTTGCAGGGGAAGGTGGCGAAGAGGCCTGTGAATGAGGGGAGAGGGGGCATTGGGTTGGTTGGGGGTGGGTTTGGGTGGACTGCGAGGTGAGGGTGAAGGTTGGGCTTTTGATATACCTTTGGGAACTTAGGATGGACGCCTAGCTTGTGAAAGACGGAGGCATTAATGAAATGCTAGAGAGGCGGGGGTTGTCCGGAAGAGAGAAGTTACTAATCTGGCGATTCTATGAGGTTGGTCCGAGGGCAGAAGAGTGGATTAGCAGAGAGATTCGGCGTCAAGAGTGCAATTTCAAGTGCCAGGACTGCATGCAGACTTCGTCACTTTGTGTCCTTCGAATATCACGCATATTTGAAGACGGATATATATGATAGGGACATATTTAGGAAAGTCAAGCTATCCTCTGGATGGAGTAGGGATTCCTATCATTGTGCTCTTAGTACTTTCCACCCTTCTCTCCTACTTCCCCTATCCCATGTTCGTGGTTCCAGCTCTTGGACTGCAACGTCAACGTCCTATCAGTCCCTCGGCGTGGTACACTGGGACGAGTAGTCAGCTCGATTGGTGCACAGAGATGTAGTGTCCGGTGTCTGCTTCACCATCCACAACCTATCTCACGAATGGGTATCCCTGTGAAGTCATACAACGCCCATAGACTCCGTGAAATTGATGACATACGCCCATGCTTGGTTTGTACAAGAAAATGCAGTCTTGAGCTTCATCATCTGGCAGTTGAGGATGCCGCGTCCTCCGGGTCCTGCTTTCTCCTGACTTGATCTTTCGTCCACATCGAACCCGTCAACCCAAAGAACCACGATCGAATCTGCACAGGATAAGCATACATCATAGCCCCGGATGTAAGGAAACCTACTCCTTGAAAGGGTTGGTGATCCGGATTGCCTTGACTATTCCAATCCAAAAATAGGACTCCGTAAACAGCAATGACTAGAAACATCAGCGATTATGTACTTCAAGAGCAGCACAGGCTACGCACAAAGAATCGAACTCATCTGTGCTATTTTTACAAATTTCGTCCACCTCGGTCGTGCCCACTTTAGCTTCGCCCTTCTCTTGTATTTCCTTTCGAGTCGGAATTGGTGCTTTCTATCTATCTTGGAAAAGTCGGGAGGCCATAATCGCGTCGCTTTGTATGGATTCGTGTATATATTGAAGGGAATCTTGGGTTGAGCCGCCCTCCGAATTGCTGTTGAGAACATTCTTCTTGAAGAACAAATTGTGACGATGGAAATGGGAATGGTGCTGGATTTCAAGCTCTGGCACAAGGTGAAGCTCTTTATGCCTTACATGCGAGGCATCCATGCAGCTGGACCCCACCAACTCTAAAATTGATGTTTTGGTCGTGAGACTTGATTGAGTCAACAGTCGGCGAAGTTCGTGACACGACAAAGATACAGAACTGAAGACACCTCGCGGGGCAAGTTGTCGACCATTGTAATCATGGCGGCCACAGTTGAGACTGCGGCGAAAGCCTTGGAAACGGTGACACTTTCCAAGACGAAAGAATTGAAAGGCGTAAGTACCCCGCCATTCGGTCAAGAGACAACACCTCTTCTATCAGACTATCGCTGATGCTGGATGTCCTGTAGACTGAGAAGAGAGACACTCTCATTGCTATTGAGAAGAAATACCAGAAGAAATGGGAGGAAGATGGCATCTTCCAACCCAATGCTCCCACCACGACCGAAATACCCCTCCACTCTATATCTGCCGCCGAAATACGAGCCCAACATCCCAAATTCTTTGGAACAATGGCGTACCCATACATGAACGGTACTCTTCACGCCGGCCACAGTTTCACAGTCAGCAAAGTCGAGTTCACCACCGGGTTTGCACGCATGCAAGGAAAGCGAGCTTTATTTCCCCTCGGATTCCATTGCACAGGTATGCCGATCAAGGCTTGCGCCGACAAGCTTATCAATGAGGTTAAGTTATTTGGGAAGAATTTCGAGGGATATACCGAGGAGGATGCAGCAGAGGATAAGGCGAATGCTTCGCAAACACCTGCGCCGAGTACACACCACGAGGATGTTACGAAGTTCACTGCGAAGAAGGGAAAGGCTGCTTCGAAAGTCGTCAAGATGAAGTACCAGTTCCAGATTATGCGAGCTTTGGGTATCCCAATGGAGGAAATCCATTTGTTTGCTGATACGAATCACTGGTTGGATTTCTTCCCTCCTTTGTGCAGACGCGATCTTACGAACTTTGGCGCCAGAGTCGATTGGAGACGGTCATTTGTTACAACCGACGCAAACCCCTACTATGATGCTTTTGTTCGGTGGCAGATGAACCGCCTCAAGGAGTTGGAGAAGATCAAATTCGGGAAGAGATATACGATTTACTCGCCAAAAGACGGACAGCCATGTATGGATCACGACCGGAGCGAAGGCGAGGGTGTTGGACCACAGGAGTATACTGCTATAAAGTTGAAGGTTAAGGAGTGGGCTCCGGATGCTGAGACGGCTCTCAAAGGCAAGATCCCAGATTCTTCCAGCGTGTATTTTGTGCCTGCGACTCTGAGACCTGAGACCATGTACGGCCAGACCTGCTGCTTTGTAGGACCAAAGATCACATACGGTGTGTTCAAGGTTTCTGAGAATGAGTTTTTCATTGTTACCGACCGAGCTGCGCGGAATATGGCCTATCAGGGACTTTTCCCTCAAAACGGAGTTGTTGAAAAGGTTGCGGAGGTTATCGGTTCGGCTTTTGTTGGAACTCTCGTCAACGCACCTCTTTCAATCCACAAAGAAGTTCGAATCCTACCCATGGAATCTGTTTTACCAACCAAGGGTACTGGTGTCGTCACCTGCGTCCCATCTGATAGTCCTGATGACTATGCAACTGTTATGGATCTCGCCAAGAAGGCCGAGTACTATAAAATCAAGAAGGAGTGGGTTGATGTCGAAATACTCCCGCTCATTCAGACTCCATCTTACGGTAACCTTACGGCAAAGTTTTTGGTTGAGAAACTCAAGATTTCGTCTCCAAAGGACACCAAACAACTTGAAGAGGCGAAGGAACTTGCCTACAAAGAGGGGTTCTACCAAGGAGTGATGTGCTATGGCGAGTTCACAGGCGATAAAGTTGAGGTGGCGAAGCCAAAGGTCAGACAACAACTCTTGGATGCTGGCAACGGTTTCGCCTACTCAGAACCAGAGAAGAAGGTTGTGAGTAGATCTGGAGATGAATGCTGCGTTGCCCTTATGGATCAATGGTATCTTGATTACGGAGAGGAGTCTTGGAGAAAGACTGCTCTGGAGTATGTGGACAATAAGGAAGATAAGGGTCTAAATACATACTCCCAAGAGACCAAGAACGGATTCGAGGGTGTACTCAATTGGCTCAACCAGTGGGCTTGTGCTCGGACGTACGGTCTTGGTTCGAAACTGCCCTGGGATCCTCAATTCTTGGTTGAGAGTTTGAGCGACAGTACCATTTACATGGCCTACTACACAGTCGCCCATTACCTCCATGCCGATATCTTTGGAAAGAACCCCGGACTAGCTGGCGTGAAGCCCGAGCAGATGACCGATCAAGTTTGGGACTATGTTTTTGCTCGCCGCGATATCAGTGATGAGATTCTCAAGGAAAGCAAGATCTCCAAGGATATCCTTGATTCGATGCGCAGAGAATTCGAATACTGGTACCCATTGGACCTGCGAGTCTCAGGCAAGGATCTGATCCCCAACCATCTCACCTTCTTCCTCTACATCCATATCGCACTCTTCCCACCTGAGTATTGGCCAAAGAGCGTCCGTGCAAATGGCCATTTACTCCTCAATGGAGAGAAGATGAGCAAGTCGACTGGAAATTTCATGACCCTCGACGATTTGGTTAGCAAGTATGGTGCGGATGCTAGTAGGATCGCTTTGGCTGATGCCGGTGACGGAGTCGCCGATGCCAACTTCGAGGAGGACGTGGCAGATACCTCAGTTCTCCGTCTCTTCAACTTGCGTGAATGGTGCGAAGAGCAAGTCAAAGATCAAGACAAGCTCCGAACTGGACCCAAGAATGATTTCCTTGATGCGCTTTTCGAGAATGAGATGAACGGTCTTGTTCATGAGGCCAAGAAACACTACGAGGAGACCAACTACAAGCTCGCACTTAAATCGGCCTTCTATGATTTCACCACTGCTCGCGACTTTTACCGTGAAGCTAGTGTTGCAGCAGGAATCAAGATGCACAAGGATCTAGTCTTCCAATACATCGAACTTCAAGCCCTCCTTCTCACAGTCGTCGCACCGCATTGGTCCGAATACATCTGGCTCGAGCTTCTCAACAAACCCACCACCATCCAGAACGCTCTGTACCCCGAAGTGCCTGCCCCCGTTGCCTCTCTTACTGCAGCACGCGACTATGTGCGGTTCACATCCTCTAATATCACGTCGGCAGAAGCGGCACAACAGAAGAAGAAAGCCAAGGGCAAAGATATCGGCTATGACTTGAAGAAGCCGAAGAAGCTCACTATCTTTGCGGCTGCCAAATTCCCTGCGTGGCAAGAGAAATACATCGACCTCGTGCGCGAAGCTTGGAACCCAGAGACGAAATCTGTCAATGACAAGGAGTTGAACGGGAAGATCGCGAAGATGGGAGAGATGAAGAAGGCCATGCCCTTTGTACAAGCTTTGAAGAAGCGGTTGGTGAGCGGTGAGAAGCCGGATGTCGTGTTTGAGCGCAAGTTGGCATTTGACGAGGTTGCTACCTTGACGAATATGGTGCCGGGTCTCAAGAAGGCGGCCGGCCTGAGCGTTGTGGATATCGTCAAGGTTGACGAAGGCGGAAAGCAGGGGGTTATCGCTGGCGAAGAAAGAAAGGTCGAGAACTTACCGGGTAATGCAGAGGCTGCGGTACCTGGTGTTCCCACATTCAACTTTGAGAACGTAGAGGTTTAGGGATGGACTGTGATGTGAGGGCTGGTGTTTTGTGACATGGGGTTTCTACGCGAAAGAAAATCATGAATAGATAGATGAATCTTTCCAAGTACGAAGTGCATTCATGGAAATCAAAGAAATGAAAAGAAAAAATTGCAAATGTATGACAAGCCCTGCCTTGGCTGCCTGTTGTCCATACCTTCCTATAATCGTGGTTAAACAACAGCTCGTACCCACTTCATCTCCCTCCTCCAAGTTCCAACCCATCAAACAGCCCTCTTCGCAAGATCACAGTATAAATATAAATACAAATATAAATACAAATACAAATACAACCATACTCGAGTAAAATACCCGCATATATCAAATCATCACTTTCCAAGAACCACCAAGTAAATCATACACCACATCCATCATGAAATCCAAGAGGTAGGAGTGGAGTGTTTTGTGTTTTGTATATATCAAGGTCAACCCCCTTGTTTATAGGTGAGGAGCTTGCATGCAATGTGACGCACACGCAGACGCACCGCTTCTGCCCCTCACTAGCCACTAGCCACTAGCCACCGGACACCTCGGTGAGATATTGGATGTAGGTGATTCGAGTGGTTGATGAGTTGGTTCGGGTGCTTGGGATGTGCTTGGGATGTGTGAAGGAGGGGGGAAGGAAGCGAGCGATATGATGTGATGTGGCTGGAGACGAGGCGAGGCCGAGGGGAGGGGGGAGGGGTACAGAAATCAAGGTTTGAGGGGGGAATATATACGCAGTACAGTACGTTAACGGCTTTTGTTTTTTGCCTTACTTGGTAGTTTCACGCTTTCTAGCTGGCCTTGGATTTTATTTTATTTTATCGGGTACTGTAGGTGAGAATGAAAGAGGGGGATACAGTAGAGAAGAAAAGAGATGAGAGGTGGGGGGGAGTGGGGAGTGGGAAGTAGAAAGAAAACGTGCTTTTGGAAGTTCTCGCTAACTGCTTACCCTACAATGCACTGTTATGTAGTACTGTAGAGTGTAAGTAAACAGGGCAGAGCTCACCTCGGCTAGACTAAACAGGGAGGAAATCTTTCCCATGCATGAGGATGAAATAGATGAAGGTAAACTTGGCCAACGAAAGAACAAGGCAGAGAGAGCAGAGTTCTTTTCCCCCCCCTTCTTCTTGTTCATCTTGTTCTTCTTCACCGCGATAGTGGGAACTTACTTGTACTGCATATTGCCCTGTACCTTTCCCCTGATCCTGATTCGTTGAACCTACTTTTGAGTTGATGGATGCGATGTGATGCGATCAATGCCCTGTTGATGGGGGTTGGTTGGTAGGTGGGAAGGGTAGCTTGGCTATGATGATGATGATGGGATTTGTGAGTCTATCGTATGGTACAGTACAGTACAGATCAGGGCAGGGAAAAAAAACGGGAAAAAAAAGGATGCGTTTTGAGAATACGATGATGATGATGATGATAGTGCCATGGTTTTCAGTGGGTTGTGTTTTTAGGTTTGGGGTAAAAAGAGGATAAGATAAGTAGTGGTTGTACAGCCACTTGGTTATTACTTTCTCTGCCTCTTTATATACTATGTCTATATCTTGTATATAAATCTGCATATATCAGCTTTGCCTATCTCAACTTCTCTCTCACGCTATCCCTCCACTCAATCATCACCTCTCAATCCAAGGTTTCCACAACAAAAAACAAAACAAACAAAAACAAAAAGAAAACAAAAACCAACATGCCTCAATTAACCCCCCTCATCCTCCTCTCCCTCGCCCTAACCAAATTCCAAGCACAAGCACAAGCACAAGCACAAGCACAAGCAACCTACACACCCATAATCCTAACAGACATCCTCCCAACCACCATCTCGCTTCCCTCCTGGCCCAGTCCCATCCCACTCCCAGCCCCAGCACAACAACAACAATCTACAGCACAACCGTCGTCTACTCGGGAATCACCACCACAACAATAACCATCCTCCCATCCCTCTCCCCCTCGGAAAGCGAAGGAGTGGATGGTCCAGCCACAACAACAATTGAAGAAACGATAACAGTTAGTACGGAGACAACTACTACTCTAATCCCAGAAGCGACCTCGATTGATGCTAGTGCTGTGAACAGTGCGTATATCTCGAGTTTACTCAGCGCGCAGCATTCCATTGCGGCGAATCCGACGGCTACGACTATGGCTACGGCTACGACGTTGAGTGGTGTCCAGACGACAGTCATGGCGTCGGGGAGTGGAAGTTTTGGGGGAGGAGGAGGAGGAGGGAATGCGACTGCGTCCGGCTTGTTGCCTGTGGTGTCTGGGGGAGCGGCGGCGAAAGTTGGGGGTGAGGTGGGGATTGGGAGTATGCTCGGCTTGGCGATCTTTGGGGCTGCTGGGTTGGTGGTTTTGTAGATAGATGGAGGGGGTGGGATGGGATGGGAGTGTTTGGAATGGGAATTGAATTGGGATGGGGATGGGGAATATAATGAGGGGTGATGCATGATGACTTTGCGGGATTTGAAAGCGAAGCCTGGAGTTGGGGGTTGGGAGGATTTTGGTATGGATTTGCATTTATCAAACTAATAATTCGCCGTCATCTAATCAAGAATCGCATAATTCCGCGTCTATTCCTTTGAAAATAGAGAATTTATTCATTGACCGGTAGAACTAGTCTGACATGACTTTGGGTCCGGTGTTATCTGATGACTAGTTAGCGTCTTGTTTGGAAACACTTATGCTTTGCAATTTGCAACATAGGGTAGTGATCAGACAGCAGTTGGTACTTTTCGAATCAACATGGATGATTCAGAACAGGTCTGTGAATAAGGTTTATCATCAGGTCACTGGGGTAGAGGTACGAAAAGAAAAGTTTGTTGTGACGTACCAAGTACCGTGTCCTGGTTCCGAAAAGTAGATTGGGAGGTTTCAGAACCAGGGCAGCAGCGTCTATTCAAGTCTCCTCTTCTTAAAGAACGAATCGACCGTCTTTTGCTTGGAGTCGTGTTCCAGACTTCCAATCCCGCCTCGGGTCTTCTTCAGACCTATGAGGTGCTCCTTGCTGTTCACCGCTTTTACCACAAGTGACATGCTTAGGAGCTTGGAAACTGGTAGAGGTGTCGGAGGCATAACTGGTCGTGGGACTGATGAGCTCGATAGCTTCCGTGGCTGATCGATGGCTGCTGTATCCTCCGATAGAGAGTCTATAGGTGTAGACGACGTCAATAGATCTGGGTCTACCTCTGGTATGTTATGAACAGACCCAAATTGAGCCATCGATTTGACCTCAAGATCCAAATAACCAGTATTCGACCAACCGCCAAGATGCTCGAGGGTGAAGGTATTGCCTGGAGTTTCGATACCATGGGCAACGGTAACCTTACCGGGGGGGAATCGCTTCAATAATGCTCTCCAGAGATGGCTCAGAATGATACCATGTGCGACTACCGCGACGGTCTGACTCTCTGCAACATGATGCAGAAGAGGGACTAGATATGCATCAATGAATGAATCCGATCGAATTCTCATCGAGTCCTTGCTCTCAACATCCTTGAATCCAGGCTCGTTACGATGCGCATCTTGGTGTGCCTCCTTCCCCGACTTGTTGCCTTCCCTTGGTCGCTCAAAAAATAACTTTCCCTCATAGAAACCAAAGTCTTGCTCTCGGATGAGTTCCGATCGGATGGTCTCGGGCGGAGCTGTCAATTGGGCGATGCGTACAGCCTCGGCGGTCTTGAACGCGCGCTGCAGATCCGACGAGAAGATATGGGAAATCTTCACATCGATCGCAGAGAGATGTGCCCCTAGACGATTGGCCTGGAGAACCCCATGATTGGTGAGCGCAGAATCTGTAATGCCGGCACTAAGATTGTTAGATAGTTCGATAAAGTGGAATTGGAAGTGCTCACTAGACACCTGCCACGTTGTGCACTGTCTCGCCATGCCGGATAAGTAAAAGCCTCATCCTGCCACCGGGGTAGGATGGGAAGTGGTTGTGTTCAACACCAAGTCATCGTTGATGTGGAATTGGAAAAGAGGAAGTAGGAGTTGAGGAGATGAACAACGAAAGAGAAGGGATTTTAAGCGAGAGGCTAATAGTTATGCGCTAGTCTTAGCCTCAGCCCGGGCCCGGCATCGAACATCTCATGAAAACATTACCACCCTTTACATTTTCATCGAGGCCCGTTGGACGTTCATTTGAACACAATACTAATTCAACGACGAGCCTCTAACACATGAGTGTCTCCGCTCTTCTATCGACCTACCCGTTGATCAAAAAAATATCGATCCTTGATCCGTAGGACTCGCTCGATTGTGAGGATCCAGCTCCGGTTAAACAACTTTCACCAAGAAATGTTCGTACCCGTATATCAAGCTGTCTTCTAGCAGCTCTACATGAAAACGACCAACTGTCCGAGATGAATTCTGTGATTCAGAACTTCGCTGTGTCGGAATTTGTCAAAGAACGCCTCGGCCTCTTGGCATCCTCCATATTTGATCTTATTACAAGGCATTGCCAAGTTGTGCCATTTACAGAACGAAGTTTCGACAATCTAGAAGTTTGTTCAATTTCTGCACAACTCAAGCTTACCTAGGTTACCTGGTGATTAACATGCATTTCGACAGCCTGGCGTCTTCATCATCGCCCGACCGGAAAATTAATGCTTTAGCATGGACGAATTACAGCCTTCGAATGATTCTTGCTATGGTATGCTCTGTTTTGGTACGCATGCGATGCCTGTCACTTCGATTAATCGCGACTTCAGAATCCCCTACCCTCGATCTTCTTCGTGGATGCTAGATGACAGAGGCTCGTCTCATTGTGGCTCGCCTAGCACGTTCCGCCTGCGTACAATCATTTTGCTACACTAGTACAATTTCTGGGATGCCGCTCAAATGTCTGACAGGCTATTGATCTATTGGTGGTTTACAAGGGATCTTGGCAAGCTGCGGGTCCTACATACATGCTTGAGAGACCGCGCCGGCCACTGTTTGCTGCTGGTATGGGATTTGAAAGTATCATTCCTCAAGCTTCAGATCAGGTTGGAGTGGACGTACAATTTATGCCTACTGGATCACTTCAGAGCTGGCTTGGCCGGTCAGAGACTCAGAGTCGATGACCATGTATGCGTTCATTGTGTTTTGTTGCACTTTGTTCGTGATTAAGACTCGATTGCTTCCCATCTTGCTCTCTAGAATGGAGGCTATTTTTGTTGTGTAGCGATTGCAGCACTCCATTGCGTATCGATTTGTACATCAGCGACTTTCTTCTTCGTCTTCGCTCAACCTGTTATACTCAAACTAGTGTTCGACCTGTCATTCCATTTTATCGTTGGTGGTTTCCATCCAGCAACCCTGAATATTATCCAATGGATTGACACCGAGCTCAGTAATCTCTGGTGCCGGTGCCAATCAAGTTTCTATGGACTAATTAGAACTGTGGATTCTCAAGATAGCTCACACTAGTAACGCTATTTTATGATTGATGTTTAGCATATGAAGAGTTCACCTAAGACTATTCCGCGCCAAATGCTGGATATGCTTCTCCTACGATGCGGCGATTCCTTTGACTTCGCGATTTCCCTTCTGACATTTGATTATATGCCATTGGGGTTATTTGGTTGACTCGGTGAGCCTCTTCTCAAATTACTAGAAATTCCACACCCAATTCCACACAATGCCGCGTCCAATGGTTCCAAACTTGCGTCGATGAATACAGGCCAACATGGCATTTACCTATCGGCCCAGCAGTTGCGCGAAATTACGCAGTGGCGAATAAGGCGAACTTAGCCAGCTTGTCAGCCTTGCTTTCTATCTATCATCCATAATATCACCAATACCTTAGTATCTACACACTGCGCCAATCTTATGGTATTCCCTTGAAAGCGCAATTGCAACTCTGTTCTAGAATATTGGACACTCTGAGTGGTTACTACTGATCTAAGTCTAGTTGTGCCGGCTGATATTTCCTACTACCCGAGCCTTGCTTTGTATCCGAGCCATGCCCATCGAAAACCTCGTCACCCACTATGCAAAGCACGACCACCACATCTTCCATTACATGGATTTTGAATGAAAGATTGATCAGGAAGATCTGCTTATATCATTACCAGAACATCAAATCATTCATTGTTACTTGCTGGCTTGCCCTCACTTTTTGAGGTTGCTGATTACATTCCATTCAGTTCTTGAAGGAGCCGGCCTTGCCTCCATCATATCCGACCCCATCGGCTATACAGCTTCATAATTCAATCGGTGTCACTTCCCATCATAACTACTCATGTTAACTCACTCACTTTACAATCACCCTCGCCTCATCATTTGCTAATTTCCGAGGCAAAGTTGCAACCCGACTGACACTCTGCTACACAAATCGCCTCTCACCTATTTCGCACGCAGGACTTTTATCAACACCTATGACCTGTATTTCCCAAGTCATTTTTCAACCACCCCATTGATTATTAGGCACCCCAACCAACAGACATATTTACCCCAACTACATATCCTTCAATTAGAAGACGTGCAATATATTTATTTCAAAGGAATCTTCGGTATTCTTGGCCATCTACCACAATCATGAACGTAGGACCAGATGTGTCATCCATCCCTCCTACCAAGAGTCAGGATGGAGTTCCGAAACAATCTATTGCGTTCCACTTCGGACCTCAGATAGCTGCTACCCCAGAGACTGCGTATTTCAAAAACTATGCCATAGGCCCGCCTCAGACGCGCATGCCAAAAGGTGCTCGGGAGCTTGGTATGCTACTGAACAACAGAAGACGTGCTGCAGCCAACAGCCATTTCCGAGGAGCTGCTACAGGATGGATTGACGAGGACGACAGTGGGACGTATGATCCGAACGCAACACGCCGGACACCTCCCTCCCCATCCCGGCTGACCAAGAGAATCAAAATCCCGCATTTGCCTGACGTGGATAGCACTCCTAGGCCAAGAAAGCCTACCAAGCTGATTGGGTTCCACTATAGTTTAATCTTGAAGCTTCCATTCCGATCTACGAAAGCTCTCAACTACCTAAAGACTCTTCCTACTGGTCCGTCTCGCACTGCTCCGTATTCAGAATTCGACCTTCGGGAAGAAGCGCACGACTTTAATTTGGACTCTGAACATTGTGGTACTTTCAAAAGAAAACGTGAAGTGAAACGACCTACAAGACTCGGAGCTACATCAACGAGGTATATTTCCCACTTTGAAAAGGTATATCAACTGACATGGTCAGATCCGATGGTCTGACAATTGATCAACTCACAAATGGTCACCCTCAACGCCGAGGCTGCAAATCCTGCTTTGAACAAGACGACAACGAATGTTCTCTCATTCACGACAATAATATTTATCCTTGTGAGGCTTGCAGAGATACTGGTGCAGACTGTATTCTTATAGTCCCTCCCGTTTTCAAGAAGCCATGTGAGCTCTGCAAGACGAAGCGCAGAAATTGCTCCTATCGCCTCAATGGTGGCCATGGAGTTGATGCTTGCGAAGCCTGCAAGGATGAAAGTGTTATTTGCTGTGCTGCTCCGCTTTTGGACGAAGGCCGACTGAAAATATTCGCCAATGCAGAGAGGGATGGCAATGAAAGAAGTGCCTCCGCATCCTCGGCTCAAGAACTAAAAGACCAACTTGTGGTAGGAGAGAGGATGTACGTTGCCTGCAATCAGTGCCGCAGTGCAGGGAAGCGGTGCAGCATCAAGGGGAAGAACAATACAGGACCATGCTCTAATTGCAAGAAAGCGGAACAGGATTGCAAATTTGTGTATCCGCCCACTCGAACACCTTCAGGCGAAGCTTCGTCATGTAAAATTAATAGTAAAACTGATGCATCATCCACAGACCAGCGGTCCAGCTCCCCATCAACACCACGCATCAAGGGCAGGCTGGGCAGCCGCTCGGGTACTACCCATAGCCCTACAACCTTGACAGAAACTATCTACTCCGAGCTCGAAAAGCCTCACGCCAAGAAAGCTCAAAAGCTTATCGCTGAAGGCAGGCACGGTTTTCCTTCGCTGTCACACGGTACACGCACCAGCAGCTCTAAACACATCTTTGACGCGAGTTGCAGCCCTCAGGTAATCGGCCGTACCTTGGGAATAACCCACACTTTCATCAGTACTTCCTATTGCCACCCAATCATATTCAACTATATCCCGGACCCGTTCAACTCGTCTCTCTGCTCTTGGTGCGAAAACCCATTTTTCGGTCTCTACGGCCTTGCAGATACCTCTGGGCCGAGAAAAGTAGAGGGATACTACTATCCAGACGGGAGCGGATTTGAAGAAATTGACGGCGGCTACTCAGAACGCGGTTATCCTAGGAGCGTGATGTGTGTTCAATGCACGTTTGAGCGGGTATGCATCGTGCAGTGTGCGGGCCACTGTATGCGCCCCCTGGGTCCAGCTAGGCACGAGATCGACCTGCGTGTTTTCGATGACAGGTTGTGGGAAGCTGCTTCTAGAGCTATGCAGGCCGGTGATAGGGAGGGTAGTGAGTTGGTTCGGAACGCTAAATGGTGTAGTATTTGCCCTAGTAGCGCGACGATGAAATGTTGCGCAAAGTTTGACCTGGGGTATGGAGTAGCAGAGAAGGAAGGCTGCGGCATGTTACTCTGTGATGAATGTGCGCAGTTGATGGGGAGATGTGCGAAGAGCGGAGCAAGGACTGGGGCGAAACAAGTTCATGCTACGGTCCAGAATGTAGGCAGTAATCGCTGGCGGTATCCAGAGGGGGTCAGGGCCGACGCGAGCTTCTTGACGGAGAAAGGGGAGCTGCTTATTCGAATGGGACAGGTATGTATCCCGCTACTATACTTCCTATACTTCTTCTCAGCTTTAAAATAAACGATTATCCATCTAACGAACCCCCTCCTCCAGGGCATGGGTTCTCATCCCAATCAAGGCCAGGATCATATACACACAGACTCCGCAAACCACTCGCAAATCATTCAAAGCAAGATCAAGCGAGAAGATAATATAGAGACTCTGTTCAAAGGTTATGATCGTCAAGGCAACCCTACGCTTGATATTGATATCAGAAAAGGAAAAGGAAAAAGCAAAGCTAATGCTAAAGCTAAACCTCGAGATATCGTTCAGAGGGAAGATATGCTGTTTAGGGGTATGTTGGAACCGAGGATGGAGGATGTCGAGAGGGCTTTCAAGTTTTAGTTGGGGTGGGTTAAATAAAGGGAGAGGAGAGTGCGGGGGAAGTTGGCATTCAAAAAGGGCGTGCACTTGTGGCGAGGGGTGGGGGAAAATGCGAATGATTTTCGGAGTACGTATACTGTATTCGTCGAACTATTTCCTTCCTTCCTTTCCCCTCGCTCACCCACTCTGATATATATATATATATATATATATATTATACATAGAGATATAACCCCTGAGCTGAGCTGAGCTGGGGTAGGATAGAGTAAGATAGGGGTAAGAAGAGCGAAGGGAGGGAGCTTAGAGCTTGATGGATGAGAATAAAAACGAGGACCGAGGGGAAGGAAAAGCATATCATAATAGAGCATAGCATAGCATAGCATAACATAGCATGCATAGCGCAGGTTTTATTTTAATTTTCAATATTTTAATTTTTTAATTTTTTAATTCAAGGGGGGTGGTCTTTGTTTTGAATATGTGATATAGGATATAGGGTAACAAGTAGGGGTAAGTAAGAAAGTAAAGTAAGTAAGTATCCACGGGGCAGTAAGTAGTGAGTAGTAAGTCTCTAGGGAGCAGCAAGTAGTAAGTATCTAAGTAGTGAGTAGTACGTAGTAAGTAATAAATAGTAATAGGTAATATATCAACAATATATCAACAATATATCGCTAACATGTCGTTAATATTAATATTAATATTGATGACCAAAGGGAAGAGTCAAAGGGGAGAAGGGAAGGGGAAAAGAGGGGGAAAGAGAGGCGAGGAGGGGCGAGGGCGGAAAAGGTGTGTTATTTTACTTTACATGTATCGCATTCGATTTCATTTGGTTTCATTTGATTTCATTTGATTTCACTCTACTGTATAAACCCAATCCCGACTCAACCTCAATCCTAACCTCAACTCCAGCTCTAACCTCTAACCTCTATACGGAGAGCAAAAAGCTATTAGATAAATGGGAGAGAGGTAGTATCTACGCTTTAGTAGAATTTCATCTATCAACTAATCCACTCATTCAATTATCTCATCTCATTTCATTTCATTTCATGTCATTTAATCTATTCCATTCCAGTAGCAACCAGATCTAGATCCTCAGATCCTCGGATCAAAGCCGAAGCCAAAGCCAGACCGAACGAACAAACGAAACCTCAACGCCAAATCGAATAAAACTCCGCGTTTTCGCTTCGCTATGCCATGGGGGAAGGTGACAAAAAAGCAACGCAAACCAACCGAGTCCATGCCATGCCATGTAAGTTCATCTATCGTCAATAATCACCGTGGAAAAATCATCGAGCCCATTTTTTAACCATCCATCCGTCCATCCCGTCCCATCCATCTATCTCTTTTATCCCGTAGACCAGCTGATCCCTGTACAGAGATGTACGTATGTGTTTTAGGTTCGTCGTTTTTTCTCGCATCCGGAAATCCGATGCAGGAAGGTGAGAAAGGAGGGAAATAAACAGGAAACAAAATCCATGATGCGTGCGGATGTTCGGGCGCAAGCAAGTATACAGAACACAATTCTATCCTCTCTTTTTGTCGTTTTTCTTCTTCTTCTACTTCTTCTTTCTCGGAATGGACAGACAGACAGACAGACACAACGTATCTGCTGCCTCTCAAACATCTCCCACTCTCCTACTTGTCTAAACTCGTCGTATCCTCTAACGGATCCTCATGTTTCGCAACGCTGCCCTTTCCGCGCCACGTGCTGACGGCGGGAATCATTGCCTTGAACACCTGGCGGTCGGTGCCGTACGCCCTCGGAGTGAGCTTGATCAGGGTGTGTAGCGGGACGTTGAGCCAGGGGGACTTCTCTTGGTCTTCGTTCATGAAGTAGGCGTAGATGCAGCGGAGGATGGCTTGGTGGGTGACGATGAGGATATTTTCGCTGCGCTCGAGCTCCATGATGATAGGTTCGAGCCGGATCACGACGTCGCGGTAGCTGGACAGTGTTAGTCAGGTGAGGGAGGTTGAGGGGAGTATTTGAGAGAGGCTGAATACGTGGGGGTTGAGAAAGGAGATGCTAGGGATGTGGGGGTGGATATGGATATGCTTACGATTCTCCACCTCGGTACCGATAATTGTACTTGTCTTGATCGCGAGCCTCAAAATCCTCGGGGTATTCCTCCTTGATCTCAGCATAAGTCATGTTGTCGCAGACACCGGAATCGAGTTCGTCAAGAGCCTTCCACTGTAGTTGATTCCATTCCTCAGGAAGGTGGCGGGCTGTAGCGATGGTGCGCTTCAGCGTAGAAGTCCAGACTGTGAGGGGGTGATCGTGACCCTATTATTGTTAGAAATCGATAATACCCAAGAATAGGAGAAGCTTACACCGAAAGAGTCCTTGACTAGTTCCGGGAGCCTCAATGCGTAGGCTTCTCCACGCTCGGAGAGGTTTGCATCACCACCAATCTGGCCGGAAACGTTCCACATAGACTCACCGTGCTAGGAATGTTAGCTGCGCCCTCCAAATCACAGCTCTGACTTACTCGTGATAGCCAGATGGATCGCTGCTTGATATGTAGGTTCATCAAGTAGTAGACAACCCGACTCTGGAGATAATCTTGAATGGCATTGATAATAACCCGCTTGCCCACATTCATGATCTTCAAGTATGTCAAGTCATTCTCTTCCTCATCAATGGTCTCGTACACCTTCTCATAATTGCGAATGCGATCGCGAAAATCCTGTGCAGCGGCCTCTGGATCCTGGCCAATGTAGTCCGGAGATGTCGTCTTGACCTCTAGAATATTGCTCATAATCAGCTCCTCGTCATCACACTTGCTCTCGACGAACAACGTCTCGACGCCCTCCTTATCACAGCGATCCTTGATCCATCGTCGGCGATCCTTGGTGCTGTTTGTAGCATCTAAAATGGCGATGATACCTCCCTGCTTGAACCAATTGAGCATATCCGACACGGCTGCTTCGGCCGCTGCGCGGCGCATGCGTTCCCCCTCCACATTATTGACGTTGAAGAATTCGGCAGAGGGTTGGGCGGCGTCTTTGCGGCGGTAGTTTCCTACATTAAAGACTCGGGCGTCGATTGA
This sequence comes from Ploettnerulaceae sp. D365, assembly GCA_003988805.1. Taxonomy (NCBI): domain Eukaryota; kingdom Fungi; phylum Ascomycota; class Leotiomycetes; order Helotiales; family Ploettnerulaceae; species Ploettnerulaceae sp. D365. Next base: position 146,090 of record QYAL01000078.1, read on the forward strand.
GAGCCAGCGAAGGTATCTTTGGGCTGGGAGGAGTTAGCATAGGTGTGGCGGCGCAGCGGTGTAGCAGTGCGGCAATGTATGAACGTGCAATTGAGGATGGGACTCTGCAACGGAGCGGTAGAAATCCGACAACGAAATTGTCACCCGCTGTGACATGGTAGAGAGGTTTATAGAGGGTTGCGCAGATCTGCTGAAGGTAGGGGGAGCTGTGCAAGCCCATCCAGCTTCCAAAGCTCCCTCACCTCCACTCAAACATCACATTGAACCTCTCCCTTTGCTCTCCTCCATCCCAAGTAGAAATCAGAAGTAAATGTATATCACATACCTTTTTGCGCAATCAGACTCTTTCCCCTCGCCGGCAAGCCCACCATCACCACGCAAATCTGAGTATCTTCGACCTGCACACCCTTGCCATTAGTCTTCCTGCTTGGACGTGCCAGCTCCATCCTCGCGTGCTTTTCTTTCCCCTCCCAGATGAATTTGTGCAGATGGCAGTGGTAGATGAGAGATCGCAGAAAGAAAGAGAGAGAGAGAGATTGTATGTGCGTCTGTTGTGTGGGGGACAAGGGCAATTGAGGGGATTCGTGGAGTAGAGGAGGAGAAAAAAGTGGTTTGAGGTGATCGCGTGAGGGGTGCAGTGTTTTGTCGGGAATTAACGGCTGCCAGCGGCTACGAAACGGGTGCAGGGTAAATCACAAGACCCCAAGTGAAAAAAGAGAAAACAAAATTGAATTGATGAATGATTGAAGAACGGAGAGTTAGAAGGCTTGGAGGATTCTTGGGATCATGCGATTGTGGTGTTGTAAGAGAGAGAGGAGAGGAGAGGAGAGGAAAGGAAAAGGAAGGGAAAGGGGAAATGGAGGTATGAAGGGAGCAGAGCAGCTTGGGGGAGAAAGGGCATCCCTGTAGCCTGTAGGGGACCTCAGTCTCAGTTGACCCAAACCCCGCATCAGGCTACTGAGAGGGCGATTTGACCCTCTTTTAAGGTGGTAGATGGTCTGATCTGATTCTGATCTGATTCTGATGCCGACAGACGAATATATATACAGTACTCAAATTTACTCTTCGTTTCGAAAAATGAGAGAAATTCGATCGTCTGGTGCATTTATTCTTCTAGGAAAGGGAGCTTTGCTCTTCCAATCTTTCCCTCTCTCTCCCATCACCACATGCAAAGGCCGCTTGCTGAGAAGGAAGTGCGGCTGCTGTACTGCAGGAGGTTCATGACATGGCCACTGCATACATAGCACATACATGCTGCTACGACCCTAACCGGAATGAGGCTCCAATCACGTTGGATATGTGGTTTATCATGTGAAGAGAAAGGATCATGAGACTTTCGTTTTGGAAGTTTCATGAGGTAGGTTGAGAGATAGATAGCTTTTCAGCTCTCTCTCACTCTTATCTTCTCAATTCATTACGTATCTCTCTTACACAGAAAACTAATTCTGTAGACAAAGAAAGCAAAATGCACAATCATCAATCAACGAATCTCCCCAACTTCGTGTTCCTGTCCCACCCAACAAATCACTTCCCCAATGACCAGGGAACAAAAAAGCCTCCAGAGCTTTCTCACCGCAAGGATACGAATACCCAAGATCGGGTCAACGGGAAGCATTTCTTAGTGTACATGCGCTTTTGCATGGACCCACCCGCCGAGCTGGCTAGGCTACTTCACCGCCCAAAGAAAGGAGAGCAGAGAGAAGAAAACAGACAGAGACACATGCATAAGTCGTAGCATCCGTCCACGTGGACGCAGCTCTCATTCTCTCTGCAGGTGAGATGTCCTGATTCCTATATCTTGCTTTCTTCTCCATGAAAAGAGCGATCAAACGACGGAGAAAATGCAAGCATAATTCGCAGAGACGAGATGTATAACAAGAGCGAGGAAGAAGACGAAGTACAAGAGAGAAAGAATGAAAGAAAGAGAGGCAATACGTACATTTCCCATACTATAAGTCATCCCCCTCGTCTTCGTCCCACTCCATTTCCCTTGACGTCCTGCTGCTACACCTGCAATCATTTCTATCCAATCTAAACCACTATATATATTTTTTTTTTGATATTTTTAAGCAATCAATCAATCCCTCCTCATTCCTCTCTCCCTCTTCCTCTTCTCCTCGTGATATCTGGTTGGTGCAGGGCCCCGATCCGAACAGATGGATGGATAGATAAGCACCGGCAGGATGTCGTGTCTCGTCACACCGCTCCCCTCCTCTCCTATCTGGATAGTGCGTTGGTATAGTATAGTTAGGTGAATGGATATAGTATACAGTATACCGATGCGTGAGCAAGTAATAAGAGCAAATATATAGAAGGGAAGAGAGTGCCGAGTAGATCAAGAGAGAGAGAGAGGAAGAATAAGTGTCCGCGGCGAGAGGGAGTCCTGCCCGTCTGATATGGTCTGGCTGGTCCGGTCCGGTCCGCCCTATCGCTGCTTGGGTGTGATATCCTTAGGGCGGCGATGGGATGGAGGGGTAATTGACAATTGTTTTTGTTTATATCTGGATATGATGCCAACACCTTGATAAGTTGTGCATACATTCAATAAAACGACAAGATGGAAAGAAAAATAGAAAGAGAAAAATTAACTTCTTGCATTCAGACAATGAAACGGGTAATCAATCAAAGAGTTCAAGCTGAAACGCCCTTCTCCTCCCAACTTACTTTTCTGTCTATCCACCCACCACAGCGTAATGCGGCCGGCCTTAGTCATCATCATCCCCATCTCATCCCCATGGATATTCTTAATTAGCACAGCTTCTTCCCAACCTTCCATCTTTCCAACCTTGTTTTGCACACCCCGTTACCATCAATGGAGTGTATTATTGAAAGATCATGATATGTGAGACATGAGAGGGAGAATAACGAGGCTGCGATGAATGGGTGGGAAGGGGGAGTGGTGGATGGATGTATAGATGAATGGGTTGGGATCAATGTGGTGAGTGTATCGCTGCACTTTCATCTCTCGATATCATCTCAAACACACGAGCCTGTTTCTATATATCTCATGTCGAATTGATGGAACGGATGGTACGCTAGTTACTTGGTTCAAATCAATCATTTCGTCATCTAATAACGCATCGCAGCAATCCCAAGCCGAAAAAAGGGGCCGGGTCAAAAGACTCTCGACTACAAATCCTCACGTCTTCCTCAGTAACGTCCTGGAAACCAATCGCTCAGAAGTCGAGAATCATGCCGAAGTATCATACTGGATATCCGTCCCCAGATCAGTCATCTTCCTTCCATACGCCACGAAGGTTAGGTCTGGACTACATTCCAGACCGACCGGCCCGATTGAATCCAGACGCATTCACGCCCTCGATCTCATCTAGCAACTCCGCCCACATTGAATTTCCAGTGCCCCTCAAGACATCCTCACGGAACTGCCATCCGCCAGGCGGAGGAGTCGTGATATCGCCCCAATCGCCAGCGTGACCATTGCGCAAACTGAACGATGCCGAAGCACCACCTGGAAGACGCTCATCGACAGGATTGAGCCGGCGGAAACTACTACCAGTTCTGGCTCCATAGGTAGCACTTAATGTTTCATACTGCTGAGCTAAGTCGGGTCCGAAGTTGAATCCAGAAGGCTGGCCGAGGTTATTATGTCCAAATCTCGATTCGAAGCCTGGTGGAGGACGGATCTCTCTGGCGTTCGATCCAGATGCTTGACCCAGATTTCCATATGGAAAGAACGATTCAAATCCTGGTGGTGGACGGATTCCTCTGGCGGGATTTGATTCAGTATCCTGGTCCAGATTTCCATGCTGAACGCTCGATCTAAATACTGGCGGTGGACCCATATCTGTGTTGGATCTAGAGCCTGAAGGAAGATGAACTTCTCCAGCGACATTAGCACCGGATGATGCAGATCTCTCTCTGTTCTGTGCAAAGTATAAGGCAGCTCTCTGGGAAACCTCCTCCGCACCAGAGGCCACTCCGCTCCCAGCTGGGCTGAATGCAGGAACGTCTTCACTATGCAGTGAGTCCATGAATGAGCCAGCAGCAGAAAAATCGCTATCGCTCTCGCCACGAGCATGGCCCATCCGACCATTAGCACGTGCAACCTTATCTTCCTCCATAGCCTCATTCTCCTCGTAGATTCTGCAGACGGAAGGCAGGCGATCGAGTGGATGCTCATACGGAATAGCTTGACGCTCATACCAGGCGATGTCTCTGGTAGACTTATTGGCGAGGTTCTCGCAGAGCGCAAGCCTCTCGGCCTCGGAGAGATCAGTGTCATCTGGGACGAAGAAGTTTATCATGGCTTCGCTGTAGCAGTCGGAGCGTGGAAGTGGCAAACGGCGGGAACCTTAACGTGTCTGTCAGTATACTTCTTGCACAGTGAACGGGGATGTCTCACCCATCTTCCTATGCCTCTGCTCGCCCTCATACTTCAACTCGTTCTGCTCTGGCCAATACGCTCTCGTCGCAATACTGCCTCCGTCTTTCTTCCCCTCACTTAACTGATCTTCCCACCCGGCCCAGAAATTGGTTCTCTCCCCAAGCACTCTGCTATACCCGCTACTAAACCCAACTTCACCCACAATCTCCCCGATCTCCACGATCCTCTCCCCCGCCAAGCCACCGCTGAAATCCATCGACCCGATGGAAGTCTCGCCCAGCTGACTCGACACCCTGAGATCCGCCTCCCTAGTCTTAGGACGCGTAGGGTCGTTCTTGAGGGTCAGCTCCGCAATGCGGATGTCCATCTTCTTGCGCGCAATGTTAGTCAAGTCCTCTGCACGAGCGACGTTGTGCGCGTTGTACGCTGTGGCATCCTTGGGAAAGAAGGGGGATTTGGTCAAGCCGAGATGCATCGCCGTGGTCTGGAGACGCACGAACTTGGCTTGGTTAGAGGCTGCGGGCGATATCCACGATTGCGACGTTCCAGCGTTATGAGGACCCGTAGCTGTGGGCGCAGATGGCGTTGAGTTTGACATGTCTGCGGTCGGCGTGGTTGGTAACGTTGAAGGTGTAGGAAGTCGAGGGGGCGTGAAAGGGAGAGGTGGGGTTGGAGCCAAAGGCGAAATGATAGGGCTTGCGAGTAGACTCGGCAAAGCCAGTGGTGAAGGTGAAGGTGAAGGTGAAGGGGGAGGTGATTGGAATGGAGAAGGAGGACGGCTATAGACCTCCAGGTCGTCTGGGAATTGAAATGGGGCACTCACAGTGGTACCACCACGAGCAGGGAGAACGACAACAGGAGTTGGCGTGACAGCACGCGTAGAAGCTGGCGAAGCAGCAGGAGTGGCCGCCCTCCGGCTCTCGTCAGGTGACTCGGCCTTGCGGCCACGGCGGGGGAGGCAGGGAAAGCAGCGCAATGCTGCCAGCAAGTTCTCCATTCTTGCTGATGCTGTTGTTTTTCAAAGAAAGAGAAGAGACACAAGAACAGTCTTTATCTACGCACAGATGCTAGCGCGAGGGCCATGGCTGATTAGTCTCTCGGCGGCACATGACCTTGGAGAACGACTAAGCAGGACTCCTGTGGTGCATGTTTCGAAATATGGATATTGTAGCTCAGTGCAGCTCCTGTATGTATCCTCCTTTAACGTCTCTTATGGTGCAATAGGTGGTGGAAGCGGGAGATAATGGTAGGCAGAAGCGGTTTGTTTACATGAACTCGCTTAGAAGTTAGAACTCCTTTTCATCCTTTCAGACCAAGTGGTAACTTCAACGCTATTATTCTACAGAGCACTCTCTCAGATCAGTTCTGGGATAGTCTAGAGATGAACTCTCAGTTCTTTTGGTTCGTCATTTCCTTGTCTAAGCATGGACATCTATCTGCTTCTGTTCTTTGCTGGCTCTTTGATATCACAGCACAGCTCTAAAGTAGTAGGTCGATTGGTGGAATCAAATACTTTCGGATTCTTTTTTCTCTTTCTTCTACTTATATCTACAGGAGGGGGGGGGGGAAGGCAGGGGCACAGCTCCTGTACTCTGTGTACTTCTCCTCTTATCTGGTAGTCTATCACTACAAGTAAGAAGTAAGAAGTAACAAGTCTACATTTAATTCCTTTTCTTCACTGATTATATCTTCAGTTACTTCACTTTCCTTCCTCCCCTACTTCATCTTTCCTCAATCAATTCAACTATCCCAATACATCTAATCCATCCCATTCCACTAAACAACTCCACTCTACGCCCAAAAACTCCCTATACATACCACATCCTTCCAAATCCCGATTCCCACCAAACCACGTGGATACATGCAGTTCAAGGACCCCAATATCTCCTCTCGACTTTGGACTTTGGACTTTGGAGATGCTACCTATCGCACGAACTATCGACTATCGATCTTAGGAAAAGGTATATATATAAGATAAGATATGATATGACTGAGTAATGAATATATCTAGTTTCTAAATTCTATCCTCTTACATCTCTCGCGTTTCTTAGCACTAAAGGTGCTGAAGAAGTGTTACGAGGGAAAATATAGTGGAACTGAGATATTAGAAGAGTTGGCGTTGAATGGATACCTCGGAAAGCAGCTGTTGGAAAGACGATAAATGTTGTTTTTCTGTTTTCTGCTGGTTTTTTTTGAGAGGGTGGGGATGGGAGATGGGAAATGGAGAAAGTAGCGGGGATGGGAAAATGGAGAAGTGGAAAAATCAGCGGGGATGGGAAATGGGAATGATGATGATATTGGGAATGATAATAAGAATAGAACTGACAGTAAAAACCAATTAATCAATCGAATACCTCGCTATCTCTCCTACATTTACAACCTACGACCCAGTGTAGCCAATAGTTTTCCAGTTCTTGGCAAACTACAAAACTAACGCGCGTTAGTTCCGATTGGCTAGAACGGTGGTAGTTTTAACCCGATTGTTACGGATCATATAGGACAGAGAGGACTGTGAAGCACGTGACCCGGGCGCTAGGACAAAAGGGGTTAGAAAGGCTTGGCACTAGCAAGCACAAAG
>QYAL01000079.1:0-102002 GCA_003988805.1 Ploettnerulaceae sp. D365
GTGACCCCTTGCCATGGCTTCTCCGTGCGACCACTTGTCGCCGAGCCTCAGGGCCATGGCTGCACGTGATCACCTCCCCTTGGTGGTGACCGTAACAAAGTGATTCGTAATAACACTGAACCCTTATTTATTCAACAAAAAAAACAGCAGATGAAAAAAGTAGTTAATCGAGTCTATCTTCTATATACAGTAGGTGAAATTAGTGAGATCTATAGATTAATATTAATAGGGAGGTGGGTGAGTATACTACTACTAGTATTGCTTCGTAAATTGGGAATAAGATAGGTAGTAGATCATGGGGCTCGCTGGGTAGGTCAGATGTGAGAATTATTACATGTTGAATTGCGGGGCAAACCTCCACCTCCACCTGCACCTCCCCCATATACAAATACGCCATGCGTTATCCGCGAATAGCAGTAGGCGAGTATTCCTAAGCATGGAGTTAGCGAGCGAGTAGAAACAATCATTATTGTATATACGTGGGGCTAGATAGATGACTTTCATTTAGTATAGATTGTATATGCATTAAATCGTTCAAGTAGTCTAAGATCCAGTCTTTCTCGTCCATCTCGTTGCAAATGTAGATCCCATCCGGCTTCTTCAAGTTCTGACGCCTGATTTTATATGCTCTCTAGCTCCCGGCGCATACGCATAAATGAAATAGGATGAAAAGCTGGTCGTGATACGGCTCCCTAAGTAAGACTTCGTTGCGGCTGAAGGTCGACGGACATTTCGTACGACGTCGCTGATGCTCAGTCCAGTGCGACGCCATTCAGTGCCTCTTCTAAACTGTCAATCTGCTCCGGTACATCGGGTATTACATTAGATAGTCGCTCGTTTAGCTGCGCTCCTTTGGACATTGTATCTTTGATCTCGGCGTCCAGTTCTTCTCCTTCGCCTTCGCCTTCGCCTTCGCTTCTGCTGCCTTCGCTCTCAGTCTCGGGCGGCGTCGCTTCCCCATCTGCAACCAGCAGCATACGCCTCACATGAGCCATATTCCTCTTCAACATGCACATCTCAACCGCGATTCCCGGTCCGAACGCACACCCGACCACAAATTCTTTCACCTTGCCCCCAGGGGCTAACTCATCCATATCCTTCTGTCGTAGGCGATCCATGACCGATATGACGGTCGCGGAAGAGGAGTTGCCGTGCTTGATATATGTGTCGTAGCTGGCGCGCATGTGTTCCGCCGAGATGTTCATTGCGCGCTCAACGCCAGAAAGGATCGTAGCGCCGCCGGGATGAAGGGCCCAGTCGAAGTCGGCAGCATTTTGGTAGGAAGAGGGAAGGTTAGGGATTGTGCTGAGGAGGTCCGAAAAGGCGGGTGCAACAACTGCAGCGGCAAGTTTGGGGACACGAGGTGAGAGCACGACTTTCCAGCCTGATGCCTGTTAATCCTCATACTGGAATGGGGGAGACGGGATAGGGGACACATACCAAGCGGATCAATATCAAATCCTAAATCCTGCTCCGTATCAGGAATCATCCTATGGTCCCACCCCAACAACTCATACACGGGCTCCGCCTCCACACCAAAGCCATTACTCAGTATCAACGAGCTCGCACAATCGCTAAACAGTGTCACACCAATTCTCGTCTCCTGAAGCTCATTCACACTATCCAACTCGCTCCTCACTAACAAGCTACTGATCTCCAGCGCAATCACCAGCACCCTGGCTTTCCTACCTCGAAAACTACTCCCTAGAGCCAAATTCGCCGCTGTTCGCAGACTCGCAAGCCCCCCGCTACACCCAATACCGTGCAGAAGTACCTTTTCTACGGGTTGTGTTATGCCTAATCCTTTGCAAACATAGTGATCGAAGCCTGGGTTTGCGCTATTCGTACATGTAGTAGATACGACGTGTGTAATGTCCGAAGGCGAGAGTTGCGCTTCGTGCAGGGCTTTCCGTGCTGCCTTTACAGCGAGGTCGACTCCGTCTTTGAGGAAGATTGAGGAAAGTTCTGTAATCGTTGGGGCGCGGTCCATATTTGCCATTGGGTGATCAACGGTCCCGATTGCCGAGCGGGTGTCGATTCCTGTGTAGTTGTTTATGGCGCGGATTTTTGTCATGCTGGTGAGTGTTAGTTTCTGCGCATTAGAAGAGGAGAGAGAAGCAGCAGACATACGCTGGGGAATCTGGATAATGACGTTTGCAGAGTGTGTCGAGAGCTTCTGGGTCGAGGAGGTAGGGCGGGTATTCGACTCCTATGCCTGTGATTGAGAGATTGAGCTCTCCAAATTGGTCGTTCATACCATTGTCGGTATCGCGAAAGGCTGTCATTATGATCAATTCGTATCGAGACGTGAAAGAATATCAATTGGGACGTGTTGACGTGTGTTGAGGTGGGTGAAGCTGCCCAAGACTCTACTAGAGATCTCAACAGTATTTGGACTTTGGCAACACGGATGACGAGCACTGCAGGTTGATCTCGTGTGTAGATTGGCAGATGTTGATATTGAGATAGGTCTCTGGAGTTCGTTCTGACAGAGCAGGGGAAGATTGGACTCCTTGAGGTGATACGCAGGTAGGCCAACAACCTTGGAGGGGTGTGTGATGGGGCAATGGAGCATGGAGGGGTTGATTGTGTTCTCTGTCACTTGATGAGAGAAAGGCAGTTTCTAAACTTCTAAACAGAAGCACCTCGAAGGGAAAAATGCAGTGACGTATATAAGTATGTCTATGCGCTCCACCAAATATTGTAAGAGATGAACTTGGGCAATCAACCACCTGGGCGTGTCAATAAGAATTTCGAGATGGGTACAAAATACAAATGAACCACAAGAGAGATCTGTGCAGCGAAGGAGAAACACCCGGATCGTCACCACCTGTCACCACCTGGGCTTGGACCCTCAAGTTGATTGGGGCGATTGGGGCAATGGACCCTCAATTGCAGGGGTATTAACAGCCTGCAGCAGCTAGTGTTTAGGCCCAGGAACACACTATGATTATGTCAGCTTAACAAGGCAAGGCAATAAGGCACGTCTGTTTGGAACGAGATTCAAAGATGAGGGTTACATTTACGAACAAACTCGTTCGCCAATCAAGCGACCCAATGGTCCTTAATATGAGATTGTTTTATGAGGTGGGATTATTTCCAGGATAAGGTTTGGTTGTTTGGGAATTTGTAACCACTTGCAGCCCCCAAGAACTTTAACGTGCTCGCTAAGCTTCGCATTTGAATATATGGAATTTGACCTCGAAAGATTTGCTGGGAAAGAAAGGTGCTAGTACATATACATTGGCATTTATTGCTCTCTTTGGACTATTCTTCGTGATTGATAGCCTTGATCGAAATCATAATGTTGCTTGCGAGGGAAGAGAGAAAAGTGGAAAGGCCTCGAGGCTTTATCATGCATCCACCCCGAGATCGATGTGATTCTGATAGTATAGGATTCTACTGTATATTATATATTTACCTAGTCGACTCAAAAAAACAAACATGGAACTTGGAGGTTCTTTGCTTCTCAGCTTCGGCGCACCTAGTCAAGTATCAACCCAGCCCAGGCTCAATGCCGTCACCTTAGCCTCTTATTCACTCTCTAAAAGGTGAGCGAGGTATTCACCCTCACCTTTGGCCGGGCATCTAGTATCATGAATTACGTGCTCAACTTTGAAAGCCCCGCGCGAATTCACCTTAATGATAACAGTCCAGTCATCTCCGCAAATAATATCTCGTCCGTCCGCACCTTTTCTACATTTCTTCTTCACACAGCAACCCAAAAACCGAGCAGACCAGGAGTCGCTCAACATGCTGTTCACAGATTACTACGAGATCCTCAGTCTCGCTCGAGACTGCCAGGACACCGAGATCAAACGGGCATTCCACCGAGTTGCTCTAAAGACCCATCCCGACAAGAACCCCCACAACTCAGAAGCCAACGAAGAGTTTAAATTGGTATGTAGCTCCCCAACACTAACCAACCATCTGATTCAAATGCTGACTTTATCTCCAGCTCTACCAAGCCTACGAAACTCTTTCCGAACCCACGCAACGCCGTGGTTACAACTCCATCTATGATGGACACTTCTCCGTAGAGCGGGGAGCACAGCGGGCAACCGCAACCCCTCAGCCCGGGGAAGAACCTTCCGCTGCGGCGGATGAAGGACTCGCTTCGGGTTTCGAGAGTATGGGCAGCAGGACTGCCAGAGAGGCTTATGAGAGGGATGTACGGAAACAGAAGCAGAGGCAGAGGCAGAGGTACGAGGAGAAGAGACAAGCACAACGTGCAAAGAAAGAGAAGCAGAAGGCAAACGTGCTCAAGAGGAGGCAGAGGATGGGAGATGCTTTTCCAGGGTTTGATCCTGTGACACCTGTGACACCTTTGAGGGGATTATACGTGTGGCCACAAGACGATCCTCTGAGGAATTTTGGGAAGAATTTCGGCAGATGAGGGATAGGGAGGATTTGTTTAATTATAATGACTATAGATTTGTGTAAAGATTTGTCGTGAAAAGTTGGACCTGAAGGTGCCATTGAATGACATTAGAGCTAAATAGAGAAATGAAGATGTAGATATGAGATTATGAAGGTACTGTAATGAAGTTTTCACCGCCCAGCATTCTGCCATTTCGGCTTCAATCTCGACCTCTCCTCTTTACTTAGATTGCTCTACCTAACCCCATAGAGTCACTCGCCAGTGTCAACCGTACTCACCAGCCAGATACAAATTGTAAGTACGACAATAGGAGCTTTAATTGGTACCGAAATACCACGGTCAAGGATGTATTGAACTGTCATCCCCCTCGAAAGCCGAAGAAGAAGTGCGGACTCGATACTCGATTTCAACTATCTAGGTAGCAAATTCACGACACCAGACGAAGCAGCAGGAGAAACAAGACCCGGCGACACTTGATAACGACGTCCTCGGTGAGCGATTTAGGCACGAGGATGGAGGAACATACGCAGCCTTGACTTCTGCAATGTATAATGTTTTACATAAGATACACGTAGGCGCCAATTGCAGCAGCTTTTGCCACTACGACGCTCGATATCCAAGAATCTAAGAGATGAGAAGTGACCTGTTCGACTTGCTCGACAGTCATGCTAGAGAAGTGCTGGGGTACCAGCAAGGACACTCGTGATGCAGCAAGCCTGGAGGCCAATTTATTATTCGTGAAAGGACATTTGGGAGGAGCTGCCCACAGCTCTTGGGCACATGTGGTATATATCTTGGCTGGACTGTAACTAGAAGATATGGAAACAGCCGCGCGACTAAATGTACACCAGCGCCAGCTCTCCTTTTTTCGCAAAGATGATACACGTACCGTTGGATCATCAACATATCTCGTTGACCAAGTCCAGGCTGGTATTATATGACCAGCTTTTATTCGAGTCATTCCAAAGCATACGCATGCAGAGGGCTCACAGCCTTGCACAACTCACCCTAGCTAAGCAATTCTACGAATCCTCATTATCATTTGGCCTTAACTTCCAGTCCTCTGGAGAGTAGAGCTTTGAGAACCACCCGCTCTCAAGAATAATGAACTCATGGTCCGAACTACACAGCATACGCAAGCCTATTCCAGGATCTAGCTTCCCATGCTCTCAAACCAAGCTGTGCAGATGCATTTACAGTCGGAGTGACTAAAGCCTGATTACAGTGTATGGAGGGTGGCCTTCCAATTTCTAATGCATCCTTGTCTACTGGAAACCCCAGGCGAGAGAAATCTGATTCTGGAACAAAGGTACAGTAATTAGTCACGTTCGCACTTCTCAATGACTTCAGTAGAATGCAGTGCTCGATGTCGAGTCTTCGTCATGATGCTACTCATGCGAGGAAGCTAACTATCCTTAATCACGATATGAGCTCGCAGAATTACAGTGGTGGGCCGACCATTACTTACATCCTCGGCCACAGCCTCGATTTTAATTTTGTGGTTTAGAGGCACCCTCGAAAACTCGAGTCCAATACACTCAGCGACTGTTAGAGACAGCCGATATAAAATCAAGGAACCGTGACCCTGTTTCACTCCCATCTTTTATCAAACTTTCTTTCAATTAGCTTTACGCTAAGACGTTGCCAAACTCTGATATTTAGATCTCAGTACTGAAGACATCTTCGCTTGAGGGGCATTGCATCCACTTTTTCACAACATGCAACATAAATCCGGGGTTATACTGCTAACCGAACGATTATATGTTATGGATGGGATTTTGCGCAGGTAGCTGTGGGAGCTATGAGCTCGGTGAGGCTATTGTAGCGTGTGAGTAGGGGAGTGCGTCGAGGGCGAAGTGGCTGATTACTTGGAGTCATGAGAGGATTCGATTTGTACATAGGTAGTAGAGGGTTGATATCGAAGGTTTACAAGTATAGGATAGAGGCTTAGAAGCAATGCTAAGGTAATTAGATAACGCAGTGCTATGTGAATAGAGTAAGAAAGACTTTAGAGCGCTGTTGCTAAATACCTTCGTATATCACATCATCAATCCATTCAATCTTTTCGCATAAGGCCCAATTTTGAAAGCTGATCCTGTGTGCATGTCTAGAATTTGACTTATATAAAAGCCCGATGGTAATATAGAGGAAAGATTTCTGACCTGTTCAAAGCTCAGGGTTCAAGGCGAGTCCCACAACGACCCAGCCGTAACACACATGGCCACTCATCTCAGAACGAAATCCCCTCTGCTATCATAGCTCATCCTAACCACAACCCACGACATGCTGCTACTAGACCTCCCAAAAACTCACCTACTCCCACCCAAAAACCCCCAAACCAAAGCCCCCAGCGCCCCAGCATGCACAACAACATGAACCCAAGGACCCCCCAACCCAGCCCCATACACCTCCTTCACCTCCCCATCTCCCCCCATCCTCCTCGAGCTCCCCCTCTCTCTTCCCCCATCTCTCCTCACCTCCCCCCTAATCCTCCCCAACGCCCTAACCAGCGGTGCAACATGATACACCGCCAACGCCCCGGCGACCCTTCTACTCGTCTCATCCACCTCTCTGCAAGCAAAAACCAGAGCAACCAGATTCGAGCTTAGGAGTAGGATAGCGTATTGTCGGATTAGTGCGTGGGCTTGGGGTGCAGGGGTGGAGAGTTGTTCGGAGGGGCGGAGAAGGAAGTTTAGGGAGGCGGGGAGCTCGAGGAGGATGTGGATTAGGAAGGGGATTTGGAGATTGGGGAAGGAGGGGAAGAGGGGCATTCTTTTTTTTCCTTCTTTGTTGGTCCTTTTTGGGCTTTGGTTTGGTTTTGGAGGTTGTGGTTTGAGGGTGTGGGGTTGGAAAGGGGAGTTTGGATGGGCTGCTACACAGTAGTATGGTATGTGGGGGGATAGTACTGTATTGGCAAAGGGGGAGGGCTGTTGTACTGAAGTTGAGATCTTCGCTAAGGCATGTCGGATTATTGGCGTACTCGTAAACATCTCCTGGAGCTAATAGAGAAATTCGAACCAACGTCTCCCCTTCTCTGTGTCATTAGTCATTCGTGGAGATAAACGTCACATTAAAAGATTCTTATAGAAACGTTCTATTGTGGAAGTGGACCGAGGCACTCATAACAAGTGATTATATAAGTTCAAAATACTCTTTATTATTCATGGGCATCGAAACCGGCTCAATCAAATGTAACCTTTTTCCCTTGGAACGTAGCCGTCTTCTTCTCTTCTTTCGCTTTCTTAGCAGCTTGCCAACTGGGATGCAGTACGCCGACATCATCCCTCTTAACCTCTCGCTTCTTCGGCTCGACAGGAATAGCATTATCACCGGTGACCTGACTGAAATCTCTTTGTCTGCCTCCTCCTCTTCCTCTACCGCCTCGTCCTCCCCTTTCACCACCAGTAGCCCCTCTCTTGGCATCCCACCCATCGTCTTTCCTCTTCCCCATTTCAGCGACAGTTGGAAGACCTTTTTTGATGTGATTGGCTCCTTTCCCATGTTTCTTCTCCGCTATAGCCCGGCGCGCCATCTGCCCAGGTCGGTTCTTCTTGACTGGAGGAGCGGCATCGTCAAAGTCAGAGGCGGAGGATTCAGAACCGGACCAATATCCGGCATTCAGACTTGGGAGAAAGGTCGATCCCTTGGGTGCAGTTATAGGCAATTGTGTTTTCGATCCTTTCTCGCGCTTTGGTTTGGGCTCGGGAGATTGTGATTGTGATGCTTCTTCATCGGAGGACACGGAGGGGGAGAGTGACAGCGAGAGTCGTTGGCCTGGTTTGGATGGTCCCCTCTCGATGGCATACTCTTCTTCATCAAAGCTTTCTTCATCTGAGGATCCTCCTATCAGTGCATCGTATCGAGAAAGCTGTTCCTCTAAGTCTGCATCTTCACCCGAGTCTTCATCATCGTCACCAAGAACAGAGCCTTTTACAAGCCTCTTCGAAGGTTTCTCGTCCTCTTCCTCAGTGCCCTCATCATCTGTATCCACCCTCCTTGGTACACCAATAGTCGTCTTCTTCAAGATTCCTTTGATGTCCTCCTTCTTCGTGCCCTTCTGTTTTCCAGGCGGCTGCTGCGGCGGAATTCCCATCGCAATATACATGCCTGTAATAATTTGGGGCATGACATCCTTCACGGCCTTCGTATTCAACATCCCACTCACAATGTTATTGTATGCCGCAGTCGTATTCTCGTCCATTTCCTCTCTCTTTACTGCCGTCTTCACTTCCTCTGGTAACAGCTCGCTCTCTGCAAATCGTTTGATTTTCAACAATGTCTTGTGCAAATGCGCTTCTGTCGCATGGTCCAAATTCAGATTCTTCAAAGTTGCGATCTCCCGATTGATGCGTGCGACATCCTCGCTCTTCTTCTCAGTCGTTGCGAGCTTCAGTCGCTTTCCCAGTTTCTGTCGTTCGAACCCTTTGGCTAGTTTGAGGGCTCGGTGAAGCAATTTTTTGCTTTGGGTCAATTTTTCCTGGGCATCTTGCTTTCGCATGTGCTGGACGCGGTCTTCGGTACCTTCATAAGCAGCTCGTTTTCGTTTCGGCATTTTGAGAGGAAAAGAGAGCTGATTGTTGATTGCACATGGAGGAGAAGCTCAGCCTTGTGATTATTTTTTGAGGCCTCACTAGTAGAAATTAGGCTGAGAGGTGGCAGAATTTTGTACACCGCTGTTGCCTCTATGGAGGAGTTCAATGTCAACATGTCACCTCCCTATTGATTGTCCCTCACTCACTATGCAAGAATTCGAACTCGAATATTCTAATCAGATTATGGTCAGTTACTGAGACGATATGTACAAACCTCTAAAGGTCTCTATACACACTCTCTAGGGGGTCACCACAATGGCAACTACATCAATCCAACCCAAGCTTCCAACCTCTTCAATGTCAACGGCCTCGTAGTAGTGATTACTAGTGGAGGTCCGGATAAGTCTCCAGAACCTCTCTTTACTAGTACGAACTCACGGCAAACAGGCATTTGCCTTATGATGGTACGAGCCTTGGCTTTTAACGGCGCTCATAAAGTCGACATCGTGGGCCGACGAAAAGGAGTCCTCGAAGCAGCCACCGCCTCCGTCCCAACATACAATTACATTCCCCTCGTCGACGATATAACCCCCGAAGGGTTCTCCGAAGGAGTACTCTCCCCCTCGATGCAGCAATAAAGTCGAAGGGAGGTAGGGTATATCAACGTCTTAATTGCGACATTCGTCATTTTTGGACCACAGAACTCCGTACAAATTGCTGCGGAATCCAGTATTGTGGAGTTCTAAGACGTGTATGTGGAAGCAAGCTTTTGGGAGTATGCGAAGATATTTTTGGTTGATACCGTGACAGCGTGCTTCACCATCGTGGCGCTCTTGGGGTTATTTGATGAAGGGAACAAGTGAGGAAACATCGAGCAAACGAGCCAGGTTATTGCTGCAAGTAATATTGGAGGTTTCAATAGGAACGTGCCCAGTGGATTTGCGTCTGAACAAAGCAAAGCTGCTACGATCCATTTGATGAAGCAGTTGGCAACTCAATTGGCACTGTTTGGAGTCAGATCAAACCTCCCTGCGCCGGGATGCGAGTCTGAATATCCTATTATTGTCCACATTCGCTCTACCACTCAAATATCTCTGCTTCTTATCAAGCAACATATGCTCTGGCTTTCATAACTTTATTATCTGTTCCTAGAATGAATATCAGCCCAAAGCTCACCTCCGGGTTCATTAGCGATTGCATCTTCCCCAGATCTCAAATCCCCCTCAAGCGTTTGGGTCCAGAGGGAGATACGGCCGGCATCATTCTGTTTCTCACGAGTGGAGCAGGAGTATATGTTACTGGAACTTTGTTGCTGGTTGACGGAGGCAGGTTGAGCTTGATGCCTGCCACGTAGTGAGCATCGGATATTAAGTGTCCAAGATGATACAGAAGCAGTTTACGATAGATTACCAGGCGTAACAGGAAGCTTTTTACCATTTCTTGATGCGAATGATGTGTGCCTTGAAACCCAGAGTTGAGCTGAATGTTTCATTGTTGCGCTATCAAAGTAGCAAAGAAGAAACATCAGGAGTATAATTCATGGTCCTCGGAACTTGAACGCGGCTATTCTTCTCGTCCACATTTGTGTGCTGTACATCCATTTACAAACAGAGATTACTCAGCCGCAGGCAACTCAGTTACATGTACATGTGACCGGGCATTGCTCTCCCATAATGCGGACATGTTACATACACTCAGACTTGTTTTTCACAAAGCTAAGAAATTGTTCGATACACCTTCTCGTGTTTTTATCCTTGACACAAAATGGGGTCCGTTAACATAGAAGTCATTTTGGAGGCTTCGGGGCTAAATAAGGGCGTGGCTCGGAAAGAGTCCGAAAGACTGTAATACCGTATTCAGCCTCCGGTGTGACCTTCGAGAATCCCATATGGAAGTATACTCCAATTTCAGTGGAATTGTAGATCTGAGCTCTTTGGCTTCTTCATTCGTTTGAGCCCTCTTCGTAAACGACTGTAGCCAGGAGGCGACGCCATGCGAACCCTCCGTCACTGTGGCTGCAGGAGAAACGGAGATCAATCTATATTCGGAAAGCGTCGGGGGACTGCAAGAGCCTCTAGCTACTGTGGACTATAAGACTGAAGATCTCCCAATGACCAAATCTCAAATGGTCTTGTCGCTCCGGACGTGATGCTAACTGGCGGGAGTGAACCCGTATCTCCTAGTCCAAGAAAACATGATTTAACATCAGGGTAACAAACTAGAGACCTATAGTATCCCGCGTATTAGGTTAAGAAGGGGCGGAAGCTCCCATTTACCAGCCGGGATTAGCGGTGGCAAGACTGATCTAAGATAATGTGACTTGAAAGCAACACAGGCCAAGATTCGAAGTAAATAGGTGCGGTTTTTGAATAGCAGTGCACTGAAGGAGCTTAAAAATTAGCGCAGTTAGGAAAGATATCGTAAAGCCACATATAGAGTGCAAAATTGGAAGCTAATGATAAGAGCAGTGTGTTACATAACTTATATTGGCAGCTCCCAAGGCTCGACTTTGAAAGTGTCAGAAAGACTACTGCATAGTATGAAAGAGAGCCTAAGAGAGGTTCCACTTACTTCGGAACCCCATCCGACCCTGAGTGAAAGAAAACTCGCATCGCTACAAGTACGAACAATCAATGAGCTCGTCAAAACGAAAGCCATTCTCCTACATGTGCATCATCTGATCCTTCGCCACACATAAGGATCAGCTGCAGAGGAGAAAGAAAGACAACGTTTAGGCGCTCAGAACCGAGATTATCTGCAGAGAATTAATTTCTGTATATCAGATAGATGACATATATGCGCATGCGAGCCGAGTGGTCATTCCATATTTCGAAGTTTCTTGGAAGGTTGAGAAAAGCCGGCTTGGCAGCTTTGAAGATTGGGTCTTGCTCTCGTGATAAGTTGCATAGATGGGCTTGGGTAGGGAATTGGATGACAAGAAATTGAGTTATTTTGAAAGGAAGAACGGATAGAGCAGGAAAGAGCTGGAAATATAAATAGAAAATGGTGTTGATATCGTACGACAAAGAGACAGGCACTAACTAGTTTTCCGACAACCGAAAAAACTGCGGTCAGGAACTAATCTTCTGCCCATCTATTACATGCAAAGAATCAAGAATAGTGATAATTGTGCCTGACATCAGCATCTATTCTTCCCTTGAAGTTAATTTAAAGGTTGAATTCGAACCCCTGTTTTGAAACCCAACCGGTAGATGGATATTGAGTTTCCCCGCGCCGGCTTTCCCCCCCACACCACGTTACTCCCACTTGAGCGGATGAGGCGTAAGCACCCGTTGTCGTATGGCTTTTAGTAGATATGATCTACGGTCAGGGGCAGAGGTATGGTCTTCTGGTCTTCGGAAATTTCATATTCATGGTCGATCTCTGGAAGCCGCCTGATCTGATTGCTTTTTATCGCTGTCACTGGGTAGCCGAGCTAAGCGAGATATTGTCTTCACTACTACTACTTTAAAACATCTCTTGTGATCTTTTTTGTCTGCATACGTGCCATATTTCGTTTGAAATATGTTGGTTAAGTGTGGAATTGGGCTGTTCAAGGCTCGGATGGTGGATGCCTAATAGGAGATCCCAAGTTTCTTGGTCATGTTATTCATGTAAGGGTACGTAGCTACGTCTTTGTTTACTATTAGCCTGAACTCCAAATACAGATGCGGCTTACACTTTATTCCTCGCAAGATGTTCTCTCCACTATGAAAGGTTAAATTGAGACATTCAAGATCTACTATTGGCTTCTGTTTAAGTCTTGTTTATGAGCGTTTTTTCTGCTTGCCTGTAGGGCCAGGGCCTACGGCTTCCGAGACACATTTCTCCGAGACAGTTTTATTTGAAATGGCAAGTGGCTGGGCGAAGACTTCGAAACAGCATATGATGATGATATGATATATCACCAGCATGAGATTTGCGTCTTCAATTGACCAAACCATGGCCTTGCGAGGCAAAAGTCTATTCCGGCTGCAAAGCCTCCGCCGGATGTCTCCCCGTTATTCCATAGCTCGGTGAATGGAGTGTCCAGTGAGGGGCTCTTTCCGAGTGGAATGGCGTATATAAAGGTCGATGTAGTACGCCGTTCAGAATATTCCTTCGGTACTCAAGAACAAACACAGATTCTCATCATGATTCCATCTGCACTGGCTCTCGCTTCCCTCTTCGTCGCTGCCAGCGCGCAGCAGGCAGGTACCCTCACCACCGAGACCCATCCGGCCCTTCAAGTCTCAGTCTGTACGTCAAGCGGATGTACGACTTCTGCTCAATCGATTGTCATTGACTCCAACTGGAGATGGCTTCATACCACTTCTGGCTACACCAATTGCTACACTGGTAACACCTGGAACGCCACCGTCTGCCCCAACGGAGTAACGTGCGCAGCCAACTGTGCTTTGGATGGAGCAAACTACGCTGGGACTTACGGTATTACAACAAGCGGTAATGCCCTCAGGCTCAATTTCGTCACCAAGGGTGATAATACCAATGTCGGATCTCGAACATACTTGATGGCTGCCGGTAGCACAACAAAATATCAGATGCTCAAGCTCATGAACAAGGAATTTACGTTTGATGTGGATGTCTCCAACCTTCCGTGTGGCTTGAATGGTGCTCTCTATTTCTCTGAGATGGACGAGGATGGAGGAATGGCGAAATACTCCACCAACAAGGCCGGTGCCAAGTATGGAACTGGCTACTGCGATGCTCAATGTCCTCAGGACGTCAAGTTTATCAATGGAGTGGTATGATGCTCATCAGCCAATAATTCTTTGAGAATTGAAATAACTTACTTAAATAGGCCAACTCTGAGGGATGGGTGGCTTCTGACAACGACGCCAATGCCGGTCTTGGAAAGTACGGAACTTGCTGCAATGAGATGGATATTTGGGAAGCAAATTCTATCTCGACAGCATATACTCCGTGAGTGGCATTCAACGAAGATGGCGATCATGCCTGTGCTGATGTTATACTAGCCACCCTTGCTCTGTCGTCGGACAAACCCGCTGCACTGGAACGGACTGCGGTATCAACGCAAGATACTCTTCTATGTGCGACGCTGATGGATGCGATTTCAACTCTTACCGCATGGGTGTGACCAGCTTCTATGGCAAAGGCAAGACTCTTGATACCTCCCAGAAGATGACTGTTGTCACCCAATTCATCACAAGTGACAATACCGACACCGGAACTCTTGTTGAGATCAAGCGCTTCTACGTTCAAAACGGTGTGACATATGCGAACTCGCAATCAGCCGTCGTAGGAGTCACTGGTAATTCCATCACCGATGCTTTCTGCGCAGCTCAGAAGACTGCTTTCGGCGATACCAACATGTTTAGGACCAAGGGCGGTCTGAAAGTGATAGGAGACTCGCTAAAGAAGGGCGTCGTGCTCGTCATGTCTATCTGGGATGACCACACCGCCCACATGCTTTGGCTCGATGCTCCTTACCCACCAACTAAGGCTGCCACCGAGCCAGGTGTCTCCCGAGGAGAATGCAGCAGAGATTCTGGCGATCCAAAGGTTGTCGAGGTCGAGTCTCCCAACTCCTCTGTCACCTTCTCCAACATCAAGTGGGGTCCTATTGGCTCAACCTTCAAGCCATTGTAGATGTTTCTTTCATCATCAACATAGCGATCTCAATAACCGAAATCAGATCTCAGAAAGACTTTGTACATAAATCAGACAGCCAGCCTGTAGATAGATTGAAGTCTGGCATTTTTCTTTTCGTATATGTAGTTGTGGCAGTTTCAATTGTAGCTAAAAAAAACGATGGAAGCCAAAGAGAGGAGAACTTATGTCTGAAGAGACGTAACCATACATAAAGCAGTTTCAATGAAAATCTTATAGTCTCAAGGTGTGAATAGAAACGAAAAACAACCCCCACCCCAAAGTAAGTGTAGTCACGATATAGGACAGACACATCCAGTTTCAGCTCAGATCCTGTCCGGATACTCAGTCATATTCGTGAGCGCTTTTTGGTCTTCTCTGTTGGTACCTAATGACTCTGGCACTTGTATTCAAGACAATGAGAAAAGCCAGATCTCAGAGCAGTAGGAAGAAGTAACCTGGCTAAATAGCAGAATCATACAAGAAAGCACGGTCACGTGTCGCACTCAGCTTTGGCCTACTGTTGTAAGACCGATTGAGGACGGATGTCATGTTACGTCTGTAGGACGGGTACAGGATTATCAAGACACTTTCTGATAGGTTCTCTGTGCTGTTTTTGTCTTTAACGATTTTGGCTCTTCGGCTTCGCCCTACTGTGGGCTGCTTGTAGAAACTTTCGAGTGATCTATCAAACTACAACAGGCCTATCCAAATTAAACTTTTGAGCTCATAGGCATACTCTCAATAGGTACTTCGGTCGCCATCTCCGAATGTGTAGAACCATTCTTTTCCAGCTCAATAGTAGCATAACTCTCCTTGAACAGGAACCCAGGATGGAAAACATTCAACACCACTACCGCAACGAAACACAGCACACCGTCAAGAATAATGAATGACACCTGGTCCTGCATAATCGGATTCCTCCATCCACCAGCCATCTCCGCAATTCTATAGATGCAACGCAAGAAAATAGCGACATAGGAGACGAGGATAGAGATCAAAAGCCATTTGAAGCGATTGGAGTGTCGTAGAGCGTGGTTGGAGGAGTTGTGTTCCCCCGAGAACTTGCGGATTCTGAAGTAGACATCTGCTGCCATTACTCCGAATATGGCAAGGGTTACAACCTGTAGAACAAGGCCGAGCATCATTACATTATTGCCGGTGCTAACTTTGGTAGTTCCGCGGGAGGCGATGACGGCTCCTGAGGTTTGGATGAGGATGCTCAGGATATCGCAACTAACAAAGATCCAGGTATACCACCTTGGAGCTATGCGCGAAAACTTGGAACCGTATATAATAATGACATGCTTCAAAGTCAAATAGATCCCTCCAGCAATGAATGCTGGCGCTACAGTCAAACAAACAAGCTGGATTCCAAGACTTAGAAATGTAGTCAGCGTCAAGCACTCCCTCAAAAATTCAAAATGTGTAAAAATGCACACTCACTAAGCCCTACTCCAAGGGTCCTGTCTCAGTAAGAGCCGTCCAACATATCCTGCACTAATCAGTACACGTCATTGTTTCAATCCGTCTAGCAAGACTCCTGCTCACCAGTAGCTTCACCAAAACATCCCACTCCAAGCGCCACCAGAAAAGTCCATGACCTCGACTTCAACGCCTGATAGATATGCGCAATCATACATATGCCAAAAAGTACGATGAGGATGATAGTGACCGGCTCATTAGGATAGTATCCGTAAACCGATTGCTTAATGGTACAAGTATCCTTCGTGCACTGTCTTTGCCGATCTGCTCTCGACAAAAGCTCCGCTATGATAGCCTCCATCATGCTGCGCTTACAAGACAATACTTGAAGCGCCGAAGTAACAAATGCGGCGTACAATAGAAGATCTTTTGCAGATGAAACCTGACGTCAAATAATAGCGCAACAAAAAAGCCCAAGGCCCATACTTATGGGAAGGACGCCTTTGGAATTGGCACAAACAGGGCCTTATTTGCTCCACATTTTGCCAGACGGAGAACCGGTATTCTGGGCCCTCTGATTGCATCTTATCTTCATAATCCGTACTTAACGGGCCGTGATTGCAGCATCTAGACGTCGCCTCCCCATCGCCAAGTGCTGGGGGTTCCTTGGACTCTAGTATTTGTGGACATGTTTACGACGTCGCGGTATAGAGATGGGTATGATTGGTCGGCTAGAGAATCTCCAAGCCCTGCTCCTTTCACGTAAGGCCCCACGACCGCGAACAAGACGAAGCCGAGCCGATTCTCCTTCTTCACTGCTTGAACTTCATGTCCAGGACGATTTCAGCCCCCTCCATCCAGTCTCCTCCTCGCCCTGAGAAGAACAGCTCAATCTCCCAGAATACTTCGTACGCTCCGCATATACTCCAGGATGTCGAGCTTCTCGTCTTGATCCTGACCTCTCACGGCTATGCGCTGCCTCTCCATCCACGGCCAGGGCTGCGGTTCGATGTGAGGAGTCTTCTGCTAAAACCGCCGCAAGATATCAGAGACACCTATAATGGGACTTGAGAGCAGTTACAGGAGTGGACGGGGACGGGTGAGAAATTTGGGCAGAGAAGAGTCGATATCAAGAAAGAGATTGAGAGGGAGATGATGAGGGCCACCAAGGAGCATGAGAAGAATGTGTTCAAGGTAAGAAGTGAGAATGGAATCGATGGATATGGAATTATGAAGAGGGCACATTTGCAGGCAGACCAGGAATACGAAATGGAAGAACAGGGTACCTCCAAAGAGGAAGAAGATTCCGATTCTGGTGACACATACGAGGACTCAATTCCACCCTTCGAGTCGGCGTATTATCTACCATGGAAAGACACAGAAGCCTAAAAATGGCCAAAGAACTTGCGAAGATGTCCTGGTCTGGCTGGAGATTGGCAGCCCTTGATCAAGATCTGAGTAAGACACGTCAGGCTGGCAACAAAAATGGCGGCGGGGAAGTTGTAGTACTATACCAGGAGAGGTTGAAATTTTTACAACCTTTAATGACGATTTAACATATACTATCAATAGAAGGCTTGCATCAGCAGCAAACCCCGTCCCGGTTGGGATACAGTACAGTATCTTTTCTTTACATAGCAGTGATTAAAGTTCGCATTTGAAACGTAGGAAGGCTAGTCTTAAATTACAATATCTCCATCGCGCGTGCATTATATTTATTTTCACACCCCATTTGAAACTTAAAATTTACCTTTTTAGGTTACAAATCCAGCACTTCAAAGCCTCCATATATTTAAAGTTCACGCAGCACTCGATATATCAACTATAAGCATACTTCGACTTGGACCTGCACGATGCTGTTGCGACGTAGACACTGGCTCGGACAAGCCACAATTCTATATATATGGCAGACGAGAATCTGTCTAGCGGTGTATTCAAAGTCGTACGGGAAGAAACTCTAGCATTCAGAGATCTCCTCGATCGGCTTGAACTTGACAGGATCAATCTTCACTGTTGCTCCGAGTCCGAGCACGTTTGAAGATATTCTCTTCCCCGCCATTAATACCAAGGGAGAAATCTGTCAACCTGCTCTACCCTAAGCACTTCAACTTGGGATTTCGATACTAGATACGTGATAACTGCAGACTCTTATCTCTAGGCATTTATATAATGCATAGAATAATAACGACAACGTGCTAAATTTCTCAAATTAATATCTCTTGTATACAGCTTCTCAGTCAGACTACTAATAATATGGCATATATGCATTTCAATATCTCTATTCTCCAACAGAGCCATAATCTCGTGCAAACCATCGCCACTTTCCTGGATGATAGAAACCGTTTCCAAACTATAACGCCGCCTGTCTCTTCCTTCCCATAATTATTCCTGCCTATTTTCACCTCTCTTCGTCTGCGCAGGTGGTGGGCTGCCTGCGGTACTGTCGGTACGTAACTTCGTAATGACTTCCTCACTATCTCACTCCCCCGTCGAAGCCAATCTCTGAACATCCAAATCCCTGCTTTGACTCTCACATCGATCGGGGTCCGGTCTACCATCTTTGCCTTCTCTCTTATACACTGTTGTCGTCTCGACCGTCACCACATTCGGCGGCATCGTATTAATCCTTTCCAGTTCTAGGTCATTGTAATCCTGAGAGCTGGCAGTGACTAAAGTCGTTACCCCGCTCTTCTTGTTTAGATCGTGGAGGTTGCGGTGGTAAGCTTCCGTCTCCGAGATTGAGGGTCGGGAAACGAGACGGATGGGAGATGCACAGGAGGTGTCGGAGGGGTGGGTGCTCGGATTGGTGGAGGCGAAAGTTGATGCGTTGTCTTGGTATGTGACCCAGTGAAGGACTAGGACGCTGAATAGAACTGGGTATTGTTAGGGAGGTGCGACGTGAGTAGGGAGAGGACGGACTGTCGGCATTACAGCACATTAGGCAGATCCAGCCTGGTTCGCCATTGAGAACCATGACGAATGTAAGATTGCTATGGTATTTAATTCAGAGAGTAAACTTGGCTGGTGGGTTGGTAAATGGCAGGGTACTTACACGACGCTTGAAGTCAGTGTCAAGCAACTCCCAATAAAGGTTCTGAGGGCAACAGTGCGAGTCTGGGAGTTGCGATTCGTTTTGTAGGAGTACATAGCTAGCTTTGGTCAATATGAAAAGTACGGATAGAATAGTGCTACCTACAACGGAGCGGAATGAGAAACAAGGATGTGAGGTAGACCTGGAGGTGTTAGACGCGATTGGCCCTTGGGCACTGTACATGTAACCAACATTGACGAGGATATCGAAGGCGATCAGAGGAATCATAGCTACGCGCTTCATGCCAATGAGACATGATCCATCTTTATAATTGGCAAATCGACTATGGCAGTATAGATGTGTCAGCATACAAAGCAATTTCGACGCAGGGTTGAGATCTGTAGCAGATTGTGGAGTTTGTACAGTCCAGCAGGAAGATGGCCAGTCTTGTCTCTATCACCATACAAAGCCACATCGCAATATTACTACTAGCAGACCACGACGAGTTGTGCGTAGACGTTGTACGTACAAATAGAAGTTGAGTACAATTACTACACAGTATGGCACTGTTCGCGTTATTAGCCTAGCCAACAATAGCAATTGGTAACATGTCATCACTCACACAGCATCCCAAAAGCATTGAACAGATATAGCACATCTTTCATCCTTGACTTTGAACTTCGCCGGATAATATACTACAAGAGATGACAGTCGGTAGCAGTTCGAATTACAGTCAAGTAAGTCAACATACCACCTTCTCCACTAAGAAGTAATATATGAACTTCTATTGTCAACAACTCCTGTGGTAGACTCTTGTGGAGTGTTGACATACCACCTAGCCCCATGTTAATTGGGTTTGATAGTTACTATGTAGGTATACGTACTTTCGTCGTCATGTAGCAAGCTAGACACACCAACAGCGCTTTGGAGCATATGGCTGCCGACGAATCTATGCCGTAACCCTGCGAGAGTACAGCACTAGATAGAACAAAGGTGATGGAGTCTCCATAGATAACAAGTACCACTGATCTATGTCAACAATAATCTTCCTTGTGGTATGTTCGCACTTACACCAACATACTAGCGGCAACCTAGACCAGTCTCGGACATTCTGAACTCGACGCGCTATATTCGTCGGTATCTGGGGTAGAGTGGATTGCCTAATGACTTACAAAGACAGACTGCTAAAACTGACATTGATAAGAGAGAAAGAATCACAGAAACTATCGTACCGGCCTGCGTTTCCTTCACCGGCAAGCCCATCTTCTTCAAAGTCAATTTCAGAAGCACTCCTAGGGACAAACCAGGCTGAAAGAGCAGAGAAGGGGGTGCTATTGTAGTTATATCGATAGGGCACGCGGGAAGCAGGTATGAGCACAGCATCTTTCACTTCCTCCTGTCTTGGCCGCCCTGGACTCGGGAGACTGTCGTGTAACCATGTTGACGGCGAACGGCTTAGTTACGGCCGGCCCATACGACTGGTCGAAGCTAGGTATGTGCATCTCCAATGAGTTCTGCCGCCTGCACGAGCTCCAGATCGTCAATGTGAGCCATTGAGGCTATCGAGGTGGGTGATCGATGGTTCATGCTACCGGAAACGACTCGAACAATGCGTACTGTGGCTATTAACAAAAATGTGACTTGGGTGTTCATTGGAGCGCTATGTCATCTGAAGAGATGGTAACTCGGTATCGGGAACTTGCAGCCACAAAGTGGACTTGTGCTAGGACTCGTTTGATCTGATGTCCTGTCTTCCAGCTGAAGCTGGGGGCGGGGTTGAAATGCCAATACTCGAGTATGCATAAACCATGAACTTGGATATAAGTGGCTCAACATATCTTTGCCATTTTGGAGGTCCAATTGTTCCTTTGTGAGACATAAGAACTCGGCGCCCATAATTCAGACAAAGCCATTTGGGATTCGAGATGATAAGTTGCTATGATAGGTTGAGCTTTCATGATGCTGTATCACTTTCATGTGGTAGAAGCAGTTGGTTGGCTGTGACCGACGCCACAATAAGCCACCTCTAAAGCCTCGGAGTTAGTTTTCATACCGTAACTTGTAAGAGAGCGATTATGACAATGTTCCTCAAAAACAATGTGATATACAACTCAAATTGTGCAGCTCATGCCTGCGGACCGTCCCATGGATTATGATCGACATTTCGATATCTAATCTAGTCATGAGGCTTGAGGTTAGCTGAAGGTGGATGTTGAGATCACCCGCATCGCGAACCAGTCTGGATTATCCTCGACGGCTGAAGCTGTTGGCAAAGCGGGAGAATGGTTAGAGCCGGCCCGGGACGTCAAACCTAAGTGTCGGGACTCCGTCCTTGAGCTAGAAAGGCGTCCGTGTGGCTCTAGTAGCAACACCTTTGCATTTCGTAACTACTGTGCCAATGTATGGCGCAGAGTCGGGCTGTGGTATTGTATGAAGGCCATAATGGCTGCGGAAGATGGCGGGACTTGTCAGGGCTTGGCAAAAGTGGCTTACCGTAAGCAAAAGGACGTCGCCATTGGAGCTACTGTAGAGCCTGAACTACTTTCTCAAACTTCGAGTTAATTCTGTCAAAAAAGTCGATAGTTTTACGATGCATCATGCATATGCCTGATTGATGAGATCACATATCCACATATTCACATGTCCCCAAAACTCTAGAATGCCTTGCAAAACCTACCACTAACTGTGACCAACAGGCTTCCCTGCATTATCACTACTGAGAGCTGGCAATATTCGGACAATATCAATCTCAGTGAACTCTCCTTCGCCCTTAGTTCTGCTCTTGGCAGACCGTTGGCAGCCAGTACTGCAAAGGGAACGTGGAGGAGAGTTCGCCAGTCATGGGGCTTTCCGTCGAGGTTTTTTCGCGCCTGAAGACATAATTCGGCAACGTTCGAGCCTGCACATAACAGTAGAGTTTGATCGCGATGGCCGTGAGAATAACGATGAGTAATGACGAATAATTCCTGGAGCCCGATACTACCTATGTAGATGTGGATACCTATGAATTTGTGTCTTGCCCGAGTTATCTGGTGAGATCATCACACCGCCATCGACCTGAGTGATGAAAGGGAGAACGTCAAGCCATTATCCATAACAATTCGTGTTATCTTGATGCCTTTGATACTGAAGACTTGACGTTCAGGGATGTAGAAGCATATCATTAATCCACATTGATAGAACGAGGATTTGAGCTGCGATTCTGCGAAGGCGGGTGCAGTGGATTGTTGGTTGCGGGCGCTTGTGGAGCAGATAGAGAATGAAGTTAGTTCCCATCCCACGCCTTTGATAAGAACTCAACAAAGCTTTTTCTTGGAGTAGAAAAAAGCTTGGAAGATGTGCAGGACCTTTATAAGGCCGAAGATCACCGAGAAAACGAGTGCCGCGACGAACGATGGGTTGTTCCAATGCAGTTGGAATCACAGGCCCATTCGGGGACGCAGCCATTCTGTCCCCCTGATACATGTCGATATTGAGGTAGGTGAAGAAGTTGCGGTGCTGTTTGTTGAAGCCATGTTGAGAAATGGACCTGGCAGCGCAGGAGATTGGGGAGTGTGTAGATGCAACTACTCTAACGAGCAGAGAGCACTAACCATATACTCGAAATCAGAGGTAGCTTAGCCAGACGGGTACTTGGGTAAATGTCGGCGACTTCAGGGGAAGAAGTCTGTTCGAATGTGAGACCGCCAGGAATATAATAATCCCAAATGATGACTTCCATAAGAAGCGTCTTGACAAATCAACATGGATATAGGGAACGGGAACCAAGCTGAAGGAACATATGAGTCAATGGTGTGAGGCATTGCATTGCTCCTCGTACTGATGTATCGCATAGAAATCCTGTGTAGAAGGATGCGATGGAGCTGAAACACAGCCTGACCGAGTGGTAGATACCCATGCCCATTGCAAAATAATTCTTGCGATGGTGTTTCTAAAAAGTAGCGAGCGGGCGGACCAATTGAAGACGAATCGAATGCTTTGTCAGCGGACATCGTGGAGTGTCATGTGATATGAGCAGGTCCAATGTGATTTGGCGTCTGGAACCTCCTCTTTGCTGCTGAATTACTTCTAGATAGAAATAAAACCTAAGATGACGGTACTAATCATCTTATGGGCATAGAGAGATATCCTGTATATCTGATATGGCACACGTGAGCAAAAAATATCTCCAATAGTATTTGGAAGGAAGAAAATCTAGAACCTAGCAATTGATTCGCGTCACAAGCAACCAGATTTGCGGGGGCCTTAAGTCGTCAAATATAAACTGGCCATCAAGTGAGGAATTTGTTCGCACTAGCAAGTTGGCTCTTGAAGGAGACCAATCTCGTGTTGCAAACATGACACAAAGTTTTGTATATCTGGTAGTAAACAGCGCTTTGCATGTACACCTAGTGACCCTCCCGCTCGCTAGTTTCAGGAGGAGCGGTATTACAGATCTGAACCGAAAAGAGCCAATCGGCTTGCTGCTATGATAAGGGACTTCTGTCTTCGTATCCTTGAGAAGTTGAGTGATACAGCAAAGTGGAATGCACCGAAATACGTTCAACCGGTGTCGGGGTACCAGCATATTGGTACCCCCTGTCTTCAGGATTGTTGCCTGGAAAGGGGGTTAACTGGCGCTTCAATTTCGAATAACAGGGGCAGAGAGGAGACAGTACAGTATAATGTCGTATTCCGTAAGTTTCCCGGAATGATCAAGCAACTAAAAGGCGGCTGAGCAAAAACGCTTGTCCCGAAGCTATTAGCTAGATCTATCTAGGAGTGTCCCAACACAGCCAAATATGGAGCCGACAGGTATGTCGCGGGTATTATCTTGTTGGCTGGGGCATTTAGACAAGACTTGACCGTGTCAACAATATCAGTCAGACCGTCATAGAGCCACGAAAATACCGTACATTTATATGTTACAGAGAATAATCGCTGATTTAATCAAATACAGACTATTGTTGAGACTGGGTAAATGTGGTGTACTCGACGGCTATAATTTTTTCCATATTTCCCTTTCTCGCAAAGATGGCGATGGCACGGTTCAAAGTCCCTTGTCACGCCAAGGCATCAAAAAAGCTTGGCCTTAAACCCTGCAGATGTCCTAGCTCAGGCTCAGGGCATCCACATACTGTACATGGATTTTATCCGACCACCTTCAAGCTCAGCCTCAACCTCATCGACATCAAACAACACTCAATATCAGCTGCATCAGCTGTCTTAGCTTCGCAAACCCTTTGCTGGGAAGGCTCCGATGTCTAAGGGTCATCAGATGAAATTGACATGAAAACGACACTGCCGATGTAATAGGCAACACCCCGATTCACCCACACAAGCTTCAATGGCCTATGGCTACCACTTCCAGCAAGTAAGTGAGAGACTCAGAGACTATGACTACCTGCGACACATACATAATACAAAGATGGCCAGGCGTCTTGGACAATCAACCAGGTCGCCTATCTCAATTCATTGTTCAATTAGTCCTCGCGGGAATGTTTACCAAATACCTGTACTCCCAGTAGTATACAGTATTGGTTTGTACTGTAACGCACGAACGGATATTAATAGTAGTTAAGTACTTCTTGAAATTACTGTAATTTTGTACTAGCGTGGATTTACCAAACCCACGTAATTTACCAAGTTCAGCCCTAGGTTGATGTTGAACATAATACTTCTAGCAGGGGCTGAGAGGCCTTGTCCCTCATTCCACACGAGAGGAACAGCTTACTGTACCTTTAAATCCACTAGGAACCTCCGCACATACTACATTCAGCGGCAATCACATCGCCCGTCCGTCCGTTGACTGAATGTTTCCCTCATGTCAATGTTGAGAACTTGACAACTTATTTCCTTTCTGACGCTCCCTCTATTTTATAAATTCAGCTTCCATCTTCTATACATGGGTTCCAGATACTAATATCTGTTGTTACTACAACAAACACTCCGATCCACGGTCTTCACAATGGATGCCCGCGGGCTTAATAGGACACACCATGAATCTTCGGATTTCTTCACTCCTCACATTGGGAGTGTTCCTCTACAATCAATATCCGACCTTGCCCCTTTCAGTGGTCTGATAATCAGCATCATATTCATCATCTACTTCCTGATTCGATTTTATATCCTCGAGCGCTTCCTTTTGAGAAGGATTTATGGCAAGACTTATACTCAGATGGACGAGACAACCAGAAGAGGATTCGTAAACCACCATATTGCTGGAGCAACAAAGATTACCATTTTGAGCATTGCGGCATATCCATTCATAGATGTTGCGTTTGTTCATGCCGATTTGCACACGCCATTTGCAGGATCGAAACTGGTCACCATGGGAGATGTCTTGATTGTTGCCGCCCAGATGTGAGTAAGGTCTCAATCTTGCTCTCGCAGAAGCTACAGAGAAGCGGATATCTTGGCAGGAGATATTGGAATGTTTTGCTAATTCCAATCTAGGCTCATAGCTATGTATGTCTTCGAGTTATTCTACCGGCCCAAGATTTCTCCTGTCAGTGCTGGACATCACATTGGGACAATCATAATCGGCCAAGCAGCTATTGCCATCAACTTGAACCTAGTACGCGAAAAAGATGGCACAATCGAGTTTATTCTCTGTACAGTCTGGGGTAGGCTTCCAAATCACCAAAGGAGTGGGATCATTGGGTCCCCGAACTCTGACTAACGTTCAAATTTAGGCGCCTTCGACATCGTCTCCGAGTTTCTCCCCCATGTCTCGATAATCCTTTATCGAGTCTACCCCAATTCACACCATTTCCTGCGCCAAATCTTCCTAATTTCCTGCATAACGACTCTCACCGGTACAATTGTAGAAACACTAGTCACAATGTATTTGTTTGGGAGTCTATGGGCTCGCTGGACAATCGCGTTCAAGATCACCACGCCGATGTTGCATGCCCTGTTCGCTTCGGCTCAAATGTGGGGGAGCTGGAATTTCTACAAGATGTATCAGAAGCAGACGAGGCTGATTGTTGAAGATGGTGCGAGGGCAGACGATTCGGAGTTCAGACTGGAAGCAGTGAGTGCGCTGAAAGTGCTGCCTGGATCAACAAAACTGGGGGATATCGACACAATTGGAAGCTCGGATTCCGTGGCGTTGATAAGGACTGTATCATGATCCTCTGATATTTTTTGCTTGACAGGCGTTCAGTCAGGGTGCATTCATGTTGGAGTTCTCAGTCGTGTATATTAATGGCATTTTCAGGCGGCATCCACCTTGTAGCGTTCCTTTTTCAGCGTTGCCATTTCCATACGTTTTCGGAGATTTTTACTATACATACATACTATTCTCGTTGTTATACTAAAGCTACCAGAACGAATCCCTATTTAGTTCTACTAGCCTGAATTTGAGACAAGATATGTATAAATCCTCTTCATCTCAACGACTCTGTATCTCATTACTCCTTAGTCAACTCCACGCCCCTTACCAACGTGCTCAGCCTAGGCTTCCTTCACCAGCCTCTCGAAGCACGGAATGTCTCAACCAATCCCACCTTGCTCCTCCTATTCGCCATGGAAACCTATCAATCAATCAGAGCGTCATCCAAAGCCACCAACTCTCGATCAATGTGGACCAATGCCATTTTTAAGTTTATAACCATAGGATTAGAAGTTACCATTTAAAAACAAACCCTCTCCTAGCTCCTGGGTCTTAGAAGCTTTATTTGAGGCAGATAGATTTACGGCATTTGAGAGATCCCTTGTCCTTTTAGCCGAGAGAAGGGAGAGGGAGTGCCTAACTGTATGCCAGTTCCCTTCCATGAGAGGCAGCCGGCGTTTTACATTGTAAAGTATATCTATTAACTGTGGCACATTTGGTTCTGGACATGCGTCTCGTTAATTTTTGAAAGAGAAATTTTGCGGAATGGGAGTGGAGCTGGGTACTTCCGACATGGTTTTATCACAAATTTGGAGGTTGGAAAGGTGCTTTACAGGCTTCAAATCAACTCCCCTTGGAGGTCATCTCATGAACGGGGGCCTGGTCTTCGCTTACTTCTCGCTGGAAGAGTCTTCGCTACTTAACTTGGTCCTTGTGGGCGATGACAATACTACTAAATACTCGAATGTATCTTAATGTTGCTGCAACTACACTTTTTTTCTCAAATCTCCTCAATGATCAATCACTTTAAGGTAGAAGAGGGAGGCAGTGCTTAGTTTGGTCTGATTATGTATGGTTTCCCTGCTCTTTTTCATACCTAATTGATAAGATAGAAAAGAAATCTGTGAGATAGATTCAGTTATTAAAGGTAGCTGAGATTTTCATGATTCTGGAGGAAGATGGAACAACTTTTGAGTGATGTATTTTATCATGTGATAACGACAGGGCTGCGCGTGATACACATGAGTCCCTTACGCGACGCGACGCGATTTTGATACATTACCATTGTCTGCATAATTTCAGTACCGTTCAGAGAACGATTTAGAGAACGGATGTACGAAAACAACCGCACGATTCACATTCTTCGATAATGCCTCCCCGCAAGAAGGCTACAAGAAATCCTCGGGTCAGCGCGCCCCCAGACCGAGTATACAAATCCTCCACGCCTAAAGCCCAAACCAAGCTGCCTGCGCCGAGGAAGCGTGTAGTATCTTACGGCAAGAAGACTTCAGTACGGATCCCGAAGCCACAGCAAGAGACTCTAACTCAGATATGGGATGTTACTATGCCAGATCCATCAATGGGAGATGACGAGGAACTGGAAGATGGGGATGAAGCCGGCGATTATGAGGAAGTGGATAAGAAGAGGAAGAAGAAAAGAAGGAAGACAATGGGCGACAGTCCGGATCGAATACCGTCATATCATACGCAAAGTATTACACAGATGGATTGGAGTTTTCGCTCAGTGCCAGAGTTTGAAGAAGAGGAGGTCGTCTCGAGTAACGATGTACCGAATTCATCGAAAATCGGACTTCCTCCTAATGCGCACAAGAACTCTAAATCAGGGGAATCTTCAAAGGACAATGCGAATGTCCTAGACTCGTCCCCAAATATAGATGTGCCACCCCCTAAAACACCACGCCGGATCTTGCCTGCCGAAATCCCATCCTCTCAATCACCTGCCACGCCTTTATCTATCCGGTCTCGAGGGGTTTTACAGCGGTCACCACTTAAAGAAACATCGCCAAATGCCCCTATACCCTTTGATCCGGGAAGGAAGTCTGAATGTGATGCCGGGAAGCTACCGAGGCTTGAGGTTAGGGACACGTTTGAGACGGTGAGCGAGGAGAGTCAAGCGACGAAAGGTCCTTCGTCGCCGGCGAAACGACCGAGCCCTTCGAAGAGTGTAAGATTTGCGTTGCCTGATGGGGAGGAAGCTGAGGAGGAGGAAGAGGGGCCACAGACTCCGTCGGCAAGGAGACAGTCTACCCCGAAACCTAAATTACGGTATCTCTTGGATGAAGACGAGGACGATGAATATCAGAAGTCACAATCGCCGCTATCCAAGCAGCGATCCAGTCCAAAGCATTTGACACAATGCTCCCTCCATGAAACCATGAATGAGAATGAAGAGAAGCTTCGATCACCGTTGACAAACTCAGCAGCTGCCAACAAAGCCATGTCTCGGGATCCGATTAGCAGAACAGAAATCTTAGACTCGGATGCGGAGAGTGACGATGATTTGAAAGGAGATGCAGAGACGGTGGAAATAGTAGACAAAGGAGATTTGACCAAAGCAGCAGAGCCAATACACTCAGGCGACTGTGAGCAGTCTCAGCGGCCTACTAATGACCCAGAGTCGGCCGAAATTGGAAACAATGAGCACCTTCAATATACAGAGATAGGGATGACCGATACTGGGTCTCCGGAACTGGGAGACTGTAGTACTTCTGGGGAGGAGATGAGGCATGTGCACTACGAAAGTCAGGACGATAACCAAGTCCCAGAAACATGCTATGGAGATATTGGACTAGAAACCCAAATTGAAGCTGACAGACTTTTGAGTTCTGGAAAGTCAATGACTCAATTTCTAACACAGGAGGAGGAGGGTAATGAAGGCGGAGAGGACGAAGAAGGAGGAAATGAAGATAGAGCCAACGAGGATGAGGATGAAGCCGAGACGAACATAGAGAGAACACAAATGATGGAAAGTCAAAGACTATCCACCCAGCATGTCCGATCAATGACTCCCAGGACAGGCGAATCGGACGTCTTCATCTCGGTCCACCCTTCAAGCGTCACCAACATCGTCACAGGCAAGAAGAATCACGAAACACGCAACTACGCCCTTCTTCCTGCCGTATCTCGCATATGGCTTTACGAAACGGCACCGGTCTCAACGTTGAAGTACATAGCTGAAGTCGGACCCGCCAAGAAGCCAGGCGAGATCACAGATCTAAATGGTCTGGGAAACGCAGAGTTTAACAAAAAGGCTGCTTCTTGGAGAGCATACGAGATTTTACAGGTCTATGAATTAGCGAATCCCAAGACTTTGGCGGAGCTAAAGGAGAATGGATGGCTGAAATGTGCTCCTGCGAAGACGACACGGGTCGCTCCGGCCGTGATAGATGAGCTTATGGCTAACCTCCTACCGCCGCTTCTCCATCACGAAACCGCGACGGTCCTCGCCTCGTCGTTGACTGATACTCAAGAAGTCGAAGACCAGCTGATGAGCACTATCAAAGACTTTAGTCATCCTGCAATTTCAGAGACATTGCCAGATCTAATAGAAGAGCTTGAGAACGATAATGAAGACGAAAGGGAGGCTGAACATCCAACATCAGGGCAGGCCGAAGGACCAGAGGACGCCATTGAGGAAGAGGAAGAACGTATCCCCTCCTCGCCACAAGCGACACCTCTTCCCCGCCATCGCTTCACTCGCCCACCTCCCTCTCAAGCCACAACAGTGGATCTGACCCAAACACAACCCCAGACTCCCCTGCACCATTCCGAATCACAATCCGAAGCTGAGATCATTTGGGAGTCTCCAGCTCGTCCTGTGCATTCTAGTACACCGATGAGCTTACCAACGCTGCGTGGAGAGCAAGAGCATAGTCTCGTACCGTTCTCGATGGCAAGTTCGGACCTTTGGACTAAGAGTCAGCTGTTGAGTGATAGCTTACTGAACGATGTTGTACCGGGGCCTCCACCGCTTATTGAGGATTCGGATGACGAAGATGTGTGAGTTGGTTGGTATACTAGTTATTGGCTATATATACTATTGAATAGATAATTGGTATAAGATTAAGTGACAAGAATACAGAATATACTCCTTTCGATATCACTACACTATGTCATTTTACCCCCTTGGTTTTGTTTCCTATCCTCAACTTCCTTCCGAGTACTTGGTCCATCCCCTCGTCCAGGTCTATCCCCTGTCATATCCTCCTCTTTTCCCCCTTCCCCTCTCTTATCCTCCGCATCCTCCCTCCTCAACGCCTCCAGCTCCCTCTCAAGCGTAACCATCAACCTCTCCAAAACCCACTCCGCTTCATCTCTATTTCCCATCAACGGACTCCGATTCCCCACCCAGCTCCACTCCACTCTTCCACTCCCCCCACCGCCCTCTTCTCTCTCACCCTCTCCTCCCACCATTCCAAGTCCTTCTCCATCTGCTCTACATTTCCTCAACGGTCTCCTGTGCGTCTCATCTGAACTCTCGTCCTCTCCAATTAACTTCAAATACCACGCCCACTCCTCAAATGTATACTTCCTCGGCGGCGAACTCTGCAGGTGTTTCATCACTTGGCCCATTTCCTTCACTAATACCACATGATACGCTTTTCGACTCTTCGGTACTTCATCATTCCTCTCGCCCTGCCTCTTCGCCCGTCTCGTCTCCTGGTTCGCACGGTCATATTTGTGCTCGTCGCCACGTCCCGTATGCCTATTACTCTCTCCCAAAAGTCCAGGTGGTTCTTCTTCCCCAACATCACGCCCAATTTTCCCCCTCGTGATCTTCCGCGCACCTTCTCTCACCGTAGATTTAACTCCCTTCTCGCCAGGCAGAACAGTGAAATTTCCCACCCAAAGTGTAACATCACGCACGCCCTTCACAATCGTATCTCCCATGTTGCTAATCAGAATCGTTAGACTAGGCACCGCGAGCAGAGACCAGAATACGAAGAACGCTTTTCCAGCGTTGGATACGGGGTACATATCGCCGTAGCCGATGGTGAGGAGGGAGGTGTAGGCGAAGTAGAGAGAGACGAAGTAGGACCATGATTGAGGTCGGATTTCTGAGGCGTGGAAGATTGAGGCGCCGGCAAACCAGAGTGTTAACCAGACAATACCGGATATGATAAGGGAGGTCCAGCGGCGGCGAGTATGTGCGCGAGATTGGATGCGGCGCATAAGCGTGAATTCTCGCTCTCGTCTCTGGCGTTCGTTCAATGCGATTGTTGGATCGGAGAGGGTTTTAGTGGAGGAGCGTGAGAGTGAGTGTGTGTTTGCATTTTGATTCGAATCAGATGTAGGTTTGGATGACGAGATGGGTTGAAGTAGTCCATCTTTATTCTTCTTTTCGAGTTTTGCGATGATGCGGCGACGTTCTTTCTCAACCATTCGTGCACCCATCTTCAATTTGCCGCGTTCGAGCACAAGGGAGCGGATAGAACCGATGACAAGACCGAGGATCACTAGAGAAGATTAGTTTACTTGCTACAAGTAGAAGCTAGTAGTGCTTGGGAAGTTTGAAAGTCATGAGCAGAAGCAGTGAAGCGAGAGAATAAAATATTTAGCGAGTAAATCAGGGGGGTTAAGCGAGAGCTTGTCGAGAACGTACTGATGCCTCCGATAGCGAAAGGAAACAATAAACCCCTCCCAAGATGCGTCATCGGCGAGAAATCACCGATACCAACCGTTAAAAGCGTGAAATCTGCCCAGTAAACAGCGTCCAAGAAAGGCCAGTTTTCAATATGACTGTACACAGCCGCACCAGCGAGCAAGTATACCAAAAAGCTAATGGTTTGCAGCATTAACGTGCGTTGACTCATGGTTAGCTGAAACTCCTTATTATAGTACCCTTTGTAAGCACCCCAGACAGTGATGAGCATCAGCGTGGCCACGAGGAAGTATAAACCTGAAGAGAAGATGGCGTAGTAGAAGGCTTGGCTAAAGGCATGGGTGGAGGTCGGATTGATGATCAGGGGTCCTGAAGCGCAGGCACAGAGCGCAATGAGGACGAATGAGGAGACGTACCTATATTTATTTTTAGGATCAGAAATTAAATATCTAGTAGGGAAAGTTGGACTTACCAGCCGATAATAGTCACTGGTTGGGCAATGGAGAAGCGCACGCGGCGTGCCATGTTGAGGAGGAGGAAGAGATTGGAGACTATAGCAATCACAAGCTGAGCTGCATTGATCCCAATTAACCTGAAAAATTCATGTGAGTACTTTCTTACATCTTTCAATAAATTCTGGTTGTATTCAGACGTACCATTTTGGGTCCGGCAATTCTACCCCGTCTGCTTCTGTCTTCCCAGCAGGGATCTCAACTCTCCAATGTACGGCTAGAGCACATATACTAAAAGCAGAGGCCATAGGACTGTATAAAGTTAATTCAAAAATTCTTCGGAGCCAGATGATGAGACTTACCCAAAAGTCCCTGCAATCAGAGGGAAAGCTGTGCTGGCAAGCCACCACCGACTGAGAGAAAATCATCACATCAGCCATGCGAACAGAAAAGACTAATCACACAAGCCATACATCCGCCATTACACTTCTAATCTGGCACCTTTCGTAAGAAGTGAAACGAACCTAGGCTCCAGAAACTCCTGCTCGTCTTCCTCCCTCTCATCCTTCTCATCCTTCTTCTGATTCTCGACATCCTTCGCATCATTTGATATAGGCTCGTCTAGACCTGGATCATTCATCTTGCCAAGTATTTTCTCTTCCAAATATCCTAGATTCCCTTGTTCTTCCTGGATATACAAAGAATGGAGTTACAATAAACATAAAGAGACTGCCAAGAGGTGTTACCAAGAAACGAAGAGATGGAGGAGATGGATACTATCGCTGAGAATTTTTACTGCATCTCTTGGGTATTTGATCTGCGCTAGAAAAAGCTTGATATTTCAATTCGACTGCTGTACTTAGAAAACCACTTGCAATTCAAGGTTATGAGTTTTTTTGATGGCGCTGGTGACGTAGGATCCCCGGGAGAAGATGCAGGGCGGGGAAGCGAGGCGGGATGTGTTGCAGGGTCATCGTTGATCAATGCAAGCGAGGAAACCATCCTTTGACTTCTAAATTTCTCATAAGTTCACATTCTGAATTGTTCTCACAAGATTATTTCATGTTCTAAATTAGTTAGGATGACAAGATTCCTGACAGATAATAAGTTTACGTGAAATTCTGTGTATGTATGAGAGATCTAGGAAAAGGAACTTTCACTTTGTCTGCAAAGCTTCCCCCCTCCCCAGAAAAAGCCTTCATTGACTTGCATTCTATATCACTGCAAAAACAAGAAGCGCGAATCCATACTGCGGTACCTCATACCTTCCAATTTTCTCTAACACCAGCACCAGGTATTCTCATTGGTGTTTTTTGCAGCTTTTCTGTTCCACCTCGAAAACTTTGTCTCTATTCTTTTTGGCATGGATTTTATTGATTGGAATGTTTGTATAACAGATAGGTAGACATATCTGTTTGCTGTTCTCAGACCAGAACCTGGTGGTAGAACTTATTCACTTGAATCACTTCGAGAGACGACCGTCAATTTCACGTAATATGAAATCTTCCCCCCAACATTGATATTTTCGTACCTAAAGACCAACTACTTTGGCGTATTCACTTCCCAAGGTCGGAGAAGGGCTCGGAAAGCATGACAACTGACCATCTAGATGGCCGGGTATGGCCGGGTATATTGCAAACACCTTAATCCTGTCCGAGGCAGTAACATTGGCAGTAGTTTGATGTGCAGAACCTATATTTAGTATGAGCGGAACTTGTTCAGCAAACTTTGATAAATTCAATGCTGTCTATATCTGTCGGACGCCAGGTTGGGTAAAACTCCATCCAGCTGCCATCACCATGCATATCCCTGTTCCAGCTGACGACTTGTGGTTTAAATAATACACGCCAAATGGTAAAGCACAACCCCGATATCCTTCCCGGAAGTTTGGAGTGACAATAGCTACCCCGATTAATGAACCCCAACTCCCAAAATGCAGGCCTGATTATCCGTACGACGAGCTGGATCAGACCTTGTAGAAGCAAAAGCCGACGTAAAAGTTAGCTGCTTCCATTTCCTCGTCACTGACTAGTAGTGGTCCACGGCCCCTCTCTCTAACACCCATACGCTCACTCAATGGCCCCAAGATCTCATCATCCTTCTCCGAACGCCAGATCTCGTCAAAAGTCTTGTGATATTGCATCTCGAGGTTGTAGTCTTCTGCGATAGCACGGAAAGCTTCCCACGGAACAACATACTCGGGAACCTCTTCAACAGCCTCATGAAGGAAGAAGTTGTACTTCCATCCAAATGGAGGTCGGAAGATGCCATCGGCCGGAGTCTTTCCTGGGAACCGTACCCGATAGACCTCATTGCCCCATTCTGCACTGTCCTCAGCCTCGCCTTCTTCAATTTCGCCGTCATCTTCGTTGTCTTCTGGCTTTTCACCGTTGCTCTTAGCCTCACCCCCAGCTTTAGCTGCTTGACGAGCGTTAAATTTCTCTACTTGCCCACTGAGGACATCCGAGTTTGGAATGGTACCAATAAATCTGCCACCCTTTTTCAGAGCTCCTGCAACATTCTTCAGCATCTGCCGAGCTTTTTCCTCGCTTTCGAAAGCATAATGCATGCAGAACATCATGCTGACCACGTCGAACCCACCACCACCGAATCTTGATGGTCCACCAGATCCATCGAATCCTACATCCCGAACCAGCGAGACTTTTTCAATTGTGTCTCCAAAGCAATCCTGAACGTAAAATTCGCCTTGGAATAATCGTTGCTGTGGTCTATTGTTGTACCCACCTCTGCCACCACGACCTCCGCGGCCTCCGCCTCCACGACTCGACATTTGCCTGTATCTCTCCTTCGCTTGGTCGATTGAAATATCTGCTGGGTCCAAGCCAACGTACAATTCAACTGGCTGGGGTGCCTGCTGCCACTTGCCCAGATCCCCTCCCTTTCCACAACCAATATCCAAGATTAACAGGCCCTTTGGAACGGATGGACCCTCTGCGAAGACCATACCTCCTCGTTCTTGTGCTGGAGGAGTGTAGTCCTCAGCAGGAGAAAATTTTTGAATAATGGTGCTCTTAACCCAATTATTGAAGCTTCGAAGACCCTTGATGCGACTGTCCGTCTTGCGCCAATCTCGACCTCTCTCTGGGACCGCATTGTAATGTTGTTTGACAGCATCGTGAATTCCCTGCTGAACAGCTAAAGCCTCTAACTCCTTCTCGCGCTCAATTTGTTTCTGTTTGATATGCTCGCGCTCGGCATCTGTAATTCGAGCTCGCTGACCGGGTCGTTTCTGTTTTCGAGCCGGAGGCGAACCTGATCGATGAGGTCTGGAAAAGCCAGAAGGCGAAGGAGATCTTCTTCGAGATTCTGTGCGATTATCCAGGCGTTTTGGGGTAGAATTAGAAGGGGATCGAGATCGTCTTCGCTTTTTGGCAGGCTCGAGTTTCGTGGCATTGAAAGGCTGAGGTTGGTCCTCGACAGGAGAGATTTCGTCGTCGCCCGGCATTGCTGCTAAGTATCCGTAGAAAGCGGCTGTATTGGGCTCAAAGATTAGTAGTGTATGATTGCAGTTGGCCCAAAATGAATATTCGGGATGAGCAAAGAATTTGGATTGAAGTCACATGGGTGAAGGTAAAATGTTACCCCGAGATTCAGGCCCCAGCCTCGCGTCACGCTAGTGCCTGAAATGGTCGCGAGCTTGAGCTGCTGGAGATCAACATGTCGATGAATAACGCATCAAAAAATCAACAAACCACCACCTCTCTTCAGCCCATTTGTACAAGGACACCTTCTCCAAAAATAACCCTCATATATTAAGATGGGTTCCGATCCTCAGTACGCGAAGTACCCTCTTCTCCCAATTGCTCAACACATCTTTACTCTTACCAATCCTTCTGCGCCCAAGCCAGTCCAACAGACGTCCCTAAAAACCCTCCAAGATGCGATCACCGAGCATAAAATGGCACCGCTATACTGGTATCTAGCACACCCAACAGAAGGTATTCTAAATGAAAGCGGAGTCAGCTCGTCACAGTCAACGAAACCACTCGGACGGAAACCAAGTGCTGCTGGTATGGTGGCAAGCAAGCATTCCATACCAAAAGTTGATCTGCCATGGAACGAATCTCTATATGAGAAGTTGAAGCAGGAGAACGATGAGGAGCTAGACGGTTTCAAGAAGGAGGAGGAGGAGGCGGCGGAGAAGGCTGGAGAGACGGAAGTCCAAGCTGCAAGAGGGAAGCGAGCAGAATTCTGGGCACGAGTCGGAGACAAGGTATGACACTCAGAGATTGATCTGCTTTATTGCAGGCATAGATACTAACATGTGGCAATTTAGGATCGTGCGATTGCAGCATATGAAGAGGTGTTCGAAAAGACGGGCGTATTGGGAACAAAGATCGATATTGTACTTGCTATCATCCGGATGGGCCTATTCTACGGGGATAAGCTACTGGTCAAAAAGCATGTTGATCGAGCCAAGACGTTGGTCGAAAGTGGTGGAGACTGGGACCGAAGAAATCGATTAAAGGCATACCAAGGGTTATACCTTCTTACAGTACGATCGTACGCATTGGCCGCTCCACTTCTCCTCGACAGTCTTTCAACATTTACCAGCTACGAACTCTGCAGCTACTCGTCACTCGTTGTTTATTCCGTCTTGGCTGGATCGGTGTCTCTCAAGCGTGTTGACTTCAAGTCG
The DNA here is from genome assembly GCA_003988805.1 of Ploettnerulaceae sp. D365. Classification (NCBI taxonomy): domain Eukaryota; kingdom Fungi; phylum Ascomycota; class Leotiomycetes; order Helotiales; family Ploettnerulaceae; species Ploettnerulaceae sp. D365. Next base: position 36,811 of record QYAL01000079.1, read on the forward strand.
AAGGTTGTCGATGCGCCAGAGATCAAAGCCATCCTTGGTGATGGAGAAGATAAGCTTCTAGCCTTGTCGGGAGCATTATCTGCCGGTCCTGGTGCTGATGAAGAAATGAAGGATGTCTCTTCCGCAACATCTGCAAAGACTGCCGTTAATCTCGCAACTCTTGGAAGCGATCAACCCGAGGCTGAGATTGCAGTTGACTTTTCACCTCTCGCACAGTTGGTTGGTAGCTTGTATACTGGAAGCTACCGATCTTTCTTTGGAGCTCTTGCATCTGTCGAGCTCAACTTCCTTACCCAGGATAGATATCTTTTCGAGCACCGTGGATGGTTCGTCCGAGAGATGCGCCTCCGTGCTTACCAACAATTACTGCAAAGTTACCGTGTTGTTGGTCTTGAAAGTATGGCCAATGACTTTGGAGTCTCTGTTGACTTCCTTGACCGGTTAGCTCATCCCTCTCTAGCTAATACCACTTTACTGACGCGTTCTAGTGACCTGGCCAAGTTCATTGCGGCTGAACGAATTCCATGTACCATTGACCGTGTTACTGGGAAAGGCATCATCGAAACCAACAGACCAGACGACAAGAACAAGCAATATAACGATGTCGTGAAGCAAGGCGATCAACTTATTACGAAGCTCCAGAAGTACGGCCAAGCCGTGAGGTTGAGAGGTAGCGAGCGTGCATAGACAATGGGCAATGGATGTATGATATTATAGGGTATAGAGAAGCTCATTTGCATGAAGTAGCCAGTTATCTGGCTTTCGAGGAATTCCAGTCAAATCTTTGACATCTGACCGCCGGGAAGCCAATATCGCTCTTACAACAAACAGACTCTCCCATTAACTTTTCCTTTCCCATTGCCACTCCATCATAAACGGCAAGTGCCACAACCTCATCTCAGTACAGAAACCATACCCTTACAAAGCTTTCATTCTTCTCCCAACCAGTCCATGCACCCTCTCTAGAAGAATATTCAGTGAACCGGCGATGAACATGCTTGTCCAGGGCCTGAAAACATCCCAGACAACACACACGGGCTATAAAAAGATGCCAAGAGACGCAATATTCAGCTTTCAACCCTTTTTTTTAAAGTCCATCCAAGTGGCCGTTCGAGAAAATCTTCTGCTGACTTGATACCTACAGCGGCTGGTGATAAAAGGTTTTTTCATTACGTATTCTTGACACTCTTTAAATAATTATTGCTTCTAGGTTCATCGTCTGATGTTTATTCGGTATCTGCATTATTTCGTACTGGCACCATGGTATCTGAAACTATAGCTAGTCGAATATTGCTTTTGATGTCGTTTTATTGGGCGGGAACTATTTTCAGATGGCCTAATGCTGGATACTTGGTTGAGCAGATGCCTTGAATGGTTAGTGTATCCTTTCTCTTATTGTTCAAAAGTTCATCTACAGTTTGGAGACACTATTAGCATGGACGCATACAGATTTAAAGCAATTTCATTACTGCTAACTGTATCATGGACGAAGATGCGTCAGTGAACCACACCCACAGTCACCGTCCTATACTCCCCTCATCAGCCTGAAACCCAACAATATAATGCCTTCCTTGCCAACGAATCGGGATCAAAGTCAAAAGATTCACAAAACTCGAGCCATCCTTCCTAAAATTCACAAAGCGGGTCTGCGCCTCCTGCCAGCTCTGCATCTTACGCTTCACCTCGCTCCTAGCTGCGGAATTCATCTCATAGATGCGTTGATCGGGATGTTTGGCGCCCGGCGGGTACTGCAGAAAGCGACAGTTCTGCCCTAGGACTTCCGGCGCGCTGTATCCCGTGAGGGTTTCAAAGGGCTCGGAACAGTAGAGGATGGTGTGCTCGGGGGATTCGGCGTCGCAGAGGACGAGGGCTACGGCGCTGTCGACATTCCCGAGTTCGATTTGGTGTGGTTTGGGTCGGTTGTAGACTTGCATCTGCGGTTGCATTAGCTGGATGTCACTGCTTGGAAGGGTTGGGGAGGAGAGGCTTGGCTTGGGCTTGGAGGGAAAAGGAGATGTGTATATATTTCAAGTTTTGATTAGAGAATTTGAGATTGGTGGTTTGGAGACATTCCGTGCAGTGGAGCAATGTCGTACTTACCAATATGTCCAACATATCAAACCCGCTCGGTGCATATACATCAGGTATATTGCCTATAAGAGGATCCTGCAACTCCTGGCCCTTGCCCTTGCCCTTCCCCTGGCTCTGATCCGGATCCTGATTCTGATCCCGGTCCTGGTCCTGGTCCTGGCTTTGATATGCCTGTCGAATCTAAGTTGAAAGAAAGGAAAACATGAGCCTCGAAATATACACACGTGATACATACAGACACAGACACAGACACAGACATGCAGATACAATACAAGCTTACCTGTTCTAGACGCTCACGTTGTTGTCGATACTCCACCGAATCCATCCTTCAAACCAAAGTCATCCACAAGCACAAACGACAAATCGGCGCAGCAGAAGAAGAACATAACTTCCTTTGCTTGCATCAGATCGAAAGGAAAACTATAAAGAACCAAAAGAACCAGAAAATAAGGATTATGCGGTGTCCATTTTGTTTGTGTTTTTTTTTGGAACCAAGCCCAGTTCAGCCCAGCCCGGACTAAATCCCATTCCCCCATAAATCAAAGACGTCAAGAGGGCGCTTCTTTCTAGTTGGCTCGATCCGGACCTCGCTTGATGAACTTGGAGATCGGAAAATGGAAAAAGGGCAGAATATGGTAGAAATGGCGGCACTTGTTTGGAACTACGCTATCCTGCACTTTGCGGCCAGCGCATAGCTGCCGGTGATACCGGATCTTTAGTATCCATTATTATCTGGACCCTCTTTTTGTTGATAATTAATGATATCGTAAAAGAAGAAGAAGGGGATGATGATCCACGGAATCGCTTAACCTTCGGTCTTGTCACGTGATCAATTCTTCTCTCTTTTCCTTTCTTCTTCGAGAGAGGCTTGCGAAGATGCAGTCCCATGCTGTGTAACCGACTCTACATCGTATTAACAATTGCAAAGGCCTCCAACAGGTTGAAAACCAAACCAGAAGTATATTTACTTTACCTTCCATATTGACGATGGTCAAATTCGATTACAGTATCCAGCCCGGATAGAGTTCATCGACTCCACTCCACTCCTGCAAGCCCGCTGGGCAGATCAAAGGTCAAGCGGAAGCGCTATTATTTCACTGCAGAGAACACGGGTCCATGGTCCGTCCCATCCCATCCACCGGGGGCCACCATGTACAGTACCTAATAATAATAATGTTCGTACTGAGATCTTAGAACCTCCCGTTCCTCCCCCCCCCCTCCACTCCACCTAAAGATCTATGAGCGCAACATCACCCACCATGATCTGAAGCTAGCTGTTTTGGAATATACCTACCGTACCAGAAGAAGGAGGGAAGGAAAACGCTATATCCGAGTCCTTGCATCACTAGCCTGCGGATGATAACGATAACGTCGTTTGTTGTAATCGGGGGTCTACCGATGCATGGTTGGAAGAAGATCTGTTCATTGACTTATTCTTAGCATTTTCGACTTGGTTTTATTAGGGGTGTTGTATTGATGTCGAGACTATGCTTGTGCTTAACGTTCATTGTTCTCATCATCCGTTTGTTTGACGAATATGGCGTGATTTATTAACGATCGGTCAGTATCGTGTAGAGAAATGATACTGTAAGGTTGGGCACATCTTTTTTGTTTTTGAGTTTCTCGCTTGTTACAAATCGACCCCCCTTCTCCCTGCGGTTGCTCAGCCGCTGGGGGGTAAAATGACTGTGACGGAATAGATCAGTACAATAGGCAGCACATGGCATCCATTAGACATGGGTTCTTTTGAGAATAGGGGTTATTACTGACAGGTGATTGTACATTGTCATGTTGTGGAAGCATCCGAATATGTGCGGATTAATAGTAACCGCAATGTTTTGAAGCCATGGTAGTAGTAGTAGAATTGTGATATTATACACTAGCATAGAAAAACTACAAGTTAGAAATCTATCACACAACACAAGGAAACCACCCAGAGAATGAAACCAACAACACCACCATGCCATGCCCACTTCTCAATGTTCTCATCTACTCTTTCTTACTCTTCTTTGTCTTCTTCGGAACTCTAGCTAACCAGTACAATCCTATCGCTCCAAAACAGTTGAAAACAATGTACACCCATAAGAGACCGAAATTCATCCACGCATCCGAGAAATCACTATTTACGCTCTTTAAAAACACATTCGTATCTTCCATGCTACAAAACTGGCAGTCGCTCGTTGCTTCTTTATTGAGCACATATCCACCTGCGATGGATGTGTAATTAGAGAGGTACTCGCCACAAGTGAGCGGAGAGGGCGGGGTCAAGTGTAGGTATTCGATCGAGGAGCAGACGACTTTAGTATTGGCGAGACCAGTGGAGAGCATGCCGGATACGAGGTAGGTGAAGGGAGACACGCGGTACATGAAAATCCAGAAACGGGGGAGGGCGTCAGGGGAAGCGAGGACGCTGAGATGAGATATCAGCTTTCCATACTAATACAGTTTCGGGAGACAGGAGAAGGGAAAAGAAAGAAAGGGGGCAAACGAACCCGTTGAAGATGAGACAAAGAGAGAATAGTAGATTCCCGATATTCCCAGCGTTCTCGGCTGTCTCTACACCAGCTGTGATGAAATGCGTGAATGTGCCCGCGAAGATGAGGAAGCTCCACAGAAACAGGAACATGAGGCCTCCTCTTTCAGTCACGGCATCCGTCGGGATTGCGTTTCTATATAAGCCGATGGGGTAATACCATGTGAAGAATAAGATGACGCCCACGAGTGTGTTCCAAGGCATCTCAACAATAAGGTTCGAGATGATGAATACAACCCAAGAATAGGTCTTTGAGGGACGCTCGCGGGACTCATAAAGAGCACGCTGAGTGACGAAATGTGGCATGATTTGTTGGGAGAGGTTACCGAAGACCGTGAGTAGCATGAAAATTGCGAAGAGCTGATTTTGGAGGCCTTGAAGGGAGGTGGGTGTGTCCCAGAAAGAGAAGCCGACGAAGAGGCCCTGTGGTTATTAGTCACTGCACGTAGGAACAGAAGTAAATTGAACGTACGATGGCGGCACACAGAGCAGTTTTAGAGTAGAGATAGGAAGGTGTGCGCCAGTATTGCTGGAAGACTCGTAGGAGCACAGCTTGGAGCTGAACTATTGGAGGTGCAGCGAATTGCTCCAGAGCTGTTGGGTCGTCGTCGACTGCCTTCTGACTCAAGGTCTCTCTCATTCGTGCGAGTTCTGCCTTGACTGCTTGCCGTTCTGTGGAATTTTTCCAAACGTCAGGCCAGTCGGTATCGGTCGTGGATCCAGGCGCCGCGCCAATGACCTGCTCTTATCAGTATATCATATTCAAATTCAAAGATGAAACTTTACCTCTAGCATCTTCTCCGCAGGATTATCCTCAGGCCCAAATTTTGAACTGCCATTTCTCTCAAAGTAGTCGGTCAGAATATGAGAGTTTTCTCCCACCCCACCAAAGTACACAGTCTTACCCCCCTTCGCCAAAAATAAGAGACGGTCGAATTCCTGGAATAATATAGCAGAAGGTTGATGGATAGTGCAGAGAATAGCTTGACCATTATCTGCTAGCTTTCTGAGGAGGGCAAGAATAGACCACGCAGTCTGAGAATCTAAGCCAGATGTGGGTTCATCCAAAAAGAGAAGAAGAGCGGGCTTAGCAGCGAGTTCAACGCCGATGGTAAGTCGTTTGCGTTGCTCAACATTCAGTCCTAGATATTCTCAGCAGTTGCAAGAGTGGAAGTAACGCATTATCGCAGTCAGCATCCACATACCTTCACCAGGAACGCCTACAACGGCATCGGCATATGCTTCCATTTCAAGCACCTTAATAACTTCCTCCACGTATGCAATCTTCTCCTTGTGGGGGATAGTCTTCGATTGACGTAGAACTGCACTAAACCTCAGCGCTTCTCTAACAGTAGAAGTAGCTAGATGGAGATCTTGTTGTTGCACATATCCAGTCTTTCTCTGGAACCCAGTATCTCGCTCTCTACCGTCGACTAGCATCTGGCCGGTAACCACACCCATTGTAACACGACTAGCTAAGACATCGAGGAGAGTTGTTTTGCCGGCTCCGGAAACACCCATTAAAGCAGTCAGAGTTCCTGGAATAACCCAACCATCAACATCATCCAACAATCTTCTCGTCTCTTTCTTGATTTTTATGTCGTAAGTAACACTATCCCAGTGGAACACAGCTGTTTGCTTCTGGATACTCGGGGGTGCTTCTGGTACAGTCTTTTCTCTTCCAAGTACGGTTTCCGTATTGACTCGATCATCGACGTTAGCCTCCTCGTCAAGAGACTTCGAACCAGAATCCGGGACCTTTCCGCGTCTGAAGAGAAGCACTTCGCCCTTGCTTTTCTTAGCCGAGATGTATTCTGTGCAGATGAGATAGACGGCACATCCAAAGATCATTAGTGCGAACATAATTCCTAGATTTCTCCACAGATGAGCGTATTCATACTGGAAATTAACTTTGAGGTAGGCATCTCCATCGACAAAGTCTGCACCGGCGGCTGCCCCGGTCGTAGAGCAGATTTTCTCTTCCGGTGTGACGTTTTCGTAACCCGGACCAGCTGGGACGAACATTTGAGGCGAGCAAGGAACTTTTCGATTATGGAATTCGTTAATCATCAATGCCTCAAATGCGTATGCCACTGGGTTTATCCAATTTATCCATCTGAACCATGGCTGCATATCTCTTGTAGGTATAGCAAAGCCGGTATAGATAATCAGGCAAAGAATGAAGATTGCTGCCGGTGCCATTGCCTGTGATAGTGTACGTGACATGGCGGCAATGGAACGGAAGAACATGGAAATGGTGAGAGTGCACATGAATGCAAACAGGAAGAACACAAAGAAGTACTCTGGGGCCCTTCGAAGGTTTGTCATGAAGTAAAGTGCCAGGTTGAAGCAGATGGCTGTTCCAATTTTGTTTGGTAAATCGCACAGCATAGATGCTGATATACATTAGCCAACGTCAATAGTTAGGGGAATAGCGCATACCAATAGCTTCAGCGAAAGGATGATAGAAAGCATATTTCGCTTGTTTTTCGACAATGGGTCGTTGTGCATACAGGGTCAGGATCTGACAATTTGATTAGCTTTTCGTCTAAGTCATTTGGGATATGCGATTGACCTCAAGGGAACTCTGAAAAGCGGCCATCAAAATTGCAAAGAAGAGGAGTGCGCCCTTGCTATAAAGAGATGCAGTATCATTTGGCAAGTCAAAAAACACACTACCGATAATGATAGCCATGACTCCATTACCGATGAACGATATCAGCATGAGGCTCATGTCTCCTTGTAATCTTTGAAAGCCACGTTGCACGCAGAGTTTGATTTGTTGAGTGACCGAAAGTGTGTACGGGGACTTTATGCGCCTGGACATGTGTCAGCATGTCAATTGATGAGTAGTAAATAGGTCCACACGAACTGATTCTTTGACTGAGCAGCTGGTATTTCTTTTAGCAGTTACTTAATATCGAGGAGACTCAGTGGATCCTTACCTCGTCGACCTTCTTTAAATTGCTCCAGACTTGGCCCTCCAACAGGGTATTGCGTATCGAATTCTTCAATCTGCCTCAACAGTTGTGCTCTATCCTCACTCGTACTCCACGCGGCCGCGAACTCATCAGGAGTGTATGGTGTCTTGCCCTCGAATCCCTGCCTAGTGATACGCTCTGCGGGGCTGGTAATAGAGGTCAAGAAATCTCCGGTGGTTTGTCGTGGTGGACAATCAAATCCCATGTCCAAGAAGTACTTCTTCGCAGCATGGATCTCTCCAAAGTAGATTTGTCTACCTTCGTACAGAACAGCAACTTTATCAAAGGTATCGTAAATGCTTTGTGAAGCTTGGTAGATAGCTACAACTGCTGCCGAGCCTGCGAGATTTGTCGATAGTCGGAGAGTTTTGACGAACTCTAGGGCTGTTGCTGAATCAAGGCCTCTGGTACTGTTATCCCAACATTGGAGGGGACTGCCACCAAGAGCTCTAGGCCCAGCATTAGCTAGTTCGCATAGGGAACAGGATAAGGACTTACGCCTCGGCAATACTAACACGCTTTCGCTCTCCGCCGCTCACTCCCCTCACGAAATCGTTCCCAACCTTAGTATTAAGTGTATGATTGAGACCAAAGACAGCCATTATAACATCTCGCATATGTGCGGCCCATTGTTCTCGTGTAACTCCATGAATGCGATTTCGAGGGGCTGTATGCAAAATGATTTAGTCGACGACATGCTACGCTAATAGCAATATCTTACCTCGAGCCTTCGCAGCAAACTCCAATGTTTGTCCCACTGTCAATTGGGGAAAGTGCACGTCTGTCTCAGCTTGGTAAATACATTCTCCTCGGAAATCGTTGTGCATCTGCTGCACAGAGATTCCTTGGTAGTTCATGTGCGAATTCTCGTCAATGAAATAGCCATGCGTCTCGCCTGCAATTGTTTTGAGCAAAGTCGAACAACCGCTAAAACAAACGTCAGTATGGAACTTCGTATAGATTAGGAACTCATTTATACCTTCCAGGCCTTCCAAGAACGACCAACATCTCTCCGCTCCGAATTAGCCCATCAAAATTTTTGAGTATCTGAATCTTTGTCTGTTGTCTTCGGCCGATCATTCTCTTCAACAAAGACGGGATCTCGAGTGGATAGTTTCCAAACGTCTTCTGATAGTCGGTGGCTTCACCAAATCCATGAGCACTAAGGTTCTTGTACGCGATACCGGCAACTCTTTTTGGGAATCTCTCTGGATCTCGAGACTGAATCGCAAGGACTGTTTTCATCCAAGCTTGGTAGTTAAACTTTCCAGATCCAGGATTCAGAACTGGATTGTCAGTGTCTTCAAATGGATTGATATATTCTCCTTGCCCATCTTTGACCGAGTGGTGTGTGAGAGTCCGCGCGAGCTCATAGATCCGGGGTTTGAGATCTTCTTCGTCGGCAGAATCTATCAAGGATTCACGCCTTGATACTTCGCTGTGCTGTAACTCTGTCTCCTTTGTAGAGAGGTTCTCATTAGACTCTAATTCTTCTTCTACAGCCTTCGTAACGGGTTCTTTTTGAGGAATAGTCCCCAAGCCAGTTGAAGCTGCCATGGCCTTGTTGGTGCGCGCGCAGATAATTAGAACACAATTTAAGAAAGGGTAGAAAGCAACGACATCTTGAACCTTGTAATGAGTTGCAGAGTCAATTGAGTAGGAGCGTGAACTCAAGACCGGATTTCCCAAATCTGACAAACAAACCCTTGGCTACAAGTCACTTTGCCTTGGGAAGGATGCGCGTGCATATTCCAAGACCGGCCTGAATCCGATTAAGAATACGACATAACAGGGTTTCCAGCCAGTCATAATGCTGCCTGTACGCGGATGGGCGGAGCCCCACCCTTTAGTATGCGACCTAGGCCTTTTCAGGTTTTGACAGAAGTTACGCCGACCCAGATCTTGTTGACTTGCAACTTCGTACCCTTTTTCTATCAAGCGAACGCCGGTCAGGCAATATAATTGGCTCAAGTCCACAGATCGAACACCGGCTCTGGGGAGTGCTATCACAACTCAATCAGCTGGCGAGCGATCAATCTCCACATCGAAGCGGGCCTTGATTCCGGCCCTGACTCCCAAAACCTCCAAAAGACATGCGAGTTGTGCACCTGCTCGATTTCGGCGTACCCTCGTACTGATGCCTGACGTTGTCAGCCAGTTGCAGAACAAATTTCTCGCCGAACGATTAATATTCCGTACTATTTTCGCGACAGGCAACGTGTCGGGTACAGTCATACGGAGGATCATTGACCCACCATTACATTTCTGGTGGCGGCCGACCGGGAATCTGCCAAGAGATAGATCTCAAAACGAACACGAATAAGAGAGCGAATAAGAGAGCGAAGAGAACCTTGAACAAACGACAACAGAATAATGGCAAAGAGAAATAAGGTAGGACGGGGAAAATCCGGGGACAAATCTGGGGAGCCGCAAAGATTAACTCCACCATGACTGGTTGGCAATTAATGCAGCAGACATAGCCCGACTTCAATAATAGAAATGTTGTGGACAACTTAATAGTGGGTCGAGGACCTCAATTTCCAGCTATTACCATTTGCTGAGGTGGTCAAATTTAGAAAAAAAAAATAATAATTCGCGTCAGTCGAGTAATCACAGACTCGAAGTCATGATTTCCTCGACCTTTAGTTTCTTTGCTTTTCCTTTTGCTGGGTTCAGGACTTCTTTGATCTTGACTTTGTTGAGCCCCTTCTTATTGGTGACTGTGGTCTGCCTCTCAGCCGGAAGGATGATCTCCTTTTCATCTTTGACCTTTTTGGTAGGACCAGTCATCTTCTTTTTGGCGGGTGGACTGGGTCCATTGATCTCCTCATCCTCATCCTTATCCTCGTCGTCTTCATGCTTCTTTGTACTTTGCTTCCTCTTTTTTGAAGTTCTCTTCACAATAACTCCCTTCTTCACATTGTCGGGTTCTAGATCATCGACCTTCTTCTTGATATCGCCCGCGACAGCGCCAGTTTTCTTCTGTACACTCGGTACCACACAACTTGTTCGGCCACCCACCGTAAGGAAGGTTATCTGAGCCCCGTTCGGCAGTGTAGTAGCGGCATCTTTTTTACCCTTTCCCCAGCGATGCCGGAACAGCCATTCGTCAGGGAACTTGGTCGAATCTGCTAAGTGGTCTACGGCCGTTTGGCAAACATAGCGAATAGATGCGTGGAGATGTTTGACCTCGTCAGCACTGAAAGTATCACAGTACTGTTCTGGATGTAGTTTAGCATGATACATGATTTCGTCCCTGTCAATTTCAGCATGGCATCTATATCTAACATGATGGAGATGCTAACCCAACCCAGTTACCTATCCCACTAATATTCGCCTGGTCCAACATGAAAGCTTTCACAGGGACATGTCTTTTCTTCATTTTCTCCACCAGCCACTCCTCGGTCAGAATGTCTTTGTCAATCACGGGATCAGGACCATTTTCTTTCAACGGAGTCGTTTTCCTAATATCTTCTGCCGCGCAGTCAACAAGGCGAACCCGTGCGAATCTCCTGGCATCAGTAAACGCAGCTTCAATCTTCGGCTTGCTGTCTGTTTCCAAGGAGAATTTCCAGAATTTAGGCGGCCACATCTCCTCGCCGTCTGACTCCTTGGGTCGGTAGTGAATAGACGGTTCTCCTCGAATGTAAAACCAGCCCGTCATGCCAAAATGGAAGACTGGATGAGGCGGGCTAGACATGATCATCCTATATTTCATAAGTAAAAGCCCATACCAGGTTCAGAATTTCCATCAGATGTTGTACACAACACACACCAGAAATATTTTCCTTGCTGTCCAGCATCCAAAACTTTTTTTCCCACGAGAGCTGACTGAAACTCCTCCGCACTCGTGCCTACCTTGCCAAAAACATTTGCATCATCTTGAGCCTTGACGACCGAAAGAGTCTTTCCAACAAGGCTTTTCTTTAGATGATGCACAATCCGAGCGACTATGAGGCAAATTAGTTCTTTTATATAGAATAAATTATCAAAAGGAATGAGGGGGGATCGGCCTTTACCTTCAGATATCTCGGGCATATTGAAGGTTACATGAATTGCCTGTCTGTTCTACCTAACTTCATACCAGCCTCATCACTGGGATCCAAGATTTGAAGAGCATGAAGAATAGGTAAGCAAGAGTAGGTAAGCAAGTTAGACGCGACTAAACCCGGAAAGCGCGCTGAGCTAGACAGAGTGACGCGTTCATAACGTGACATATGTGGGGTGAAACGTGATGCTCAAAGGAGAAGCACTTTACCCCGGCTAGCCTGAGTGGGGTTTACTGTCGAGTCCCGATCCGATGGCACCTCGGCCCCATCACATGGAGATCAAACCTCCCGGCTTCTGACGACCTACTCAATATTATCAACACCTCTGTATCCTTCCTCTCTTTCCCTTGTACACTTCCTATCATACAAATCCAACATTTCTTATACCACCATACAATCCCTTAAAGAATTATCGCAATGGTCGCCGACTCCCTTATCTACCACCCATCGGTGGCACACTACCTCAAATTCGTAGCCACCACCGTCGGCCGCGACAAGCTCCTCCGCACAATTCAATACTTCTCGCGCTTCTACGCGTGGTATCTCTTCCGTACTAACGGTACCCCTGGAGAGATTGCCCCCTTCGAGACCATTAAGAAGCAATTCGGGCTCGCCCGAAAGCTCATGCGCGTTGGCAAGAACATCGAGCATTTCAAAGCCGCTGCCATCGCCGCCGATTCCAAGTCCCTCGACCCCGTCATCAAGTATTGCGCTGTGGGTCGCCAGCTGGGATATGCTGGGTATCTGAGTCTGGATGCGGTGACTTATTTGGATGCTGCAGGCATTCGGAAGAGTCCTACGACGCAAAGGCTGGCCAGGGAGGCTTATAGGTTTTGGATGTTTGGGCTGCTGTTTAGTGCTGTGAGCGGCACATATTCGCTATACAATTTGAGACAGCAACAGAAGAAAATTAGCAAGGAGGACGGGGAGGGTGTGGTTGCTGCGAAGAGGATTGAGAAGTATATCCGTCTGTATTATCGGGTCTTTGATTTTGGCTAACAGCTATGCAGGGAGCGAGCTGCGATTAACCTCCAACTCCTGTCGGATCTCTGCGATCTTACCGTCCCTACATCAGCCATTGGCTTGACGAACTTTGATGATGGATTTGTTGGTTTGGCTGGTACAGTGAGCAGTTTGATTGGTGTTTACTCGACGTGGAAGAAGACTGCATAAGGGGCTGGAGGGTGGAATGGATGGATAAGGAGACTACACAGCTGCGAACTGTATGTAAGTTGGAATTCTGATATGTAGCGACAGTTCTCGCGTCTGATTTGTCGAACGGTGTTATACTGCGGCGTAGATCAATATCATTTCATGGTAGTTATATACAGCTTATTTCCCGACTTCTATTTGGAAGAAAAATTATGTGGATATCTCCTCGAACGGAGTACCGTCTCTCAAGTGTCGCAGATGCTGTTCTGAATAAACCAGAGGCGGTAAGTGACAACATACCTCTGTACGTTCCTGGATTATAAGCAGCACACAGTTCAAACCAATTCGACCAAATATTTCAGGTCCCTGGAGGTTGACACGAGCGCATTGTGTCTCTTACAAGACTTCTAATGTCGTCCTGATCTTTTCTTTCGATGGTAAAGCATATATCTCAAGCAGGCACTTCATTATTACTCGCTCGGGAGCCGGAGGCCCAATATCTTGCAGCCTGCAAGTGCACTATCCTGCATCCTGGCAGATACCAAAAAGGATTATGGTAAACTCGATAAACAGTATCCTAACTATCCATGATTTATTTATTCGTAATTGGCCAGCATGCAGTGAGAAGGTTGCAACCTCAAACTAGCCCAGACAAATTTCCAACTGGTGTTATTTTACACTCGAACTCAGATCCAATGATATCTTCTCATACTGGATTAGCACATTTCGATATTCATTGGCAGATGACAGTATCGTTATCTATACCTCTTCTAGGCATTTACAACTAAATCATCTGATTCTCTTCCGTAACAGGTGCCTCACCCCTACTTCCCTCGATATGCCGATTTTGACATCTTGCTTTTGTCCACTTGCTCTTTCGTTGCATGTCGTACCCACTTCAATTGTACCAAATCTCCGAAAGTATCAAGATCGTCTTAGGAATAACTCATGTACCTGCTAGGTTAACTCGCAGTGGGAATTATTGCTGATGTGATCTTGGTCTGAAGCCGCGGCGTACGTGCTTATGGCTTATGGACTGAGGTGTGGGGGCGTGGGATTGGTTAAATTTGCGACACGAGAAGCGAAGTTTGTTTACTTCCACTTTAGCGCAAATATTAGATGTGATGGGATAAGTAGTCATACTTAATTTGCGCTGGGTTAGTTTGACTGAATTATGTAGGTCTCATTGGTTCTCACATTATCACATTCTCAGCTATTGAAGCGTCGTATGGTACCCGTATTCACATTGAATGTCTAAGACTAGACTTGAACTCTCCCTATGAAATAAACACCTTGTAGCGGCAAACGTTCAGGAATCCCTATTCGGTACCAGAAAATTAAGCTTCAAGCCTGGCTTCCAAATCCCTCTTGAAGCATTGGCACCGATATGAGCTTGACTGTGAGCCTCGACCTGAGCCTCTACTTCAGCATGATCATGATGAAGAGGAGTAGCAACTCCAGCACTAACATCACCATCAGCAGCGGAATTTGCATTGATAGCCCCGCCCGAAGATATTCGGTCCTGCTTAGCGACAATCTCATCACTCTCCTTCAATGAAGGTCCGGCAGCAGAACGCTCCACAGAGTCATCAACAGGCCCCCCAACCTGCACTCTCATACTCCACCTAATCATCCATCCTATACCCCCCGCCAACGCACTGAGACCTGTGAAGACTATGATAGCACCGTATTCTCCTCCATAGCCAGCATTCCCAGCAAGCTTCATTCCATGCAGCACTTCACTAATCGGACCACTAGCGAAAGCACCAATACCTCTACCAGCAGCGAAAATGTTCATAAGGACACCCATGCCCACATCTTCACATCCCTTAACTTTCTGGATCTCCTTCGTCATGCCCACCCAGAGTGCACTGTAACCACCAGCGAACACGCCATACACCATAGCAAAAACGACCAATCTCGAAACCTCTTTCGCGAACCCCCAGAACACAAAGACTGAGAGGGTAGACCCGAAGGTGGAGATAGCGATGACGTGCGAAACATGTATCTTGTCGGAGAGATGGCCGAGAGTGATGGCACCGATGACAGAGCAGAGGTTGAGCAGTGCGAGAAGCAGAGCACCAATCTTCGGGGGAAGATGGACAGCGCTGCTGTAAACAGGGAGGTAGATGGCTGGCATGAAGAATCCGAGTGATTGGAGAATGTTTGCAGTTAGCAGGAGGAGAGAAGTTGGATTGAGAAGGAATAGATAAGAAGGTTTTCTGCAAGTAGGTTTGGGGATATGATGGAGACGGGGTCTGATGAAGAGAACAAGTGGTGCACAGGAGATGAAGAGAACCAGTGACCACTAGCGAGGCAAGTATTAGCAGATCTGCTGAATGGCCAATGACCACAGCAGAAGTGTGATTAGAGATTGGAAATGTACTAACAACACGTAAGGTTGTAACAGAACCGTACTTATCAAGGAGTATGGTAAGCAGGAAGGGGAAAACAAGACCACTCTATGTAAGCGTTTAGCATCGAACTTTGAGGAGTTTGCAGGAGGACTGACAGCGCCAACCCCGGCCCACATAACTCCAAATGCGAGACCCTTCTTCTTGACAAACCACTCGTCAAGGTAGCACATAGCCGGAGAGCAAAGAAGGCTTCCACCAATCGCATATAGCACACCTTGGGTCAAGATCAAATGCCAGACTTCTGTAGAAAAGCTAGACGCAACTAACGCGCTAGTGGCAAGTATCAAACCAACAATTGATGAAAGTCCTCGAAGACGGGGCCAAGTTTCAAGAATAGAAAGGGAGACTGGAGCAAAGAGGTACATAACCCCAATAGAACATGTTCCAATGGTTGCAATACCATTATGATCGTTGGAGAATTGCTTTTGGGTGGTGTAGTAAGACTGAAAGACACCGAAAGAGATAGGAAAGCCTATAATTAAAATAGAGTCAGCAAACTGATTCCTGAATTCATTATTATATCACTTGCCCCAAATTAAAGCTTCGAAGACGAAACAAGCAGCCAGGAACAGCCAGGCATCTCTGCCTCCACCAGCTCGAGGGTTTCTACCAGTTCGGGGAGCTTCAGGATTGGTTTGAGGCTCATCATCAACATTAGTATTAGCTGTTTGTGGGGCAGAAACCTCCATGAGACGAATCTCTTCGGTCTGTATTTTATCAGCTTCGGAAGTCTTGGGGAAGGTTTCGTTCGTGAGTTCTGCGACGACTATGGGCGAAGAGCTCGACATGGTCAAGAGTAGCACTTCGCCAACTTCAGATATTTGCGCCGAAGTCGCGGATGTTTCACGCTACTTTGCAATCGTGGGTACAGAACAAGGTCGAAGGTTGGATTTTGCGCTAGAGGTATAATATCGTGCGCGCAGCTTCAGCCTTGCGAAGGTGAACTGATGGAGTAAACTTTTCGGTTATGCATAGCCTTTGGGAAAAGGTGAATGAAAGGCTTCTGACATACTAAGACAGGCGCCAGGTTCAATTCTACTCTATACTTGCCAGTATTGAGCTATTCTATTGCTGGAAGAGGCGGATCGAAGTTGACAATCCGAACAGAGTGTATAGATAGCTCGCCATATTGGCCAACTTAACAAATACCAACAGTAATGTACGAGTGTTATGAAGGCGGCTAGAGAAGCCACAACGTTCAAGATCAGATGCTTTGATACCTCATGACCTGAAACATAGGAAGATATGTTTCTCTAATTTGGCACTGATGCAGTCCTACATTCAATATCAACGCCGAAGCACTTCACTTCAGTCCGTGAACTTCACCCTAGTATGTGAGAGAGCCTCTTGAATAGCTGAAGCATATTAGGGAGTGTCAGTCTCAACATCACTTGTCAGTTTTCTAGCGTTATACTTAGGGTCTCTCATAAGAAAGTGTGCAACTAGTCACTGTACTAGAAGAAATCATAAGCAATCTTCGGAGGAAGAAGTTTCGACATCAAAAGCCAGCTTTATGCGCGTATGTATAAAGTTGATTTGTATGTCTACCTTGTTAAGTCAATACTAGCTGTATTAATTACTGCGAGCACTCAGTAGTCAGCTCTCGTGGTTCAGGGTCATGTGCGAGGGCTCGGTGTGTGGTGACAGAGTGTCAAGATTACAACTTGAAAAAGCGTGAAATAGATAACAGTGTGAAGTAGAAGGTCTTCTTAGATATCCTTATTTCTCACATCCCCTTCTCAGGATTATCCGCAATACTCGAGGGCCCGATGAAGGTCAATCCGTCACATGTCGGTACCAGCTCCATAGCCATTCGCCTAATGACGCCTCCCCATCAAGAAATTTCAACGCCGCGCTATGCCTGTGTGAAATTCATTTTCATTTCCCGGAACCCTTTGTCTTCCCATAAGCTCCGCCGTTGGCTTTCCTAATTTCAAGGGCACGTTTGTATGGTGGAGCGGTTGGAGGCTGTACCGGATCAAGTGATACGTGATCTTTCGACAGATGATAGGAAGCATCAGCATCAAACCCAGAGAGATCCCCACATGCCAAAAATGGAGCAATCCATCTGCCATTCCGTTTTGACTCATCTTCAACTTCGGGAAGAGAAAGCTCAACAATGCCACCATTGTTCGTGGTGGCAGGCATAAGCTTAGTTGCGGACCATGTTCCCCGCGTAGGATCTTGAAGAGTAGTTGACGCAAAGATAGGATCTTGTAGATTCTTTGCTGTTACCATTTGGGACAGTCTATCTCCAACGCCCATAGGCTCCTCCAAACTGGCTTCGAATCCTGCAGGGGGGCTGAAGTTCAAGCACACGATGAAGGCCTCCACACTGCTTGCCCGACTCGACCTCGGCTTGGCAACAATGACTTCCTCGAAGAACAGCTTTAATTGGGAAAATAGCAAATCAACATTGCGTCCTCGGAAGATCTTTGCAACGAATTTCCCTCCAGGTCGTAGTACGCACATCGCTAGATTCAGAGCG
This sequence comes from Ploettnerulaceae sp. D365, assembly GCA_003988805.1. NCBI lineage: Eukaryota > Fungi > Ascomycota > Leotiomycetes > Helotiales > Ploettnerulaceae > Ploettnerulaceae sp. D365. The sequence goes on from QYAL01000079.1 coordinate 54,522, forward strand.
GCAAAAAGTAGTTGGGATTGTACGTATATATCAAGATCATGTAGTCCTGTTACATCCGGTGCACCGTCTGAAAGTACAAGATCAACTGGGTGGGAGGTATGCTGAGATTTTGAAGACGGATCGTAGGAAGAGTCGAGGGCACGGAGTAGGAGAGGAACTGTGGCCGGGTGTGTAATGTCTGCGCGAAGAGTGACGATGCCCTCGAGAGGGCTCATGGGTTGAAGATCTATGGCGACAATTTTGACGTCTTTCCGTGGCTTCAACTCAGAGCTTCTTATATTCTTCTTCTCGGCCTCATCCTCCACTTGCTTTATTTCGGTAAGTGTCGGTTCATCACCGGTCTCTTCGAGGAGCAGCTGCCGTATCTTTTCTTGTTTGTCTTCCCATGCCGTTCGGCCAAACTTCTCGCCTTTAATCAGAGCTCGCGATAGCACTTGACTCCAACTTCCGGGAGCTGCGCAGAGATCTACGACGCGTGTCACATCTGCAAATAGATCAAATTCTACAGAAGTAGTTAGCTATAGTGTTGCTGCGGGTTGATAGTGGAATTGCCTTCATCGAGTTGGAGGAGCTTGAAAGCGCTGCGCGCACGCCATCCTTGCTCTTTTGCGAGTCTGTAATAAGCATCACGCTTGTCTTTAGACGACTTGCCCATGCTGGATATCAATCAGAGTTATACTGCTTTGACAAAGTTGCATCGCGAGGCTGACATTCATATTTTCTTAGCGCAAGGCTAAATGGCGCTAAAATTATGCACTGGAGAAAAAGTTGAGGTATGCTCGGGGTAGTAAGAGCCCTCTTGGAGAGCGAAGAAGCGCATGATTCTAGCCCTGCCTCCGTAATAACCTCCCAAACACTCAATATGGCACAGGAGCAAAAGAAGAGGGCTAGGCCCGTACCAAATGCCAGCCAGCGATCGACAAAACGGCAAAAGATTGAGCCAGCAAAAATTGAACAAGAAGCCCCAGTCAAACGACCTGTGGCATTGGATGCGCTGCCATGGAACGAAGTGGAGATGCCGGATATGTTTAATGATGCCGAGGGATTCTTTGGCCTCGAGGAAATTGATGGAGTGGAAGTGATCAAGGAGGGGAATACTGTTAAATTTGTGCGTATTATGTGCATTTAAGATCGAACTAAAGCTTACTCTTCTAGGTGTCTGCTGCAAAACCAGCATTCCAAGAAGACGAAGATTTCGAAGGATTCGAAGACGAGGTACCCTTAGAGGTAGCTCCTGAAGCACAATCCGAGGTCAAATCCGTGAAGCCATCTCAGGCCGCGAGCGAGAAGAAGGCCAAGAAGGAGAAGCTGAAAGAAAGGAAAGAGAAGAAAGCGAAGAAAGACAAAGCAAAGAAACCAGACGGGAAGAAAATTCAAACAGAGGGAGATGAAATACCAAAGCCGAAGGAACTCGAGACCAATGTTTTCAAATTATTAGAGGATGATGCAGTGGGCGGTGATGGGACGGACGTTTCGGCATGGGAAGAACTCGACTTTTCGCCTGATACTCTCTCTGCTCTCTCAAAGATGGGATTTTCAAAACCAACGCTCATTCAATCCACTGCTATACCAGAAATAATGGCAGGGCACGATGTTGTGGGTAAAGCCTCGACAGGATCTGGAAAGACTTTGGCATTCGGAATTCCAATACTTGAGAGCTGGATAGAGGCATACGGAGAGTTGGAAGAGGAACAGTTGAAAGAGACAAGGCCCCCTACGGCATTAATTCTTTCTCCTACTCGAGAGTTGGCACATCAACTGACGGAACATATCACAGCCCTGTGTAAAGGACTATCGAATGCCCCTTATGTAGCTGCTGTCACGGGAGGGTTGTCAGTACAGAAGCAACAACGACAACTTGCGAAAGCTGATATAGTAATCGGTACTCCAGGACGGTTATGGGAAGTCATGAGCTCGAGTATAGAATTGACGGCATCTTTTAAGCAGATCAAATTTTTGGTAATTGATGAAGCGGATAGACTTTTGACAGAAGGTCATTTCAAAGAGGCGGAAGAAATTATCAGTTCTCTTGATCGACAACAAGACGCGGAGGAGGACGACGAGGTCGTCCCAGGGAGACAAACGCTAGTATTTTCAGCTACTTTCCATAAAGGGCTCCAGCAGAAACTCACTGGGAAGGGAAAACAAGGTTTAATGGACAACAGCGAGTCCATGGAATATCTCCTAAAGAAGCTTAACTTCCGCGAAGATAAACCGAAATTTGTAGACGTCAATCCCATCTCCCAGATGGCAGACAAGCTGAAGGAGGGTATGGTAGAATGCGCTGGTACCGAGAAGGTAAACATCCCCGACCCTATATCAACACCCTCGCTAACCGTCACAGGATCTCTATCTCTACTCTCTCCTCCTCTACCACCCCAACCAGCGCACCCTCATCTTCACTAACTCAATCCACTCTGTCCGACGTCTCACCCCCCTCCTCCAAAATCTCAATCTGCACGCACACGCATTGCACTCTCAAATGGCGCAAAAGGCACGCATGCGCTCCATAGAACGCTTCTCATCTCCCAAAGCCACATCCTCCATCCTCGTCGCCACCGATGTCGCGGCCCGTGGTCTCGACATTGGCGGCGTGCAACTGGTAATCCATTATCATCTCCCGCGTGCCGCAGATATGTACGTGCATCGGTCTGGGCGAACTGCTCGTGCGGAAGCTTCGGGAACCAGTATTCTGATGTGCGCGCCTGAAGAGGTGGTTGGCATGCGACGACTGGTAGCGAAGGTACATGCGCAGAACGCGATTGCAGGCGGAGGCAGTAAATCGAAATACTACATGCGATCATTAGATATCGACCGTAAGGTCGTAGCGAGGTTGAAGCCTCGGGTTACGCTAGCGAAGAAAATCGCGGATAGTACCCTGGCCAAGGAGAAGAAGGGGCATGATGATGAGTGGGTGAGGACTGCAGCTGAAGAGCTGGGCGTGGATTATGACAGTGAGGAGTTTGAGGCGCAGGGTGGAGGACGGAAGGGTAGGGGAACGGGACGGAAGTTAAAGGAGAAAGAGGCGAGAGGTCTTACGAAAGGGGAACTAGGTGCTATGAAGGCCGAATTGAAGAGCGTGCTGGCGCAGAGAGTTAATGTAGGAGTCAGCGAGAGGTATCTGACTGCCGGGACTGTGGATATCAACGAATTGTTGAAGGGAGCACAGGGGAACTTTCTAGGACAAGTGGATGGGATTGGGATGGATGATGTGTAGGCACAAAACTTTTAGCATATGCATCTATCTGCCTTATACGGCACTGAGGGCCACCGACACATCTTTGCAATGTGCAATCAAAAGATTTTTCATATGACATGTGATGACATCTAGCTATGCGAACCGAGCATGTTAACCCCCCCCCCTTTCTTTCTCGCTACTGTAACAGCCCATCACTCCACCACGTCTCAGACCAAAATGATCAGATCAAACTCCATCCACATCTATCTATCTCCCTTTCCCATGACAAAGAAACAGAAAAGAAAGAAAAAATCTTCCCTCCTTCCTTCCAATCCAATTATTCCCAGTATCTTAAAAAACAAAACAGAGATAAGTAAATCATCTTCAACACCTTAATATTCCCACCTACCGCTCTAATCTTCTATTCAAATCCATCCCCCTTAAGACTTAATCCTTAGATAATTTCGCGCGTGTGTAAGTAAGTATCTATTGTAGGGCTCTTTGAGATTTTGATGGATACAGTAGTTAGTGGAAGCGTGGAGTAAAGTAAAGTGAACTAAAGTAGAGAAGAAAGGGTCCTGGCCAAAAGGTGAGATGTCATGCTCATTCTAAATGAGATGATATAAAGGTATTTTTACATACGGTGATTCATTTTGGAAGCGGGCCGGGGTGAGGTTTTATTTTTCTACTTTTGTAAAAGGCGAGGTGCTGGTGGTGGTGGATGTGGATGTAGAGGGAAACTTCGTGGTAGGTGTGAAGAAGGATAGATTATTGAATAGGTTATGTTATTAGAGACCAGAGTTGTAGTCATGGTACTAAGAAGGGAAAATTAGCTATGGATTAGGAAGGGGTTTGGTGCTTTTGATTGATTATTTGATATTAGGCATCTCTTGATGTAATAGTGGGTTGAGGATGACCTACTTTTAGGGTAAATTTGAGAGGTCAAGGTGATGATAGCTGGAATGGGGTTTTGGAGGGTTGGAGGGCTGGGGAGCTGGTAGTACATCTAGGATTAGAGCGAGTTCCTTATTATCAATATATAGCATACGACTCGATTAAGCATTCGAGGTATCGGTTTGTGATTATGAGATATTATGCATTTGGGCCATATTACATTTTCACCTATCGCGGTTTTTACATCTTCCCAGATCAGCCGTGCAGACATCAGAAGGTTCATATTACATATCTTACATTTACAATCTAATATTACTCCGGAAAGAATCCCCCTCCACCATCATCAACATACTCCTCAGTATCCATCCCACTATCATTATCCTCATCGTTACCCTGCTGGATCTGCGGAGGATCAGAAAGCTCCGCATCTGTACTCGCATAACCATCAACTCTTTCCTTAATTCTCAACGCAACCATGAAGCGTTTCCACATTCTCAGAGCAGCAAGTGTACGCATCTCTTCCTCAATTCGGGCTCGATCATCGCGGAATCCTTCGATTACTGCTTCGATGGCTTCAAGGTACTCCGTAGCAACTACGGCACCTTTCAAGACTGCTGTGCCGTGGCGACCACGGAATTCGAAGCCTGTTAGAGCATCCGAATAGTCGATGTTTAGAAGTCGGGCGGCACGAGCAGCTTCATCATCTGTGTTTGTTAGAAAGCGGAAATTATTGTAGGGGATGGCAAGGTACCCGTGATGTGAACTCCACCTTGAGGAATCATAGTTGGAACAAAGACATCCAAATTCCCATATGAATTCTTCGGCACTCGCCCACCGACAATCGGTGGCGGCACATAAACCTCCGTTTGGTCTTCAATGTAGAGATTCGTACCTGCTCGCTCCTCGGGAGCATCCCCTATATCTTCCTCGTCGGGCTTCCGCTTCGCAGCCACGATTTTCATCGGCTGCTCGCCCAGTTTTACCTCCCTGCCAATTCGATACCAAGCATCTGCACTCCTGGCAACTTTGACATCTCGCCTCCTGAAGATACTTTCGAGTCTCCTCCCACCAGGTACTGTTGAGTCTCGCCCAGCGGCAACCTTCCCACATTCATGTGAAGTGGTCAAAATTTCATTCCTCTTTAGGTGTCTCTCCAATGCATAGTACGGATGGTCCTTGAAGTCCGCGATATTCTTGGGCATTGGCTCTTTGGCCTCGGCTGCTGCGAGCTCAGTATCCTCGATTTGGTCTGCATCGCTCGTCCAGCCGCGGTTCAAGGTTCTCATTGTGCGACGCCACCATTTTTCCCCTCCTGGTGTAGATTCGACCCTAGCTTTCCTCGTCTTTGCATTGTAGGCTTTGGTATATCTTCTTGTTACATCCCGAGCAATGGCCTCTTCCTCAAAAGCGATGACATATGACATGCTGTTTTCCCGATCATTGGCTGGTGGCTCAAATGCTCGAGGTTTCGAAATTGACTCGGTGACTAATGGATCAACAGGGAACCATTTCTGATGTGCTTCATCAAAGACCTCGACCCAAAATATTGGATATTCAGACTCAACTATAGGCTTTGGCTTCGGTCTAGGTGATGGCTGTGGCGGTGTCCTTATTTCAGGCATGTGATATGCAGTGGCATTTGGATGGCCAAGACGGCGGCGTGGCGAGAATGGTAAACCAGGAGCAGCTGGTATGCTTAGGCCGCCGAATGGAGAGTTGAGACCCTGAATATCGATGGATTCCTCAACATTTATGACTGGAGAATCTGGTCTCGGAATAGGAGCTATGTATCGAGGCATGGCTGGCCCACTGGCGGTGAAGGATAATGGCTGTAAGGAGCACACAAGACGAGTTTCAACGCCCACACTGCGAAGAAGGGCACAAAAAAGCTGTGCTCCAATATCCCTTGATCCCTTCAGGGATTTCGCTGCTTCATAGAAATCGGATTTGTCAAATGAATCAGCCTCATCAAGCTTGTACTGCATACCGGTTAAGACTTGAATCCTGTGCAGCTGTTTGATATCTTACATTTTGAAGATCGTTCTCGTTCTCTGCCCATAGTGCCCTACGAAGTCCTCTTGTCGTAATGCGGAACTTTGTCCTCCACATAATAGCGACCTGATCAAGCCCTCGTTTCAATGAGTCCGCTTGTCCAAACTGTGACAAGCCTGATTGAGGTCTAAGAAAGGTCTTCATTTTCTTGTCTACAAGTGGCATAAGAACCTTCTGGACTTCTGGCCCATTACACCAATTATTTCTCTGGTCCACATGTGACAGGAGACATAAGACGTGCATCTTGTGCTTCTCCAGTCTACCGCCTCTCTCTGTTTTGGTAATAGACCTTCTCTTTGTTATGATAGGCTTAGATTGAGCGGTCGAATTCTTTGAGATAGTCAACTCAAGATCTCTGCTTGGCTCGTTAATCTCGGGTTGCGTATCGAGGTTGAAGCCTTGAAAGTCATCATCACTCCTCTCAGAATCCTCATCCGAGTCTCTGTAGGCTATCTGCTGGCGTTTAGCAGGCGTTTTAGATTCAAAGTCCGATCCTCCTGGCAGATCTGTATCGAGCACGTCCTCGAATTGAACGTCATCTTCTTCCTCCTCTTCAGGGCCAGGGAAATTACCAGGACCGATAGGTGAAGTTTGACTGTCTGGCTTGCCAGTCCTTCTTCTCTTCAATGGTCGCTCAGGAGCTTGAGGTTGTGCTGGGAGAGCCTCAGCTAGCATATCCTGGTAGATATCAGGAACTAAGCTCGGGGTAGCCTTTTCCTTCCCTTTTCTTCGACCAGCTATCCTTTTGCCCGCCATCTTGGATACCACTACCCAAATTACTGGATCTAGAATTACTGTACTACTGATTTAGGCGAATTTCGCATCGATTTGAGCTCTATGATGTATTTTGCAGTCTCGTGGATGACGTCGAATGTTAATCGTCATCACTGCCTGGGAGGCATTGCCAATTACAAAATGTGCCCTAACAAAAAGAGTGATTCAAAGTAAAAATCACAGAAGTTTGGGATATGTGTATGGATGCGTTCATCGTTAGGCGCCAACTCCTGAATAGTGAAGATGGAGATATAGTGCAGGGGTTGGAGGGAGTCATCAAGAGATTATCATACCTCGCACGGTCCATATCATAGCTCGGCTTGGCTCTAATCTGATCCATCTTCACTGCGTTTGCACACCTTTGTTTTGATCGCAGTCCCACCCATATGTACTTCTGCCAGCCTCATCACTGACAATAAGGTTAAGTCATGGAACGGATTCTGGTCATAATAGACAAAAGCATGCAAGATGTGAAGTCTGCCTGATCACGTGATACACTGCTATCAAATACGCAGATAGCCAGGCTGTAGCAAGTACCTTCCACTTTTCTTAATGAGAATTCTCTATCCGCTCTTGTATCATCTTGAGCAGAGCTCTTTCATGAAATATATATGCATCGGAGTCGTGAGCGTCACGTGGATGTACCCGACTAATGCGGTCCTGCGATTTGATGTATCTTCCAAGGCATTATTATAGAGCAACTAGATGCCACATCATACCAAAAGCTCCTCCATTTTTAGTAGAGAATTTGTTTCATAATGACGAGAAGAAGAAATTCCAGCTGTGAGAGTTACTAAGTCAGCTTCTAGTTGATCGAACCTTTGATTTAACCTTGCTCTATATTTTAAATCATCTTAAATCTATTTTAAAATTACAGTTTTTGTGAGATAGCACTCTCCACAATTATAATCCTTCTCAAACTTAAAGCTACAGTACCAGATGACTTGGAGAGTTGATTGTTTCAGTCGATGACGCGGTCCACAAGTCCCACAAGTGGATACAACATCATACTGGATAGAGATAAACATGTGCTCTTTTGATAAGATAAGAAGTGTAAGTACGGAACTACGTATGGGATCTCGATGAAGTCCGGCGCTCTGCTATGAGTTTGTTCTCATACAGTACAGCGTCATACAATATCCATTCAAAGCCATCTTCTCGGAAGTACCCTTCCTGCGCCATAAACTTCGTCGCAGTGCAAATGAAAGATGGTTCAAAATCGGGTACACGTGCGCAGAGTCTTGGTGGTCGTTCTCTGAACTACAGTTGCACTAATAATATACTAATAATATAAGGCACATACCAAGATAATGTACTCACCGAAGGCTGGAACCACAAGGACATCCACAGTGACACAATCCACCACATCTCCACGGCGGGAGGGCTGGTCGTAGTCGTGCATTAGAGGCGGGAAGGGAGTGGGGTAGAAAGAATCAAGCCTTTTGGGGCCGAGATACAGTAGTAGAACTCATATGGTATGACGGAAGGGGTCATTTGGGGGACGCAGAGGAATTCTGGAGGATTTCGAGGATTTCTTTTGGGGTGTTGATTATTGAAAGGTTGTGCGAATAGGCCGATGCTCTGGTGTCTGGCGGCGGCGATCTTGATTAGTCACCAAGTATAAACGACCAACGACCAACAACCACCGGCCAACTTACCTTACCCTCCGGCTCAATGGTGCTTAGGCTTTGCTTGATGTTCCAAGCAAAGCTTAGACGACACACATCGTCATCCTACCCACTTCCCAACACTATGTCACTGTCTCAATGATCATTTTTTGTCTTCATCTTCCACCGGCCTCATCTGTCGTCCCATGGTAATAATTGCTGCACCTACTCACAACGCATGCAAATGATGCAAATGATGCAAGTCCTGACATTTCGTCTCCGAGGTCCATGGGAAGACTAAGCTAGGATGGGGATGGATAGCTTCGAGGAGGGGGGTACTCCAGAAGCTTTTTAGCTAAGTATGTACATGTTCGACGGTGGTACATGTACCCGACCAATTGGATTTACGGTATCGACCATTGTCCTACTTCTTTGGGAATCATCATGGTCATGGTCTAGTGAGCTTGGTAGTTCCTTACCCCCCCCCCCCCATTTCGTCCTAGACCCAAGAGTCTGAGGGTGCTGATAAGTCGCTGCAATTCCTACTTTCTCTCTCTCTAGGTTGCTCTCCCACAATTTCACAATTTTACAATTTCACAAGTCTATAACTATCCGACCCCCTCCTCTACATCGCTCATCTGAGCTGTACTCATTACTCTCCTTGGTATTCTTTGACTCTTTTTACCATGTTTGGATTCAAGAAAGAACTTGCTGTCGAAGCGCAAGCCCACTCGGCAACAGATGCGCCACACATGCAGAATGTTGATAATGATCCACTGTAAGTATCACAAGTCCTGTTCGCTCTCAAATCGAGAACAGATAATCTTGACCAGGCAATGGCTTATAATGTCCTAGGGCAAACACTGGGAAAAATCGATGGCAAAAGATCTGGCCTGTCATGGCATGTGGTGCTGGGCTGTTCTCTGATGGATATGTGAACAATGTAAGCAACCATCTGCAGCTGGCAAGATATACACTAACTGGCAATAGGTCATTGGCTCCGTCTCAACTATCCTAGGCAGGCTCTATGGGGACCAATATACGGGATCGAGCGCCCAGAGGAACATCTCCGCAATTACTTTTGCTGGCACGGTCGTCGGACAACTCATCTTTGGTTATACCAGTGATAAATGGTCTCGAAAGAACTCTCTTTTTCTGTCCACGATCATCCTCATCGTATTCACTGCGCTTGCATCAGCTTCATATGGCGCGGGTGGAAGTCTTCAAGGCATGTTCGCTGCACTTACAGCATATCGTTTCCTAGCTGGTATTGGCATCGGAGGAGAATATCCTGCTGGATCTGTCGCCTGCGCCGAATCAACTGGTGAGCTGAAGGCCGGAACCCGAAACCGATGGTTCATCCTTTTCACAAATGTCATGATCGACTGGGGGTTTGTGATCGGTGCTTTCGTACCATATCTCCTGGTTGTCATCTGTACCGATGATCATTTGCGCGCAGCATGGAGAATATCCCTAGGATTAGGTTGTTTACCACCTATGATCCTGCTTTGTCTACGCGTCAAGCTTGAAGAGCCTGAGGAGTTCAAGAAGTCTGTCGTACTTGCCCCCAAGCCGAGTACTATGCTAACAAGCATATAGGGAGAGTATGAAGTATGTCAAGATTCCATACACCCTAGTTATCAAGTACTATTGGTGCCGACTGTTCATTGTGAGCCTAATTTGGTTCCTCTACGATGTAAGCACCTCGAAATTATTTGTTTCTTAGCTCCGACTAACATTCCTAGTTCTCGACTTACTCCTTCGGAATCTTTTCCTCGACTATTCTAACCAACATCTACGGAGACTCTTCATCACTTACCACCATTTTCGGGTGGAACACGGTTATCAACTTGTTCTACATTCCCGGTGCCATGTTGGGTTCTTTTTACTCCGATAAGGTTGGCCCCCGCTATGCCTTAGCTTCCGGAGTGTTCGCACAAGCCATCGTCGGTTTCATCATGGCAGGTCTCTACCCCACCCTGGCTAAGCCTGAGAACGTAGCTGGGTTTGCCGTTGTCTACGGAATATTCCTCTCCCTCGGAGAGCTTGGCCCAGGTGATAATATTGGACTTGTCGCTTCCAAGACATGCGCCACCGGTGTCAGAGGCCAATATTATGCTATTGCCGCAGCTATCGGAAAGCTCGGTGCCTTCGTTGGAACATACATCTTCCCATACATTGAGAAAGCAGGCGGGAAGAACACAAATGCTTCCGCTCAGTACCCTTTTTACGTCACCGCCTGTTTCTGTGTCCTGTCGGCATTCCTCGCTCTTTTCTGTCTTCCACACATCGGCCAAGATACTATTACGAAGGAAGACATCTTGTTCAGGGATTATCTTTCAAGCAAAGGATGGGATGTGAATCAATTAGGCTTGTCGAAAGACGAGTCTATGGAGAGCAGAGCTGGTAGGTTTGACGCTGCTGTTACTGGTGAACATGAGAAGGATTCGACAGTCGAGTAAGACCTGCAGTGCCAGTGAGAGGCGGGCGTTATGTTTCGCCAAGACGATTAACAAAGCCTCAGGTTGTGACCAGAATCCAGATGGTGACCTCAACTATTCGGTAAGTTTACAGTATGAGAAGACTAGGTTCAAGTTATTCAAAGTCAATAATTCAGGTGTCATGCATGGCTATGCGAAGACCTCTAGATTCTGTATTGTAGCACAACTATCATGATGGCTTGATAGAATCTGATGATAATATATATATACATATATATACATTCTACGTATCTGTAAAGAAGGAATATATTGTGCAGAAGCAGACAATGAAGAAACTATTTTTAAGAATGGATGCCCCCACACCTACGAACCCTGCGACGTTGATACCATCAAATCATGTAGGCTTACTGTACAGTACGTAGACGAGGCGGGCGCTGACATCCATCATCTCATTTCCTAATCTAGGTACTGTACATGTAACTCAACACAACAACATCATTTGCCATCAGCTCAGCATATCTCTGTTATCATGGCATCTTTCCTCTCTCTCATTCGCCGCAATTGGTTATTCATCAATCCACCAACACCCCCGAAATCTCGAGATGCCCTACGAATCGGCCTTCTCGGAGCATCAGCAATCGCGTGAGCCCGCTCCTCTTCTCACAATCCGGCTCCCGCAGATGTAATTATTTGAGCTACTGTCTGCCACAGGCTAATAGTAGAACAGTCCTTTAGCGATAATCGGACCCGCAAAATCTCATCCGGACGTCATAATTGCAGCCGTAGCTGCGCGAGACGAGAAACGCGCGGCGGCGTACGCGAAGAAACATGGGATCACAATTGTGCATAAATCATATCAAGGTAAGTTTCTCCTCCTGTCTCTTTGCAAGGCCTCGAAACATCCAGCCAGTCAATATTTGAAATTATTTGTTAATAATATATGTGGCAACAGATCTTATCGACGACCCCGCGATCCACGCAGTCCACATACCTCTTCCGAATGGATTGCATTACGAATGGACGATCAAGGCCCTGCAGGCGGGGAAACATGTTTTACTTGAAAAGCCGTCGACAAGCAATGGAGGAGAAGCCGAGAAACTGTTCAACCATGAGCGGTTGAAGCAAGCAGATGCCCCTGTGCTACTTGAGGCTTTTCATTCTAGGTTTCATCCTGCATGTGAGGTGTTCTTGAGCTACATTGACAGAGAGAATGTGGTGAAGACGGAGACGGTTATGAATGCACCGAGATTCTTCTTTCCAAACACCGATATACGATTCCTCTACGACGTGTCTGGCGGTGTAACGATGGACATGGGTCCTTACGCAGTCCTCTTTACACGTCTAGTCTTTGGCACCGAGCCAACGGAATGTTTGGAAGCAGTACCTAGGTTGATGCCGGAAGGCTTTGACCAGAAATGCGACCAAGCTATGAAAGCGAAGTGGAAATTCCCCAATGGTGGGATCGGCGAGATTAACATTGATCTGAGTATGACTGGCTGGGGTGGAGTGCCTAAATTTACAACGCCCAAATGCGAAGTTGTGCATAGGGAGGAGGTGGTCGTGGATGACAGAATTCCTGAGGGACAGGAATATATTGTTGTTAAGACGGTGATATTCTGGAATTTCATCATGCCAACCTTTTGGCATCGAATAGACGTCACGAAACAACACACAATTCGGACTTGTTCTGATAAGAAGACCGTTGAAACATGGACCACAACTGAGTATCAAAAAGCATATACTTGGCCGGATGAAGTCCGGCGCGTCCAGGGAGACGAATCATGGTCCACCTATAGACACCAATTGGAACAGTTCGTGAAAAAGGCCATTGGTAAAGGATCCTCATCTGGCCTCTGGATGGACGGAGTGGATTCCATCAAACAGATGGAGATGATAGATTCAGCCTACAGGAAAGCCGAGCTCCCGCTCAGACCAACAAGCTCTTATCAGTAAATACGGTTCTATCGCTCTTTGAAGGTCTCGATCATGAGCCAATGAGTTGAGATAGCCAATCGTGTCAATTCCGGCACGAACTTGATCAGAGGTTTGCTCAAGGAACGGGCAAGAAACTTCTTCGAGCTTGCCAAGATTTCTAAACAGGGTCGTAGGGGGGTTCCCGAGCTTAAGCCAAGCTTCAAACACCCCCCATCATTACTATCAGATGGCAGGCTTGACAGTTGCACTTGCTGCGCCTTACCGCGGGTTCAAGTTCGGATTTCAAGCTTGAAGCAATCCCAAGCAAACAGTTTCAGGGGACAAGGTCCCCTTATTTGGAATTGATGATCCTCCACAGTCCAATCGGCACGGGGGACAATTAAGCTTGTCCTTAATAAAATAAACCCTAATACCGGTTTGAGGCTAATTAATCCCTTAATCCCACATCGGGATGTTCTTGGAACGATTGATGCTTCGGCAGTACGTTTTATATCTCGGAGGATCATCCGTGCGCGGCAGTCACAGCCTCACTCGGTAAACACAAGGCCCATACCAGTTACAGCTTGATCTTCTCGGAAAACTTTAAATGAGAACCTAAGTATGTAGTGGACAATACTTCGTACAGTAGGTGAGTGGAGGGCTCAGGAGACATGGGGTTGTTTCTACTGGGGCCAATGTTCTTTCTTGAATGTGCTGTATACCACCCTCGGCTAAGCAGTCTCGAGCTCTTGTTGAAATATGTAAAGACGAACAACCTTCTGGCTCGAGATCTCGAATGGAGATCGCTCATTCTGTTTTCTTTTTCTCACGTCAAATATTTTTTTTGCTTCCTTTTGATAGCTAAGATGCGACTGGAGATTTTGTTCATTGTCGCTTCACAATGTCTTCCGGGCTCAGCCCAGGTCTACTTCGGTCGTCCAGTGGCAGGCGACGTGATCGACGGCAATGTCCCATTTCTGCTTACATTCACTGAGTCCATCACGGCGCCTTTCTTCAGCCAGATGACGAACTTCTCTCTTTTTCTTTTTTCTGGCAGTTACTCTTCTCCTGTAAGTCCTGTCTTTCCAAAACCAAGACGGGGATTATTCTTTACTCGGCCACTCATGTGACCTTGAGGAAAGCGAAATACGTTGAATGTTTATCCATTTCTAACACACACGCTAGCTTGCACTTTATGCCTGGAATATTTCTAGCAACAATCCCTCAACTGTTGCCAACAGTATCAGCATTCCATCATATATAGGGCCAGATGCAACGACTGCTTAGTAAGTGACTAGCGAACCATACACTTTATGACTTATCTTGAAGCACCTCGTCTGATGTTATCCACTATGCCTCTGCGGAGATATGCTAACCCCCCCAGCTTCTTGGGCATCAAAGGCTCCCTCCTAATCGCCCCAAACCTTTCAGTAACCTACTTCTCCCCTCTTTTCACACTCCGAAACATGACTGGCGCCTCTCCTGTTGTCCCCACTACTACCACCCAGCGCTCAACCCCCACAACACTCACCACACCGATTAGGATAACAACAACTGCCTCCCCAGCTCGTGCCATCAGTTGCTTAGACCCAGTTACAAACGTTATAACCGTGGTAATCGACGTCACATTGTATAGCCGGTGCGAGCTGTCAATTGTTAGTATACTCTCTCTCCTGGCAACAAAGACAAAGACAATCACGACTATTGCTATATTGAGCACAACTATAACGCCTGTTAGTAAGGGTGTAGCGTCTACATCTGTATCTACACCCGCTACCGCTACAGCTATTGGTTTGATTAGCTCAGATTATACCTCGTCTTCGGCAAGCGTCACGCAAGCAACAGCCATGACAAAAGAAACTACGCCGTCAAAAGTGAGCGCTATAATGGTATATACGCTCGTCCTAGCTGGTTTGGTGCTTTCCGCTCTTATTGCACTGTTCTGGCTGTATATGTTTTACCGCAAATCACATCCTCGGCTTTCCACATCTCCAGACGTACCTAACTCGCCATTTCGGAAGTTGGCGAATGTTCTGAGTGGACTTAGAGGTTGGGGTATGCCTTCAGCGGGCACAGCTACCCATACTCTAACCATCCGGAGAACGAAACGCAAACACAGCGATGCCGACAAAGTACCTATGCAGGGACAAGGACTAGAAGTCCTCGTCACACGCTCCTTATATCACGTCTCGACTCGTTATCCCCATTTGCCTTACAATGCCAATCACACCACACAAAGACAAACTTTACAAGACCGGCATCATGCAAGGCGTGAAACCCGCAAAACGATTCTTGCGGAACTAGAAGGTGATTCGGCCGTGCCTGAGATGCCAACTATGCCTGTAATGCTGATGAGGGGCGAGGGGCGGCTGGACAGGCCTGACAGGGAGAGCGTAGGAAGCGAGATTCGAAGATGGAAGGTGGAGTTGGATCGGGCTTTTGAGTTCGACACACGGAAATCCGTAACGGCTGGTATGAAAAGCTGTAGGATGGACGAGGAGCCTCAAATCGACAGCCGGAGAACAACGATGGTGGTGGTCGAGGGGAAGCAGGGAAGAGTGGTGAATGGGAGAGAAGCGGCGAATATCGTTGCTGTGAAGAAGAAACCTACACCTGCTCCATCTCCACCCGCACAGCGAAACAGCAACACAGATAGGGAATTACCACCCGTGCCTGTTCCAGTGATTCGGATTCGGAATACAGCCGTGCCGCTTCCTGTATCGAAGTTTTCCACAGAGGCGATCACAACGAGAGAGGCCGAAAGCCCAAGTGGAAACGAAGCGCGGATCACGGAGCTCAACGACGAAGTCTTCCAGAGAGAGATGAGCATTGTTGTCAAAAGGCTCGAGGAAGCGGATCAAGAGAACATGAATAGGAGGGAGAGGCGAAGGAGGAAACGAGAAGAGCTTTCTAGAGGTGGTGTGGATAGCACTCGTAACAGGAGTAGGAGTGTAGATATTCGAGATGATGAACACACTATGGAGAATGAAGGCGGGAATGTGCCTGGAAATGGTAATCGCCTGTTAAGAAATGACGAGTTCGATAAATAGAATCTAAATAAAATAAAAATAAAAACGTTAAATTTGAGTTAAGTTCTCCGTGGGCTAAGTTGAAGGCGATTAGTACTTTGAAGCATGTGATATATGTAGCGTACTGGGATCGTGACGGAAGAAGGGGTTGGAGATATACAGTTCACAGAAGAAGAAGACGAAAATCTTAAACACAATCCTCCAAAAGATCCATCAAATCCGCGACTAACACTTTCTCCTCATATCTATCTATCTATTCACTACCACATGATATACTCACTTGAGAACCTGCTTACTAGTAGTAGTAGTTCTATCAACTGAGAATAGTATGCGCTTATTGTTTTATGTTATATATACAAAACTGGAGATGTGCTTTTATATCACTTACTTCTTTTGACACCTGACCTGATCCGATCCCTCATTCGTGGATACATATTCAAAACTTAAAGAATAGTTGTTGAGAATCTGGATTAAGGCTTAAGGGATTAGAGTTTTAGATTTATTTGTTTGTTTGCCTTTTGGCTAGAGACTCAGTAGAAAGGGAAAGGGAGGTTGAGAGTGAGTACGGGGTATTCTTGTTTCGTGTCTTTTGCGACGTGAAATTGTTTGGACTTTATATCAGTTGGAGATTATTACTTTAAATTCCGCTTAGATAGAAAGCTAGTTAGAGGATGATTAGAACCATTTGGATCTCAGATCTCATGTTTACTCAAAAATCCCAAGATCAACTTCGCAATCTCATCCGTCTTCGGCTCCACAGCGAAACGGCCCGTATCCAAAAGAGGAATCTCCGCATTTGGCAAATCCTTTTTGAAAGCCGACGCACCCGCTGGAACGAAAATTTCATCATTTTTACCCCAGAAGGCAACCAGCGGGACTTGGTGACTTGCGGAAATAGTCCTGGAACTGCGGGTACAGTTGTACATTGATGCGGTAGTCGTAGAAGAGATCAAGTTGGATCTGGGTCTGCCCTGGCCGGGAAAGCAGTGCCCAGTCGAGGAAGGGTGCTTCGGGAGCGTAGGGTTGGTCGTGAGATCCGTTGTAGTATTGCCACTGTGTGGCTTCGAGGGTGAGGATTGTGTTTGCGATGATGGAGCGCTGGTCCTTGGTATCGTTTTTCCAGAGCGTTTGGAGGGGAGTCCAGAAATCGCCGAGGTCTTCGTCGTATGCATTTCCGTTCTGGATGAGGATTGCGTGAATTGCTTCTGGACGGGCGAGGGCGAGTGGAAGATCTGAAGTTCGCTAAGGAGACAAAGGCATCATTCAAATTTGCTCTTTTTCCGCATCGTAACACGGCAAGGCAGACCTCCTTCCATCGGCAGTGTGAGACTGTTCTTGCTAATTCTCTCTTTATCCTCAGCTAGCTCGATGTCAAATTTGATTTGTAGAGTAGCGATGACCTGCACTGCAACTGCTAGTGCCATTGACTTCCCCAGGCAAGTCCGTGGACCACCATTGAAGACAGGATATTCGAATGCAGTCTTTGATATCAGATTTCCGTCCACTAGCCATCTCTCTGGCTTGAATTTATCTGCATCATCACCCCAGATGAGTTTGGACCTATTCATTGCCCATGTACACCATAACAGGATAGAAGACTTCGGGAGAAATGTACCATCTGGAAGGGTGGTAGCTTTTTCGCATTGCTTGAGTTCGAAAGGAACAGGTGGGTACAATCTCAACGCCTCATAAAATACGGCTGTAACAAACGGCAGCGCGCCTGGTCGAAATATCGTGGTATCAAAGTCCTCGGCGCTGGAGCTTGCAACCGCGCCAGGGTTACTTGGGGAGGCAAGCTGAATCACTTGCATAACCTCACGCCGAACTTTATCGGCTTTACTAGGATTTCGCATAAGTAGATAGAAGGTCCATGTCAGTGCCTGGGCAGTCGTATCCCTACCTAAAGACTGTCAATAATTGGACGCATCGACTTCCATTTTTGTGGAAACTTACCAGCAGAGAGATAATTCAGGGCAGCATCTGCAACTATTCCTTGGTCATCAATGGAGTCTAGCAAGGAATTGACCAGGCTTCCAGATATTGAAGCCAGGGGAGAGTCACTTTCAGTTCCCTTGTTCTTGCTCTTCCTAGTTTGGACGGCATTGGTAACAATTACCGAACCAAAAGCCTTGACCATTGCAATTGAGTTCCTGAACTTCGCTCCAAAGAAGTATTCCGTAATCTGCCACAAGGGGTTTTGAAAACGGGCACCCGTGACACCTGAAGCATGGTCAAACGCTTTGGAGAAGGGATCTGAGTTGTGAATGTCCATCTGTGTAACTTTTAGCTGCAAGTTACCGCGGAGAATTGATTCGTAGGCCATTGAGGAAATAGTTTCTTTACATCGTATGCCATCCTACCCATTAGCTGGGTCGTCAACTCGTGAAGGGCTTCCTCCAGATCGATCGTATGTCCGCGTTCAACATCCTGTAAACTTTTTACAGTCTCGCTGAGATATGCAGGAAGTGCCACGTCCGTCAGGATTTTGAGATTGGCGTTATTCAGGAAGTGAAGGCCCGCTTTCCGTTGGACTCTCCATAAGTCACCATCTGCATTGATGATACCATTCCCTGCTTTCTGTAAGCAATCAAACGTTCAGTAGCGAGAAGTATAAGGCAGAATACCAAAGAGATCCCATGACCTCTGCTTGAAGAAGTCTCCCTTGGCAAAAATCCCTTCATTCTTGAAAACGTACTCCAGATTTTTCGGGTCATTGATCACTACGCCAGGTGGCAATGATGGGACAGATATTTGAAATGTTTCGAATCCAAACTGACGCTCGCATTTAACAAACCAAGAAAATAACTTGTGGCGTGCTTGAAGGAAGAGGATACCATTTCCCACAAGCGGTAAGGTGTTCGGGGGACGTCTTTACTAGTCGGTCAGCACCCACTTGTAAGTAGAGCATCTCGGACTCTTAATGCAAGAAAGAAACTCGGATAATGGGCCTAAGTAATAATTGAAATTGTGGGAAATTTCTCATCGAACTTTCGGAATTGAGGAAACCACCTGATTATGATGGAGTGGAAAAAGAGTTGCTTGGCCGCTTACCTCAAGGCTTGTCCATTTCGCTTTATTGCTGGACTTCGAATCACATAATATCCAACGATAAATGCAGCCAAAGAACACAACAAAAGGGTTGCTGTGTGCATTTCGTGACGAACTGTATGATGGAAGAAGAGGAGGATTAGAGAAGGTTTTGAAGCAGTGGCACTAGCCTCGTGTTTCAACATCTCATCCGTGTCAACGACATACACACCAAATAACTTCACGACCTTTCTCTCTCCTTCTTTTCTTCTCTGCAATTGATTTCCCATCGACAGGTACAATGGTTCTCCTTTGCCCCCGCATACATTTCTACGAGATCAACGACCAAGCTTGGTACTCAGCTCCAAACAAATCCCCAATGAGGACTAAACTAATCAAGCTTCAACTACAGGTTCCCTCAATACCTCCGCGAAAAAGTCCAATCATGTCTGGCCCTATGCTGGACCTTCCGTATGCCCGTTCTTCAAAAATCCTCGCCAGCTCAACTTGTAGCAGGCACGCTCTATCGCACACTCGCCGATAATGCCACAAATTATACCTACGTTGACTTCTGCGCCGGCGCAGGAGGGCCTACTCCCTTCATCGAGAAAGACTTGAACGCTCGGCTCTCCTCTCGTATACCTACCTCGCCCTACACATCCTCAGTCAATGGCTCCAAAGCCGTTCTCATGCCGCGGTCACCGAGGACCGTGAGTCCGGGGAGGGGTGCCGCGCAGTTCATTTTGACGGATTTGCATCCTCATATACCAGATTGGACGGATGCTGCGAAGAGGAGTGAGAATTTGAGCTTTGTCTCTGATCCGGTTGATGCTGCTAATGCACCTGCGAGTCTGAATGGGACGGAAGGGAGGAAGATATTTCGATTGTATAACTTGGCGTTCCATCACTTTGAAGATAAACTCGGGATGGCAATTTTGAAGAATACGATCGAGACGGCTGATGGATTTGGGTATACTATTTCGCTCGCATGTTGAGAAGCAGCCTGCTAATTGCTTGTATAGGATCTTTGAGCTCCAGGAACGGACGTTCTCTTCGCTGCTAACCATCTTTGCTATGGGTCTCTTAATGTTCGCTATCACCCCGTTCTACTTCTGGAGATCTCCTGGCCACCTTTTCTTTACATATATTATACCCATTATACCATTTGTGCTAGTCTTCGATGGCTATGTATCTTCGTTGCGCACAAGAAGCGCGGAAGAAGTGCAGGCTTTGATGAAGGAATGCGGAGCTCATTGTGATGGCTGGGACATCAATAGTGGTAAAGAGCAGCATACATGGCCGACAGGATATATGACCTGGGTCATTGGTATCAAAAAATAAAAACTCCCAGAAACGATTAGAGTGGGTGTATATATAGAGAGCGTTCAGATATTGATAGATGTCTCATCCTGCTCACAAATATTACGAGATCTCACTGCTCACCATTATACTTGGTTGACCGAGGTGTCACAGTCAATAACAGATTTTGTTTTTGATTGATACACCTTACAGTAGCAATCAAGCCTTCCGTCAATCCATGCGTCCGTTCATCCATAACCAGCTGCAGAGCAATGTATATACATATATATTATCCTTTGTTCATGAAACTACACTGAAAAGCCCCTAATCCATATTTGTATCCTCATCTGAACCTTGCGAAGCCACTGGCTGGTTTTGACTTGGGGCCAGGCTTAAACCACGACTACGTTCCTTCTTTATCCTTGCGATTTTGGCTCTTGGGTCCTCCTCTTCGACAGCAACAGAATCATCGTCGCCTTCACTGATATCCTCTGGTCGACTACGTTGTGTGCCACGAGGTGCATCATCTTCGTCTTCATCGTATGCTTGGACTCTCTCCTTTTTCTGTGCATACTTCGCTTTTCTGAGCAAGACTGCATCATCGTAGAAGTCTTCCAGTGAGAGCATCTGAAATAACTTTAGCGATATGACTACTGGAAATGGATAGCCGGCTACTTACTGCATTGCAGCCAGTCTCAGGACACATGACAACTTTCTTGGATGCCTCCCTAGGCTTATTTGGATCCTTGTACATTGTGCCTTCCAGATTGTAGTAATTCATAATGGGAATTCTATCGAACGAATGCTTGCATTTGGTGTTACTAACCGGGTCCTTGAACCATGCGATAGTTAGAGGGCATGTAAGCCTCTGCGAAGTATTGGTTATGACAACATCGTCGTCATCGCTACTGTTATCCTCACCGTTATTGGTGTTGTCCGTAGTATTGTTGTTTCGTCTACGAGAATTTGGAGCGGCAGACTCTTCTGGGAACCAAGTGCTGGAGTGTGGAAGATCCTCTCCGGAGTTGAGAGTCTGGGCAACGTGTATAGCACCTTTGAACCCCTT
This sequence comes from Ploettnerulaceae sp. D365, assembly GCA_003988805.1. Lineage (NCBI taxonomy): Eukaryota > Fungi > Ascomycota > Leotiomycetes > Helotiales > Ploettnerulaceae > Ploettnerulaceae sp. D365. The sequence continues at coordinate 75,803 of QYAL01000079.1, forward strand.
ATAGTCGTTATGATCGGCATACCTGACATGATTTTAGCAAGTATTCGAGAAGGGGATGAGTTTTAAAGCACACCTTGACGTAAGGGTCTTTGATCTATATTGTCCAGCGTAATCCCTTTTCACCTGCTTTAATGTATTGAATGCGCTGACCTGCTCTGGCTCTTCTTCTGGGGGTTCGATCTCCTCCTCTTCTTCATTCTCGTCATCACTTCCAATAGGCCTCCGTGGTCTACGAGGAGTGGGAAGTTCCGGAATAGGTGCCGATGCAATAATGTCGCTCACGTCCTTCATCATTTTATCTTGCATCGAAAGCTCGTCACCATAGTCGATTAACTCTCTTACTGCAATCTCGGCCTTCGCGGTGAACTCTGGAACGTTCTTCTCTAGGTGCTTCAAGACCCTTTCAGCATTCACATCATCTTCGTCTTTATCATCATCGGCTTTGCCATCACGCTGACGCTTGTCTTTCGTTTTTTGAACTTCTTCTCTTCGAATTGATAGCCGCTCGTTGGAATCAGCTGCTGAGGTTGTCACGATCGAGATGGCACTCTTGATGTGTGTTTTATACTTGGAGTAGTTGCGATTCGCTCGGAGGATATGCAATTTCTGCTGGGCCTCTGCTGAGAGTGGACACGCGGGTGGCTCGTAGGGAGGAAGTTCGAGCTGGCGCGCGGCTTGGCGGGCTGGTGTCTCGGATGGTCGTTGTTGTTGGCGGCGAGAGTGAGCAGGAGATGCCGTATCATTCATGCGCGACCGGTTAACAAGTCTTCTGTTCGTAGACATGGCTGCGATATTTAACGTTGAGCGTTGAACGTTGAAGGTGGCGATTGACCAACGCGTTGCGGTGCTGGGAGACGCGACAACCCGAAGTTAACCCAACCTTGCTGTACAGTGACCCGAAACCAACTTTCATCGTCGCTCAAAATCATCTACTACATTGCCTTGCAGCTTCCTTTAGTTCTATCTGTGAGGCATTCACTCACTTTCCTCATTAAAAACCCCCTTGGCTGTACTTATTCAGGCGAGCAGTCAACATGTTTTGATCATACCGGAGCCGTAATCCTTCTATTTCTTCTGGCCTCACACAAAAACTTGAGAATGATGCCGCATTCTGCAGCCTTGCCAGATTATCCAATTGAAAGCGTTGCTGCGAATCCCAAGAACTGCGCCTCCTATGTTGGGCAAGTATCTCGATGCGGCCTAGCTGAAATCGAGCCTCTCCTCTACTGAAAGATATATTCCGTCTCACTCTGCTCCGGGTTTCATACCCTGCATTTATACAGTCCAGACCCACAATAGTCGAGGATGGACCGATGACCAGATTATTCAAAGAAGAATAAAAGCCCAACTGACAGAGTTCCTAATTTCGGCTTTACACCCAATTCGCGATGGTTGGTCGTCGGCCTCATCGGAAATCGAGGTTGGGATGCAAGTGTTGCAAAGGTCAGTTTCAATGTTGCTATCTACACCCTGCGTTTATTGACATGAATCAGTACGGCGAATGAAAGTAAGTTTTGCCTTCAGCTCTTCTTCTTGTAATTCTATGAAATTACATGTTCTAACAAGATCACAGTGTGATGAGACACATCCCATTTGTAAGTCCCTGCATATAGCGATATTGCTGTATCTTACTGAGCCCTGCTCTATTGGGCATCTTTTAAGACTAAACTTCGACACAGGTATTAATTGCAGCAAGCACAACTTGGAATGCGACTTCAATCCCTCAAGAGATAAACCAAGTCCGTTGGCACTCCCTCCAGTGAAATTACCGCCAGTGAAGATCCCTCCTCTGCGGAAGTCTTCTGAAAACACGCCGACTTCGCCGCAATGCATATGTCCTGCTCATTCGATTACTCCTTCACCCTCGACCTCGATGGTCATTAGAAGAACGTCTAAGAATAGCCCATCTCATTACCAATCTCGGAACAAGGATAATAATTTCAGACCACGGTCTGGCTTATTCCTCCCGAAGCAAATTGACACCCCCTCTGATCGCCTCCTTGAGCACCGCCTCATGCATCACTTTGTGACCAGGAGTTCTCGAACTTACTTCACACTTCTTGGACCCAATCCGGGGCAGATCTGGGACAGATTAGGCCATGACAGTAACGTCTACGTGAATTGGATCTCGCGATTAGCACTTACGAATCAACATCTCATGGACGCTCTACTCGGATTTTCAGCTTTCAATCTGCGAAATCTGGATTCGACCGACAGGACACTGTCTCAAGCATCATATGCCTACATGACACGGGCCATATCAGCTCATTCGGAAGACCTGCGTAAAGGCATTGGTGATACCAACGGGGAAGTCGCTTTTGCAACGGCTTGTCTCATTGCATTCACCGCAATCGGCAGTGAGCAGTACATGTCCTCAAATCAAGAAAGTCGACTACCTCTTCACTGGTTTAAACCTTGGCTAGGTGTAAGAGCCGTCGCCGCTGCCTCTTGGTATCATCTTGGAGATAGCGAACTCAAGATAATGCTAGAGCATGAGCGGATTAACCAAACCCCACCAAAACTCGACCATGATTTACAGCCAGTATTCAACTTTCTGCTCGAGGATCTCGACAGAGAAAGCAGCGATGCAGAAGCTGTGTGCGCCTATGATCTCAGCGTAGAATGGCTAACCAGGATGTTTCACAACCCGCATGGTGAGTACGTCTTTAAGTTCACGACCAAGGTGCAGCCGAAGTTTGTGAAGATGCTAGAGTCGAGGGACCCGAGAACTTTGACGATTGTAGGGTACTTCTTTATGCTGCTTAGGAGTTACAGCGTATGGTGGATACCACGCTTGACGAAAGAGCAATTCTGGTGCCTCGTGAATCTGCTGCCTAACGATTATTGGAAGTCAAAGATGGATTGGGCTGCAATGGTGTTTGAGAGACCCGAGGAGTCTGAACCTGCAGGAGATATACCGAAGTCAGGCATTGAACCCCTTCAAGACGATCCGTAGGAATCGAAAATTTATCGACACAGTTTTCGATCATTCTCATGATGATATCCGCCTTGCTCTGCATAAAGAACATGCCCACGTGTAATGCAGACCTCTTGCCGACAGTAAAACCCGCCCACATCCCCACAACACTAACTAGTCCCCGCCTTTCCAGCTCATGTCTACCCCAGATCTCGCGATCGCCCTTAATTTTACAACTATCCTTTTCCTCTATCTTTACCTACGCCATATTCTTACAGCTATTCCAAGCTTCCAAATTTTGGGTTACTCTTTAAGCACCACACAAAATGGCACCAAAAGGCCCCTACAGACTGTGTACAGTCAATACCGCACCTGAGCGAGCGAAGCGACTGGTTGGTCGAATGGTCGTGGATGTTAAGGAGGAATACGCGATTCAACATATAGAGAATGCCGAGAGTATGTTTTGCCAATTTTTCATCACTGTGGTCGAAGCAATATGTTTTCCGAATGTTTAGATTGCAAATGCTGCTGAAGGGGATGTTGTCTTGCTCCTCGATCATTCGCTTATTTATCTCAGGAATACAAGATGTGAAGGCAATGTGCGAGAGGCACAAACCCAATGTTTTGGTAACTTCCCCTTTTTACTTTTCTATCAGCATCTACTCTTTCATCTTCTCTCATCTAGAAATCCCTTTCAGGCTTTCAGGTCCAAGAATGTTATCTTCCAAACTCGGATACCAGGAGGAAGTTTCATTAACATGAGAATAAAAAGTTCTGCGCATCGATGTGGACAAAGGACGAGAGCGATGAGATTCAACGAATAGCAAAAGAAACAGTACCTGGCATCAAGACGATGGCTATCCCCCAGGGATTACAAGTTGAGGAGGGCCCTGATGCTGTGGTGGAGTTTTTGAAGGAGAAATGGCCAGGTTTGGTTGGTGCATGAGGTTGTTGATGCGCATTCTTCGAGCCAGATGGACCCTTATTTATATAGAACTTAGATGATGGATTGAAATGGTCCTGAGCTAAGAAGTTGGTTTATATCACTTCAAATGGAGGAGGAGCAACTCATGGTGACCAGTACGAAAGATCTCGATACACTTTAGTCAAATTGAATAGCTTATTACTGATCCACAAAATTCAGATCTCGAAACAACAGCTTTAATCAAACCTATTATCACTGAATGATTTCGGTCTCTACGAACTCGAGCGCTCTGGTACCTGAACATTACACATTTCACACGTGATATTCAGTCGACCTTATCGAGCCGAGTTTCCGTCCCAGAGTTTCCCTAACAATCTTTCCGTCTGCAAGTGTATGGCACAGCCTGTCAGCGCATGCGCACCATTGGTCATATTTCTACCAGCTGAAGCCTTGCTGACGCGGCGGGCATCTTGCTCGGCTTGATTGAATCCCATCCTTTATCACTCCATCATCTCCACTCATATTCTTTATTGCCTTGTACCACATGTGATATATCTGGCTCAGAGCCCCCAGCCGAGTTGCGTGATATCATCTCGTGTCCACCAGTATTTTACCAATTACTCATCTGTCTCTTATATTTAATTTCAGAAGATATAGGAAAGATGAGTCGGCAACGTTACGAAGCTGTAAGTGTGTTTTTCTTAGCGTAAATATTATCTAGAGCGCTGCAATTAGATGGAACTGTGTATTGCGCAACAAAGTGATGGGGATGATGAGGAAAACTATGTCTGATACTGTTCATAGGTGCCTCAAAGAGATGAAGCGATAATACTGGGTAGTATTCATGGCTCTCCAAACTACAAGTACGTTGTCGAAAAGATCACGAACATTCTTCAACCCCTCCCCCTTTCCCCCCTCTCTCGCCTCGACGCTCTACACCATCTACCTCCTCCACCGCAGCAACTGCCCTGCGAACAAAGCAAGTAACGTTTCCCCCACAGTTACAACTCAGGAGTAGCAACCTCTATCGCCTCCTCCCACTACACACCATCAGTAATCAACAGCGGTCCACCCCCCTCAATCCCCAACTCGCCCCCTCCCTCCTTCCACACACACTCCTCCCCCGGAACCCCACGTCCCACACCCAGCACAAACACACAAGCCTCACATCCCTCTGCAGGCCCATCCTACGCCGAGCTCTGGGGCGTAGCCCCTTCAACCGCCGGCTACGAAACGAATGCACAATCAACAATCGGAACGAGCAATGACGCTCTGGCGACAATCACTGGGTTGAAACAGAGGATAGAATGGTTAGAAGAGAGTATCGGCAGACTACTCATGGAGAAGGATCAAGCTGCGTCTGGGTCACCTTCAAATGAAGGAAGTAATCGGAGTAGGGAGGCGGAGAAGAAGAAGAGGGATAATTGCTGTGTCACGTTCACTGATGCGAGTCCGGATCTGGAGAGGGCGTTGACGGCTGGGAAGGGTACGAATTGCTGCGTCTCTTTTCGGAGTAAGAGCGATGAGCCGAGGAATAATAGGAGGAATGTGTTTGCGTTTATGGTTTTGCTTATGATTTGCGTGACGATTATCTTGGTGGCGGAGGTGGGCAGTAAGAGACCGTACCCGCCGCCGCATGGGGCGGAAATGGAGGATGCGAGTTAGGGGAAATCATTTCTTGTGAGTTTCAAGTGGTGTTTTAGAGGACTTGAACGTGAGTTCTGTTCTTCAGGTAGGGTCTTTGGGTCTTCGGAGTTCAAGGGAGTTTTCTTTTCTTTAGCTAAGATTCTTTACTTGAATTTGTTTGATGTGATGAGCTAGCTAGGTAGGTGTGATAATCTGAAGGAATAGGGCATTATGGGATGTAGGTAGCTACTATGTATAGAGCTGAGGTTAGCTGCCCCTATATATTAGTTCAGCCAGGTGGCTAGCGAGATGTTATAATAGCAAGAATAGCACAGCCTTTCCGCCGTATCGGCTCCTCTACCTACACAACTCCCGGTTTTCACTTCCTCAAACCGAACCAGAACCCGCGCTTACGATTCTTTTCGTCCACTTGATCTCTTCCCAATCGGTCGGCCGGATGTTGATAATGTCAAGAACCCAGCCAATGGCATCCTTCTTGTCTCTTCTCAGCCTTGCAATGCACCGCACCATAATCGCGTCCTCGGCGCCAATGAAGATTTTACATTCGCTCTCTGCCAACCCTGTGGTCTTGTAGTTTGTTAAAACTCCGTTGGGAAACGGAGGACGATCGTGCCAAAGGTCTGCGAATCGAAATTTCTGCTTCGTGGTACCAGGTTCACGAGACGAGATTGTAACTCGAGCAAACAACTCGATAATTCCATCATGATTCAGAGCATGGCATCTCGCACCTTCCCTTAACAATTCGCCGACTCTAAAACAGACACGGAGGGAACTCTGAGTCGAAACACCAAGGATTGGGCAGCGATCGCCAACTATCTCAGGAAAGTCCGGTCGAGCAAATGGTTTGAGTGATTCGTACTCGTGGCTATCATCTAGAGTCAAACCGAGGATGGGTGAAGTATGAATGCGTTGGCTTTTTTTTGGTTGCCTTGGTTTAGCAAGTTGTTTTCGCGGCCCAAGAGGTATGATGCTCTTTGTAACTTGATTCGTGTCGAGAGCACCGACTGACTCTGAAGATGCGTCCAATTGCTCAAAGTTACTCGCCCGGAAGCAAGACCAATCTTCGACGACCGAAATCTGATCCAAATCCATAGGACTTCCAGCTGGGCCGGGACTAGTTTTGTCAGTATGAGACCTATTTGACGCCTTTCGAGGCGCAGATGATGGCCGTGGATTTTGGGGTGGAAATTGAAGACACCTGCCGTACACTTCCTCGGACATCGGCTCACTGCCGAATGGACATTGATGGTTCAGAGGACCTGGGTGAAGTTTCATGATATCTCCCAAATTTTCTGGAAATGTGATCGGGTCTTCTTGTTCAAATTCTTGTTCAAATTCTTCCTCAAAAGGATACTCGTCATCTTCTATCTCGGTCTCTAGTCGCACAGTTATAAGACTTGGAGGAACATCTTGATCGGAGTGGCTGCCGCCAAGCGCTGTTCTGAGAGGAGCGGCAGCTGGGGAGTCAATTATGCTGTCTTTAGATCTAGTAGCAACATCAACAGCAACCCGAGCTTCCGCAATAATTGGCATCGGTACAATGGCGAGCAGATCGGTATCATCGATCCCGTCATTGCCGAACTCATCAAGATCAGAACCAGTGAGGTAATGTCTTGGTACAATATCCGTGTTATTAACGTCAGACAGTTCCACTTGAACATTATCTGGATCTCTGGAATGAGTTATCTCGGAACTCTGATCTTGGTCAGTTGTTTTAAGGTGTGGAGGGAACTTGTTGAGATCATTTGCTATGCCTGGAGAGTACTCTGTGGGATTAGTCTGGGTTTTGACTGCAGTGTCAAATACACTGTCTTTGTTCTCGGAAAGGAGCTTTTGGCTTCCTCCAGAAGTCGCCCAAGAGAACGTTGTGGGAGTGTCATCTATCGCCGGTTCATAATCTTGATCGCTGACTTGAACTTCATCTGCTAGCCCCATCAAGTCTTGGGTTTCACTCGACATTGGTTCATCGTAGTCAAATATGTGTTGCGATAATTGGAGAATAATAGGCTGCAAAGCCACCAAGGAGGAGACGGATGGATCTTGATTTGACAGCGATTTGATTGAAGAATTCTTCCCGGAGGATGTGTGAGATCGAGTCTCCTGTTGTTCAGAGATTAAGTTGGCCCGTGAAGTGGGCTGAATAACGTGGTCGGCCGTAGCACTCGCCTTGAAGTTCATTATAGCATCGTCGGAGGCGCTATAATTAGTTCGGATTCGATCATAACCCGTTCCTTGTGATCGCTCGGTCTGTGGACCATAACGCAGAATAGATTGGGTACGATCTTCTTCAATCCGACAGGCCTCGTTGAAGATAGAAGCATCACTTGATACAAGGTCATAGTCTGCTAACGGTCGTAGAGGAGGCTGCCTTTCTATTCCATCTGTATATTTTTGCTCCTTGTCTACCTGTATCGTATTAGTTGCAAGGCGATAGCGTTCCGGGGACTGCGTCCCTACGGATGGCTTCAATCTGAAGGCTGCTAGCTTATCCAGTGTGGTCTTCGAGATCCCATTGCATTGCGAGTTTACTACCTCTTCTGTACTTGTCCATCCTTGATGAATAGTAACAGGTTTGGCGAGAGCAAACTCATCCAAGCGCGACATCGAAGGCTTTGTTACCATAGGGTTCTTGAACGGACCGGGTTCTAATTTGACGTTACTTGGTTTGTGTAATGCTGGTCCTCTCATGACACGCATTCTAGAATTAGGAGTTGTCAATTGTGATCCCTTTGGGTCCCCAAAGTTCTTTGGTTCCTGTAACAGCGCTGAATCCTGGTTGACCTGATCATGAGATTTCTCCATAGTTCTCGACCATGATGGCACAGACTTGACACGTTTAAGTGGGTAGGACTTTCGTCTTTTCGGGAAAGTAGTTTCGAAGCCGGCGCCTTGATTCTGATCTGCGGTATCTCCGTCGTCTCTATACTCCCAAACTTGTGCTATCGAGACTGCGTGCCCTTCATTCCTTTGTGCAGCTCCTCGTTTCCCTGTCTTTGGGGATATAACCTCAGGGACGTTCTTGTGTGCGTATTCATACGGGTTGACTGTAATTTGGGTTCCGTGGAGGGATTCTGGAGGCCCGACGAACGAGTGAGGCGCACGAATTCGATTGACAGGAGTAAACGATCCCAAAGTGTGACCTGTCATATTATCGTCTCTGCAATAGATATGCGTTAGCACATTAAGCTGGTACAGGAGGAATATGAACATACAAAACTGGCCTTTCCGCCCTGTCCAAGTTGTACCGCAACTCGTCACGATTACAACCACGGTACGGCGACATCTTGCTATCGTCTCAGAACACTGCACTTCTGCGACCAACGCAACCACATCATCGATGCTCAATGGTGCGGATGACTCCTGGTCATATAAAGTGATGAGTGCTCGGGGTACCATAGAAAGCCGGGAGAGAGCTGGAATTGACGAGGCTGAAGCTCGGCGCCTTGAGCTTTTTAAATGCCGTGTGGTCACATGCATGAATTCATGCATCACATGAATCTACTTTCCACCTGGGCTCTAGCCTCGTCGCATGGCTACCCTCACTGTACGTACCTTCTCACATCATATGCGAGAAAGGGGCATACGGATTTTCTCGAGTCATCCTGGAGCTCTCGCAACAGTCCAGCAAGTAACGAAACACTCTTTCTTTCTTACTGTACCTGCCTTATCACGTTTCAACCTTGTCCGGCTTCAGATACGAGAAGCAGCCTAGATCTTGGCCGTATCATCTGTATGCCGGCAGACCAAACTCTAGGCCCTTTTGATTCAAGTCGGCATTGATAACAGCCAATTTTCAATCGAAGAAGCTTATCGACTGCACCGAAGCCTGCCTGGGCTGAGATTGTTTGCTAAGGTTGTTGCAAATCAAATCCAGAGTCACTAGAAAAGCGTGTTTGTTTGAAGAATAAGCTGCCCAGCACTATGTTCTCTAATGTGAGTTCCCCATGCTTGTTAAAACATATTTTGCTTTAGGGAGATATGGGAAGGAGGGGAGAAGCGGGCTGCTTATGATTTAACTATACCGTCGTGCTTCCCTCTTACTCTTCTGATATTTCATGCCACGGCATCATATAAAAAAGCAAGGCGGGACAATGCTAACGGAGTCACTAACAGAAGAAACCGTACTCTGCCGTCACGGTCGCTATTGAAAACCTCACAAGTGAGAGTTACGAGGAAGATGATCTTGCAGGAATCCCAGATTTAGTAGAGGCCATCAAGCTTCAGGCAACTGGGCCCGCAGAAGCTGCCCGCTCTATCCGAAAGAAGTTGAAGTATGGAAATGTACATCGCCAACTCCGAGCCCTCACTCTCCTAGATGGCTTGATCCAAAATGCTGGTGGTCGCTTTCAGCGTACCTTCGCCGATGAAATGTTGTTGGAGCGTCTACGGGTTTGCGGTACTTCGGATCTTTCAGACCCACTAGTAAGAGACAAATGTAAGGAGCTTTTTAGGCAATGGGCAGTCGAATATAAGAACGTTCGAGGGGTTGAGCAGATTGCTGGTCTTTACAAGGTAAATCACATGACAAATACTTGAGCGGCGAGCTGACCATCTCTCAGCAATTGCCTCAGCGTAAAAAGGTCGTCACCCAGGATAAATCAAAGGTTCTTCGTGAAACAGAGCAAAATCCATTCGAGGGCGATGACGGAGAAGAGACTCCTGCCTCATCGACGCATTCTCGCCAACCTTCGCTTGCTCAGTCCAGCAAGACTTCGCCAAACATCTCGCCTACCCAGGTGTCGTCCTTCAGTACTCTAGTCAATGACAGAAAATCGAAGAAGGAGAAGGACAAGAAGAAGAACAAGAAAGCAAAGCCTTTCAATCTCGAAGCAGAAAAAGATATCATGAAGAATTGCATCGCCGAAGCTTCTGTTGCCTCTACTAATCTGCTCAATGCATTGAAATTGGTCAACCGCGAGCGGGAACAGATCTCCGACAACCAAAATGCGGTGACTCATTTCGAAAGTTGTAAACTGCTTCGCCGTAAGATATTACGTTACGTAAGTACTGCACATCACGCCTATATCATTTATAAACTAACATATCTAGATTCAACTTGTGGAAGCAGAACAATGGCTTGGTGCTTTACTTCACGCTAATGATGAGCTTGTAACATCTCTCATGACTTTTGAGCAGCTTGATAGATCCATCGATGCCGATAGTGACTCTGATGATGAGTTAGCTAATCAACAACACATGTATAAAGGTGATTATAGTACGACGCCGCGAAACGCCCGCGCTGACCAAACTATAGTGATGACAGAGAAAGGCAAAGAGAACGAGGCTACTCATCAGCTCTCTGGTCTCAGTATTGGCAAGAGTCCAAGCCCGCGTGCTCCACCGCCACCAAGGCCACCACCAAGACCAGTCCAGCAGCCAGAGGAAGACGAAGACGATATTGAAGAAGAAGATGAGAATAATCCATTCGCTGATTCAAATGAAGTTTCGACCCCTCAGGCCGAGAAGCGCGAGCCTGTCTGGTAAGTGCCCATCTGTCAATTCTCGAACATCAGAAATAGCAACTAACCAATATAATTAGGAGGTCGGTATGAAATTAATCCTTCAGTATCGGCTATCCAATACTGGTGATGAGGAACACGTTTTTTGCAATGTTGGGCAAGAAATTGTGCTGTGGAATGGAGGCAGCGATAACGTTAAACGATGGATATGATTTATGCATGATATATGATTCTTATTATAGTCCTAGGTAATTGTGCTTCAAGTGGAGCTGTGAGCATTCAAGATTCCTAGCATCTATTTACTGTCCCTTAAACAACCACAACTCGCGAGTCATAGTGTCTGATGCTCCCTCCCCAGTAGCGTATCTGCTACATAATCAAAGCTAGGACCTCAGTAGAAGTTTGAAGCTCTCTCTTTCAGTCTCATTCGATCCTGGAAAGCGCTCCGTCGTGGCCAGCGCCCAGCCATGACATCCCCGCTGAAATGGGTCTCGAAATCACTTTGCGACTCGTCTTGTCTGTGATTTTCTCCAGCTCCTTCGCCATTTGCTGTATTCCGATGTTTGGTCTGAAGGTCGCTTAGCAATCCCACCTACCTCGATATTCGGCCGGCTGGCTTCGTGATAGACGCCAGCGACAAACTTAAGTGTGCCACACGGTTACACCTGGCTGATTACATTGAACTACTTCTGGATGTTTCATTCTTCTGACTAAATCAATATGGTAAGTACCCTCGATGATAGGCAGCCAATCAAATTCAAGCATTACTTGAGATGATCCTGGCGAGTGTTCAAGTTAACAATTCCGCAATATTTATTTACATTTGATGTAGGATCGCCGAAGTTGGCATATTGAGGCTATTCTTCACTATCATTAATATCATCAGCAATGATATATATTTTACGAAACTTGTTTTCACTTTGTCTACTTCGCAAGCTCGTCTTTATCACATTGTCCAAAATAAGGCCACCATTACTTTGTCAGACAATGAACGCCTAAACCTTTGACTTGAGGGACAAAGAGTTCCTTTCAAACACTAGCGACGAGCAATGTGTCAATGAACGTTGGTATGTTAATCAACGACTAAAATTAAGAACTGTCAATCTCTGTTTCCGAGTTTCCACAGTTTCGGGCTCATTTTCTTCGTAAATTTTATGTTCTGATGACAATTGAGAGATCTAGAGAACGATCCTTCATACTTGTTGGTTCCTGCTGGTCAGTTCTGCACATATTTTGGGTTACGCTCTTTAGGATTAGATTACTAATTGGTTCTTGCTTTTTGGTGTGGACAAATCTACCTGTCATGTCACAAGGAGAAAAGTTTTATTCTGGAGAAAATGATTTGCATTACTTACCTGTATTTTAATTATATGAGATTCCGTGGCTATCCAGAGCCACGTTACAATAATGGGGAAGAAAGAAAGAGCAGCTCTGCCAGCTCATATCACTTACCTAGTTTTCAGTCTTACCTCACTTCGGATCTTCAAAGTGTGTCCACAGAGCTAGGACAGTAAACTTTCGACCACATTTACAAGCATGTCCTCTTTTCTCCCACGATCCCGTGCGCAGAAAGTGCTCCGCAAGACAGCGACGATGATAGGCATGCCCACAGAAGGATAGGACCTCTGGTTCAAATCCGTCAGGGTGCTCAACGCCACAATCCGTGCAACTAGTAAGGAAGTCCTCGGGTTTGACACCATCTGGAAAGGATGGGGCGCGGAGTAGATCACCGCCTTCTCCGCCGTGGATCTGAAAGAGGAAGAATCGCTTTTCTTCTGGGATTTTCTTTTCTATCTCGGTCGCTCGAAGGCTTTCGATGTGAACCTTGTATGCATCCTCGATTTCATGTCGTCGCCTAGAAGCTAGACGCGCTACCTCTGTCTTGCGAAGCTGTATTTTGTCACTCCACATTTTGTTCAGGTTATCGATCTCAGACTGGGGGAGGGGTGGCACCACTGGCAAAATTGACTTCCGATTTTCTTGCTGGCTCATTTCACCGGTACCGGTATTGCGCTTCGACAGCTTCTTCCACGTAGTTGTTCTCTTCGCTGATGTCGTCTGAACGGGGGGCACTGTGCAGGCTGGACAATCTTTCTTGAGCCATTCGTAGACTATATCGACTCTCTTGCAGGGCTGGTCCTTGCGGTATAGCTCTAGTTCTTCCCAGGTCAAGCTAGGAAGCCGCCTATAAGCACAGAGCGGCGCATGGTGAGTTGTGCCTTGTTGATTGGCATAGACGCAACCGCACCAGTTTGAGAGGTATTCGATATCCAGACATGGGACGACAGTTTTGGTGATCGGTGGCCACCATATTGGAAGAGTTCTAACAGTGCTAGGCATCTTGGTGATAAAAGATGAAAGTAGTTGATGTTGCGTTCGGAAGCTGTAGATGCTGAAAACTAAGTTAAGTATATTGAGTAATGATTCCAATGAAGCTTGAACTTTCTTGAAAAAATATGAGAATTCAAGAACTGTAAGTGACTTGTTTAATACATCCTTTCTACTGCCTTTGTTCCGACAGAAAACAAAACGGCATTTGCGTTTCTCGTTTTTCACCGTTGTTCTCGATCTTGACCTTGTCTCTTGTTCTCATACCTGCTACTTCGTATTCCTTTCTTCGTTTCCTTCTTGTCTACCTTGGTCTCATAATTAGTAGAAGTAGTAGAAGATATTATCCATAGAATGGAGAGCTTGTCTGAGACAGCACCAGTATCTCATCAAATTTTATCTGTTGCGCTTTTTCAATTGCTCGCAATCCACGGCATCGCCTCCAAACCTCGTTGGTGGCTGCACTTACGAATGATCGCATGGCTGTGACTACATCTACTCTAGATTTTTATTTCTTGGTACATGTTATGCGTGCTTGATTGGCTTGATGTGTAGTGGGTGGGTTGCGTGGGTGGGGGTCGATAATTAATGGTTGTGATCTGGATAGAGGGAATATCAAGGTTAGCGATGTAAAGGTATCTGTGCTGAGTGCTGTTCAAGAAAGAGGACTTGTTCTAGTAGGTGGGTACTGTTTACTATGGAAGAGACTAGAATGGTAATCTTCTGCTCAACATGGAATGAATCTTGAGGTGGGTATTTCTGCCTCGAATAAATCGTCTACCAAACTTCAGCATCGTTTCCTATCTTTGGAGGACTAGAGGCAATAGATGACAAGGATTCGACTAGACCGAAATGAGACTCAATGATATTAGCATTGATCTTTCAAACTAGAAACGTGAAGAGGATATGAGGAGTTTTCTAAATGTCTATTTCGTAGGTGTAATAGCTGTACTATTACTCAAAAACCTGGCATAGAATCCATAGCATACGAAGAGCGCCTGTTAGCCACCTCAATATCTAGTATCCCGCTCCAACTTCTTGTTCCAAAGTACAATCTCTATTCTTTGGCTGCGGTCTCCGTGAAGTGTCGCAGGTTCACTTCCGTTGACGGCCACGAACTTGAACACCGGAGCCACAATTACCAAACGAACTCTGGCACCCAGCTCCACAGTGCTCTATAGTATTACCACAGTATCCCCATTTCGAACAGCAACCTCCGGAAGCTGAGCCTTTGCAAGTTGTAATTCCGCCGCACTCACCACTGGTACTAACTGTCAGACCGGAGACTGGGGCGAGACTTGTTGGTTTGACGATCCCGATCGTGAGAATGGATGTTGGTCTGACTGCTTGACAAGGGCGGCCGGCATCTGCACCTGGAACCTTCCCTGAAGCTGGAGTACTCGTGGGTGGCTTCGACTCGACAGGAGCTGGAGCTGAGTTTGCTGGGCCTGGGCTTGAATTTTTGGCAGAGCCACAGTCTCCAACAAGTGATCCTTCTCTCTTCGTTCCAACGTTTGTGACATCGGGGCCAGGATTGGGGAAGAATACGTCGAATCCTTCTACCGTCGTACAACCATTGTTAATATCAGCTTTGAAGATATCCGGGCGCTGGGAGAAAGGGACCGCTGGAGCGGCCCGAGCGGTACCTGACCCAGCAGCAATAGTAACACTGGCACACTACAGCATTGTTAGTACTATCTCCGACAGACAAGAAGGCGCTGAGGAATAGCTGAAGGGGGTTCAAATATGAGACACAAAGACGACTCAGACGAGGGGAACAATTGATAGTCTATACATACGTTCATGTACATCTCGCGGTTCCCTAGTCCAAGAATTAGAATTTATCTCTGCATTCAAGGCAATTGTGACGTTACCAGTATGATTCCACCAAATCCAAGCGAACAGTGCTCCTCCATTGTCTGCGTCGGAGGGGATATTGAATTTGAAAGTTCCACCAGACGATGTAGGACAAGCACCTTGATACGAGTGGATGACTTTCCAGGACTTTCCCTGATCGTAGGATAGAGCAGCTTGGCACGAGCCTATAAGGGTCAGTAACTGTATATCTAAGCATATCTGGACTTGGTGAGAAGCGCAACCGTTTCGCATGGCACACAGCAAAGAAGATAGGCGATGAATGCTATTTGATACTGACCTCCATTATGAAAAGCTCCTCCTGCAATGGTCATGCTGGCTTCGGAGCCGGCTGTCCAGGTAACAACGCTCGCTCCGGAAGGAGTTCCTAGTTGACTTTGATATCCTTTGCAAGGAAAATCTTTTCCATTGGCTCTGTATAGATAGATAGTCAGCGGCAGATCTAAAGAGCTGGTAAGGGGACTTGCAGGAGCGGCGACGTCATGGAATAGTCAATATTGGCCGCGACCGAGTGGGGATTTGACTTTGAGTTAAAGGGAGGAGGAAAAATCATCTCCATGTGGGCACTAGCTGTGGCAGCGAGAGCTACCAGAGCGATGAAAGTAGTAGAGAGCATGTTGTTTGCGATTATTTGGTATTCAGACCTGCTGAAGTATTCAGGTGTATTAAAGGTGTCGGCGGAAAAGGTGTTCGAAAAAGCAGATCGATCTGGCTGTGCAGTGTTCTTGAGAGTAGATTTTCTATGAAAGAAAGTAAAGGTCTGATCAGGCAGAGGGTGCCATTATGTTGGTCTCGTTGATTCTCTAATGGACAATAACAAGGCAAGAAGTATTGTGGTGGGGGACAATAACAGCGGTAGCCGAGAAATCCTATTGTTGCAATTATACAGAATAATCAATGTCTGTGAATGGAACAAAGAAAAAAATCACAATCGGCAGACGGGTCTCGCTTGTGACTAAATTCATCCATCTCTCGGGGGATAGGAACCACAATTGAAGTATCTGGATCTAGTCTCGAGCTGCTTACTAGGAGAATCTTCGGCATTGTCCAAGACAAAGGCGCTGGCGGCTCTTGTTTCATTGACATGGAAAGGCTTCAGGAGCGCCGTACCTTTGACAGTATTCTAAATTCTCAAGTCGCTAGGAAATCTTACATACAGTAGCTCGGACGGGGATGAATGAATGATTCATGGAATTGTATCGAATGGCATGAGCAATAGCCTTGAATCAATTAATTGGCATGACTACTTGCATGATTTTTGAGGCAGCGGCGGCCCATATCTGTACTCGAAACATCTTCAGGAGTCTCGACCAAAATTAAGGAGAAGTGGTGTATCGCACATACTAAGGCGTTGAGAATACTCGTCGTTGGACTACAGCCAACGACGTCTTTCGAAACGCTGGTCGCCTAAGCGGTTGCATTCCCGCCGGTTGTTGGCGCATCGCGCACATGCCTAATTGAGTTCGATAGTCATAGAGATCGAAATCCTGAGCAGAACCTCTCCCATGCCACTGATGCTCGAATAGAAGGCAATATCTGGCTCTCGATAAAATGAGGTCATAAGTAGAAGATGTCGAGTCTTTGAAATTCAGCTTTGTTGAAGCGCCGGGGCACTGGTTTGGTGATATCTTACCCCGCAGTCACCTGAAACTCGCTAAATGTAGCTACCATTTCAGTCTTCCGGGCAGGAAGGGAAGCTCACCAAGTTGTCAGCGTTAAGCTTGACTGACGACTCGATTGCCAATAATCAAAATTCAATTTCCAAGACTCCTAAATTGGCATTGACACATCGAAAATAATACTTTTGAGGGATGAAATATCTTTATAATGATCTCACGATATTGTTCATGATAATTGTTAATCAGACAATCAGCAAAAAAAGGGAAGAGGGTGGTTCGGAGGGGGGCCTCAAATGCCTAGCTTATGTCATCTCAGGGGGCGAACATTATACTTACTTTCTCGCGGTCTCGATACCACATGATGATCATGATCTTTCTAAGAACGATCAAGGAGTAATTCCGAGTAACAAAACTCTTAAAACTGATTAGAATCTAAAGATACGGAGACATATTTCGTATTAATAGAAATATTAGCTATGACGCAAAAAAAAAATGAACATCTCGTTTACCACCATTTTAGTAGTAAGCGAGAAAAGTACATGTAACCCAGACACAACTTCCGACACTTGCCAGAAACCCTTACTTTCCTGCATGCTGGTAGCGATTTATAATATTCTATATCCATGATATATTTTTGTTAGAATCTGAAGGCAAGCACGTTATCTGCTCGGGTTTTGAAGAGGAGCTACAATATACTTTCCTATCAATTTGTTTGTTTGATGCTACTACGAACCAGCTAAGTGAGCTGCTACTTGTTGATATTTGATGTTTAAAAGCGATGATATTTAGTTAGAGATCTATAGTAGGCTTATATAGGGATAGTTTGATTATTCTGAACTTGTGTAAGACGGGTTCTTCAAAAAAACAAAGAGAAACCTTTTGCTCAATGTCTTCTCTTAGTCTCTATCATAATCAAGAAAGATAAAGAAAGTTCATGTATACGTAAAGGATTGAAACCCATTTCTCTTGATATATATTGTAAACCAACTTAGAAGTTCACTGTCATGAGCTAGGATGCATACATATCCACTCTTCCTGCCACCGTTCTCAATTACACAGCAGCCGAGTATCCCCAATATTCCAGTGTTTCCGCACCTTCAATAGACTCACGCTTCCGATCATCACGAGACTTCTCCCGGAGCCAGTACAAGCGACGCTTCCGAATAGTCTCAGCCGACAACACAGTCCGCTCCGAGCGCTCAGGTACCAACATCTTACACTTTCTCGGAAGGTTAATTAGGGAATCGTGACGCTCCGGGAAACGACAGCCGCAAGTCCTATTAGGGATGAGAGTTATGTATCGATGCAGATCTCTGCATTGGGGTTGCGGAAAAGGGAGGTGGGATGCGAAGCCTGTGGCGGTCATTGGTTTGGGAGGAGGAGGTGGTGGGGGACAGGGTTGGTTGGTAAGGTGGTAGCTGTATTTGCGGTAGGAGGGAAGGGCTGCTGTCGAGCTGCTGGCGTAGTGGGCGCATGAGCTGTGATGGTCGGAGAGGGTTAGTGTGTGGCCGCAGCCTTCGAAGAAGTCAATTTTGACGCCACAGCAGATGATATGATCCGATGGGGAGGAGGATTGGTAAGGGGAGTTCTTGGGTTCATCCTTCTGCTTGTTATGAGTTGTCTCTTCTGGTCTCTTGTCCAACTTACGGGAGAAATTTGGGAACATTTTGGCAATACCTTCCAGGGTATGAAGTTGTCACTTAGAGAGACTTGGGGCTGCTCTTATTTACAATGGTATTGTACTAATATAGAGCGATTCGGGCTTTGTTCACTGTTCGATGAGAGTTCGAACAATGCGACATTGTGACGACCCATAAAGGAAAATCGATTTCTTTATTCTCAAGAAATACCGACATGAATTTTCTAGATTTGTGGTATGATAGGCTCTGAAAGGGCTTTACCAAGTACAAGTGTGAAGTCAAGCTCATGGATTGAGCAGAATGCCAAGACTTTGAATAGTACCAGACAGATCTCCGAGTTTCGCGCAAGAGCCTCATCTTACTTAACGAGAATGAATGCATGGAATTTCATATTAATATTGAGCAGAACCACACGCTTTCGTAGATTCAGAGCCTCGATCGGATAATCCCAAAACATCCCCATACAGCACTTCCTCTGAGCCAATCCGAAAATCATCATTTCAAATACCAAAAGTTCACAGAACTGATCATCCAACAAGATATATGCGCCCTCGCCATACCAGCCCTCTGATCGGAATCAACCAGGCTCAGCGTCCCGAATCTTCTCCCTCTCCAATCCCCAGATCTCCCTATTTAAGTGTACATCAGCTCTGTAAGACTGCAGGTCACACTTCTTATCTATTCTACCCCTACCTGCCTATCCACCCCTTCCACCTTGCAAGCGTAAAACTTTTATACTTCTGCGAGAATTACAGCAATTTCCATCCTGAATAATTAAAGGGGATGACTGATTTGGATGAAGTTATCAGCGTGGAGAATTAAGCGAGATACGAAAGGAGATAGGAGACAGAACCATAACAAGACCCCAGCCCTCTTGCGGGTACTAGAATAGGCCAGAGTATGTCAGCGCTGGCTCGACATACCGATGTCAGTCATTGAAGTAAAGCAGTCATTATACATTCATATCTCACTTTTATATAGTGCCCCATATTATATTTCCGTAACTATAACATCTATCACTAATACTATATGTCTTGTACACTTATTCCCAGTACCTATAGTATTTACACCATTTACATATCCCCAAGTATCACTAATACCACCATATAAATATTTTTTCTTCCTTCAATCTCCAAATATTAACACTATCATCTCTCTCTTTCCCTACACCGCCTCCTCTCCTCCTGTGTATCCAAGCCCCTCAACCACTCCCCCCTCCTTGCCATAATCTCCCTAATCGGCAACGCACCACCAATTGTCCTCTTACACTCCAATCCTTTTCTCCAGCCAAACATACTCTTTTGCTCCATTAATACCGGCGCATTACATTCAGCACAGCTGGCGTGCTTGAGTGCAATGTACCGTGACATATGAGCACAGGGTTTGTTCTGGATATAAGCAGAAGGAGTCTCGGGGACCCAGCCCCGATAGTGTTTGGTGCAGGGCTGTTCATGTATAGTGAGGCTTTCAATGTGGCCGCATTTCTCATAGAGAAGGCGGACTTGTAAACAGTGGAAACGGGATGCTGGGCTGGGTGGGGTTAGTGGGGACAGTGAGAGTTTGGTGGGTTGCATTTTGGTAGGTGCCTTATTGTAGTTTTCACAATAGTTTTCTGGGAGGTGATTGGATGGGATTTTGTGGCGATGATTGATATCTGGGCGCTTGGAGGTGGATGTTCTTGCTGCTGGGTAGTTGTATGTTGGAGTCGTGGCTCTGTGCTGCAGGTGGGATTATTTCTCTAAAAGGAATATTCTCCTATGGATAAATGGCATACCTATTGACTCATTACAGTACATGTATCTCTTTGACCGATATGCTGCTTTGTTGGTCGTGATTGTTGGCTTTCTTGTTCTCTTTCAGAGAGTTTCGGTAACAGACAATGGGCTCACCGCCACAGTAAGATACAAAGGAGGTCAAAACTAATCAACCTGGTACTTTCCGTTCCTGATGTATTAGGAGACCACATAAAACGATATACATGTCTGTAATCTAACAATTATATTAAGAGTTGTAGAGATAGGGGACAATAATGGAATTTTGTAATTGGGCGACGAGGAAAATGGGAATGGGCCGAATGGCGTATGGTCACTTGATGATGACTTGCTACTCAACCACGCAACTAACAGGTGATTCATATATACTCTCTTTGGCCTAGTATTTGGCCTGTTAGCGACGAACAGCCTGATTTATAAATCTATATGAGAGCTTTCGAGTCCTTTATTCCGAAAACCAAAAGCCAAAGTTGCTACAACTTACAAGAGCCTCACTCTTTGCGCGGGAGTAAAATGATTCGAAGAATCAAACATGACGAAAAAAAAACAAAGACATTTGGTACTGGTTAAGAAACCTGATTATGGAGAGTGATATTTAAATTTCCTGAAAGAACTTGTCTTGGAACCGAAATAAGCTTTGCATACTGGCCCAGGTGAAGTCAACAAAGGAGGGGCTTAAGTAAGCCCCTCCAGGCGATGATGTCATGAATGGATGGATGGTGATTTCAACGATTGGCGAGCCGATGATTTTGTCGACAGCCAAAATAATAAAAAATAATAAAAATAATAATAAAAATAACTTTTCATTATCTTAAAAACATAATAAAATAATCGTACCAACACATGCATCATTTTCAATTGGGCTGATAAGCTAAATGGTGACTCGTATTTGCGGCCATTTTGTGGTCACGGTTTTCGCTTTGATATGACAAGGTTTGACTCATCTACCAGCTCCATCCCCAAGACATCACCTCCCCCCGCTCTGGGTCAACTGTGATACTCGGAAATAATTCAATCGATTCTCTCTAATCAGCAAGCAGAAGAAGTATCATCTCTTCACAATTCTCCCGTTTGTGTCGTCAGCCAAATCTTTCCCCGTGCACGCAGCTCAACGCCCGGTTGTCCTTGTTATCATATCAACCTTTACACATGGCCTCAAGCCCCAAGACAGGTCAGCAGCATTCCACACCGCTTTGATCACGTCCCTCCACACGATATGCACAGCGCTGGAGGCAAGGTTGCAACGCATATCATGGCGGGCCGTGGCTGAGGTCCGCGGTCATCTGCACGGTTGACTGATGCTAATTTGATGCGTTGGCAGACATGCTATCTTCAAGCGACCATGAATCCGCCTCGCATACTGGAACAAATCCGTCACCGAAAACAAGGGTTTGCCGATACTTCAGCAGAACAGGTATTTAATTCGAATTCTTTCTAAATATTTTTATTCGCTCGATGCATGTTTTATTTGCATATGCAAAATATGTTGTGCAGCATGTTATGAGGGTCAAGTGATTCTCACCGCTATCACGGGCGTGGGGGAAGCATATGATATTGGGTTTGATCTTGTTTTCATTGCGAAGCCTATTGTGCCGTTGTCATCGTGGCGTACCTAGGCGCTTACAACGGCTACACGTGATGTTGCCCGACGATACTCGATATCAAGAGCATCAGATGGGAGTGGAGGCTGACCGTCGTCGAAATAGGTCATTGCCGGGCAGGAGACGAATGCCAATTCTTGCATGATGACACACGGCTTCCAGGAGCAGCTACCCAAAAGGCAATTCACGAGATGTTCGATCATCCTCGGCCCACCAATGCAGGTCAACTCGTGACAGATGATGGTTTAATCCAGGATCGCCGCCAGGCAGTTACAAAGCCAGTTCCTGCTTCACATGTGGTTCCAAAGCCTGTGCCACAAGCCCAGACTCAAGATCCTCGGGAATTTCAATTGGGCCAGATCCGTAGGCGCTTTATGCCCAAGGAAACGAAACAGCCTGGTTCGGGAGCCTCGCTCTTGAAGTTGAGCCTCGCCCCTTCAGATCCGGACTTTCCCTTTGAAATGACAGCACTGGAATGCTTACTTTCTGTACCAGTCGCATACCCTAGAGAGAGACCTTCTTTGAAAGTTACGAATACCGACATCCCAAGAGGGTTTTCTCTCAATGTGGAGTATGGCTTTGAGAACCTGGTCAACGACAAGCCAGAGTCTAGTCTACTAGACCTTATGAAGGCTCTTGACAAGCATCTCGAAGTGTTTTTGTCTGCTCCAAAGGCCGAAACAGTGAGGTTGGTGCCAAACAAGGATACTCGGCATCTCTCAGCTGTTCCTGCCCGGTCTATAGAACCAGCTGTCAGTCAAGTTGCAGTTAAAGAGGCTATGTCGATTCCGTCTACTCAGGATGGACCTTCGAAGCCACTAGAGCCACTTATCACATACACTCTCCAGGAGAAAGCTGAGGCCTCAAAGAGACGAGAGATTGAAACAAGGCAACTTGAAGCCCGGATGAAGCGACTGCCACTCTATAAGATGTCACCTGATGGTATTGCCTTCACTTTACCCATTGAGCCTAAAACGCGAGCAGATCTTCCAGTCTCATTACAAGCTATCCGAGCAGTCACTTTGTTTGTGCCTCTGTTGTATCCATTGCATCCTTGTCGAATCAAGCTTGCAGGACTTGACGTCCCAGAAGCAAAACCAGTCGAGATTGGATTCTTTCAGAGAGCAACTGAACAGCAGGTTTCTACCTTGACAGGTCATGTCAATTACCTTGCACAAAATATGCACATCTTGGCAAAGAAAAGACTGGAACCAAAAGTTGCTCCAGCTGCTCCAGCCGTCCAACCTCCAACTGTTGAGGCTTCCCAACCTGAGAGCTTGTCAGAAGGTCACCAAGATCCTGATCGTAGTCATATCCAATACATCACTCGCCCTCCAGAATGGATTATCTTCAACGCGGAGGATGCTTCTGAGTCTGATGATTTTGACTCCTATGACACTGGAGACGAGACTTCTGATGAGGAGGGCGGAGTACAAGTCCCAGCAGAGAACCACGACTCATCAAAACAACCGACACCAAATTTGGAACGCGGGACTGCCATCTCGTTTCCATTCCTGGAGCTATATGGCATCGAATTACTAGAAGTTGCTGTACTTAACATCACTGTCAAGTGTGAAAGATGCAAAGATGTGACAGAGATTAAGGGTTTGAAGGATGGAGTCACCAAGTCCGAGAGCTGTCGCAAATGTGCGAGTGCCCTTAGTATAACTTTTCGCCGTGATCTAGTACACGCCCATGCGGTGCGAATAGGCTTTCTGGATCTGGAGGGCTGCATCGTCAGTGATATGCTGCCTAGGTACGCACCACTCCCCCGAATAAACATGGAAAACGCTAACTCTCTTAGCACATTCATCCCAACTTGCTCTCGATGCTCCACCGCCTACCCATTGCCCGGCATAACCTCCGTGCAAGGAGAATCAACCAGCAACGTCTGCCGCGAATGTCACCAAAAGTTCACCTTCAAAATCCCGTCTGTGAAATTCCTACGCATCTCCTCGACGCAGCAGCTCGCGGCCAGCTCCGGTCCTCGTCGCAAACGAGACACCCTCGGCCTCACTCCTGGTACCGAATTGCTTAAACGCGGCCGATGCCGCCATTACACGAAGAGCTACCGCTGGTTCCGTTTCAGTTGCTGCTCAAAAGTATATGCATGTGATAAATGTCATGATGAGGAAGAGGAGGATCATCCGAACGAGTGGGCTAACCGCATGATTTGTGGGCACTGCTCTAGAGAACAGAATTATAGACCTGAGGATTGTGGGATTTGTCATGGGAGTTTGGTGGGGAAGAAGAGTACTGGGGGGTTTTGGGAGGGCGGGAAAGGGACTAGGGATAAGGTGAAGATGAGTAGGAAGGACAAGAGGAAATTTAGGAGAGTAGGAGGAGGAACGAAGCCGAAAAATTGATTCTTTCAGGCTTGATGCGGAGGACATTGAAGGGTGTTGTGTAAAGTAAACTGAAGGGGTAATCATGCCGCTACTGGTTGCTAGCTGAGCATGGGGCGGGTGCTAAGGAGCCATTGTTCATGACTTTGTTGACATTCGCTCATCTCAAGGGGCTCGGTTACATACAGATCTGTCCTCGACAAAGTAAATGACATGACTACCATGCGACCACACTTGAATGAGACTGCGACGCCCCAACGAGCAGCAATCACGCAAAACCCCAAGTGAATAAATTCAAAGACAAAAAAAAAGAAAACCTCCCTCAATACTGTACCTCTCATCCCAACCCTCCTCGTGTAACCCCCACGCTCTCTCCCCATGATCCCCAACTAATCCGTACAACAACACGTACCTCTCTGTACCCCCCTTTCCCCATCTCCCCCCAGGCTTGTGCAACCATGCAATCCATGAATCCAGACCCTTTTCCCTCACAGGAACAGCCAATATCTGAAAGCGGAGATGCATTTTCTTTTGTTTTGTTTTTTGGTGCGTTTGTAACACTACTACAGTAAAGCAATATGAGGGATGTGACACAGCTCTCCCGTCCCGAGAAACAGTGTACGGGGGGAGGGGGGCTAGTGGCAGGATAGATGAGATGTCTAAGAGGAGAGCCTGAAGGGTCTGAAGTGGAGGTGATGCAGCTCTGGCGGATGTCATCCCCGGTACTCGTAAGGCAGGGTAGGGGAGGGGAGGTAGGTAGGTTGCCGTGAGCTTCTTACATTATCACACGGGAGTGTTCCGGGAAGGAATGAGAAATTCGGAAATGTACTGTATTTTATTTGTTTATATAGATATTATTTAAATTGTTCAATCCTTCTTACCCGACACACGTAAACGGGAGACTGGGGGAGATGGATTTCTCTTGTCTTTTCTTCACATTAAAAAAGCACAACATGCATCTGGCCGAGTAAGAAAAGGAAGGAGGAGGGTGAAAAAAGGAAATCCAATGATAAATACTTGAAGAAAAAAGGAGAAGCAGGAGATGAAGAAGAAGAAACAGTGCGATACAAAAAAAGTACACGTTCCCTACAGAAAATTGCTACTGCAGTAATGCAATGCAATGCAATGCAATACCATGCACACAAGAATATATAATAAATAAATAAAAAGGCATTACAATAATACGAAGTACCTATCCTATCCCCCCTCCCCCGCGTGTAACACAGGGAAAAGAACGGGACCGGAAAAAGAAAAGGAAAAAGTTCCAGCGGCTGCTGTTCCACAACATGGGTTCCGCCCTGTTTGTACTGTACCACGATATGACAGAAAGAGGTGTGCATGTGTGTATGTGTGTGCAGCTGCTGCTATCATACCCCCCCTCTCTCTCATGATGTTTGTTCGACCATTAGTAACGCAGAGATTCCGAGTCCCCGGTTATGCGGTTCGTTGTAGCGGGATGGGAGGGAGGTTTGGATGGTGGGAGAAGAAGGGTGAGGAGAAAGGAGAAAGGAGAAAGGAGAAAAGGGGGGATTGATTATTACCTATGGTATTGTTGATGCTGATAATTTATGAGAGGGTGGTTGAGTAGTACTTCTGATATTGTAGCTAGCTGGCTGGCTGTTAGAGAGGGGGTTAGCGAGAAATGCGGTCAAATCGCGACTTTATTTCGCGAACTGTATATACATATCAACCTACACCTTCAACCATACTTCCACCAAAAAAATAAGAAATAAACATGTTACCTTAGCATATAAACCTCTCAACACCCATCCTAGATCCAATCCCAAGAAGCTATTCAAGCGTGTGAGCTCTCGTGTGAGGTGGTGATGGTTGAGAGAATTTTATTTTGTAGGAAGGCGTGTGGTGTTGCTTTTAAGAAGCTTAAGGGGAGGGGGAAGAGGAAGTAAAATGACAGAATCAATTCAGAGAAGAAAATACATTTGAAGAGTTGGGCCTATGGGCTTTTTTGATATTGTGGGAATGATGGAATGGACGAGTCACGTGATACGGGACAGAATCCCCTAATCCCGATTAGAGGATCAGGAACTATCACATCACATGAGGAACGTACG
>QYAL01000080.1:0-116827 GCA_003988805.1 Ploettnerulaceae sp. D365
CCCCCCCCCCCCCCCCAAAAAAAAACACATATATCAAATACCAATAGATGCCAGGAAGAAAGAAAGAAGGTAAGTAGGTAGGTAAGCTAGCAGGTAAGTAAGTAAGTGAGTAGGTAAGCTAATAGGTAAGTGAGTGAGTATGAAAAAGAAAAAGAAAAAGAAAAAGAAGACTAGAGAGGTAGGTAGGCAGGCTGACAAGGCAGGGTAAGGCAAGGCAAGATAAGGAAAGACAAAGAGAAAAAAACAAAGACAAAGACAAAGCTTCTCAGGCTCTCAGCTTCCGGCGATGAACTAGAAAGCTTCTATATATGTATCATCATCATCATCATTGATTCAACAGTCATGTCATGTTCACGCGAGATATAGATATAATGAGAAGTTTAAGGGAGAGAAGAACCTGGAAAAGGCATCGAAAGTGGATGTTGCAAGTTGGCTACTAGTGGAGATAAAAAATATGAACACCAGCAAAGCAAGCACATTGAATTTGAAATGGAATTGCCCTAATCCACGTTTCCAAAATATAGCAACTTTCTTCTACATCCTAGGCCTGTCAAATGAGATAGATGAGAATAGAAACCCTTGGTAAAAACATAAAAATAAAATAGGAATAGAAGAGAAAATAACAGGCCCAAAAAACAGAAAAAATAATAATAACGTCGCTTTTTGCAGGTATTTCGCCATATTTCCCTTCCCTGACCCCCTAAACCCGTTCCCAATGCGCTGGTATCTTTAACACTAATTTCCGTGTGTCTGTCCCATCCCATCCCATCCTATCCCATTCAATCCCAAATTCACGTATCTTAAACGCCTAACCCCGTTCCCAGCGCCCGGGACTCTGCGTCCAATCCATGCGTCCAGTCCGTAAGTGACTGTTGAATGCCATACCATTCCATGCCATGCTATGCTATGACAGTTGCAATAATGATGATGAAGAAGAGAGGTTTCATGTCGTTGCGTCGCAGAAATAAATTTCAAGCAGAGGCAGAAAGAGATGCAGAAGCTAATGATCGAAGGTGTGTTCGTCAAAAGACTTTACCTGCAAACGAGAAATCCCCAGCCGAGCCCCGATCTCTCTCTTCACACCTGGGCTGGTGTGGGGAAAGATCTTTGGGGTGACGTGAGATCGCCCGGAGCGGGCAGGCCGCCATCCATCGCCTACGTGATGTTCAACTCATGCTGCACCACTGACGTAGGGAAATATCCTCTGCTTCCATCAACACCCTCCCACCTCCGACACACTCTCTCGCCATACCCTCCACCGTGACCATCGCCCGTACTCGCCAAGCTAGGCAGCGAAAATCCCGAACTCGGCCCTGAAAACTCGTGCTTGATCTTGGGTGTGTGGTACTCACTCACGCTCGGCAACGTATAGCGGCTATTGTCGTGCCCTTCGTAGATCGAACCGGGATAGTACACATACCCCGGCGTCTCCTCGATCGCCTTTGCTTCCTCCTGGGACATGGTCGGCTCCAGCGGGATGTGCGTGTTTGGATTCGAGGGCCGGTAGTGGGCGCTACGCGAATCATAGGAATTGCTGTACGCAGATCCGGGGAGCATGCTGCTACTGCTGCCCAAGTTCATGTCGCCTGGAGCTCTGGACGAGCTGCCGGAAGGCGTATAGGAGCCGCCTCCGCCAGTACCTGAGCTACCCCCGGGGCCAGCACTGGAATTGCTGCCACGACGCTCCCCTTGGTAGTGGCCTGGGGAGCGGCCGCGGACAACCATGGGTGCCGACATGCGCGAGGCGATCTTGACATAGCGTTCTTGATGCTGCTCACCAAGATCGACGAAGAGCTCGACAATGAGATGGTAGTACTGCTGTGCTGCTCGCCGCTTGCCGTTGTTTGCTGTTGCATTTTTAAACTGAATGCGTTCGAAGGTTGCTTCGACAGCTGGCTGGCTCGGGTTCTGGCTGAAATTGGGGGACGAGTCGTAGAGGCCTCCACGGGAGGATTCTCCTCCGTATATGCTGTGAGATGCTGGGGGACGTGGTGCTAAAGTGACCCGCGCGGGCTTCTCTTGTGGTCCTTTGTCTCGCTTGGGAGTGTGTTGAACGAGCTCGATGGACTTCCCGTCCCGGCCATCCACAACAGCGGCGATGGACATGGAGAAAGCGTGAATTTGAGGACCCGCGCCGTGTGATTGTGCAAGGTACATGGAGCCGTTGGGGATGCTGGGCGACAGAGTATACGAGCAATTCAAAGAGAAGTAGTTTCTACGATAGCAGGTCCAGTCGTTGTCGGCCATGAAGAAGCCTTTATCGATGCGGCCGAAGATTTCGGGCTTGATAACTTGCCCATCGGAGGTTTGCAAGGAGTACAGGACTTCCGTGGGTGATAGCGGAGGAGAGGCCGTGGCCCCCATGGAGCTATCCATGTTGGAAATGGGACTGGTGAAGCCGCTTGTTGATGTTGGCGAAAGCGGTACGCCGCTTCTCATGGAGTGGTGCAAAAGCGGTGGAGATCTGTTGATCAGATCTGTCGCGCGGCGGAGGTGGGGGGCTGCACCTGCGTATAAGTCTCGGGTAGTTATTGGTGTTGATGGATGGGGCAAGGCTGGTGAGCGCGAGAGTATTCCCAGCCCAGATGAACTATTCGAATATGACATTATTCTCTGATCACGAAATCGACTCCGGTAGGTAGCTCCAAACTCAATCTAGTGCTTCCTAGCACAAGGACAGAGAGTGGGGGAGGATTTGAACTTACAAAGAGCCTAATCTTGGCTTGATATCAGTCATGGGAGAGAATATTCCACTGTTGGGAGAATAGTATGCGCTCCCGCTGCCCCCGTATGTGGAACCGCTCAGGGAAGTTTGATAGATGTTGGTGTAAGGTGAAAATGCTAAGGTCGACGACGGGTTTGTATTCTGTACCGCAGGCTCAATGGAATATACAGGGCTGTTGGAAGTACCGGAATCTGGAGAGAATCTGAGCTATCAATCAGCCACCATGCTGCTGCATGACTGTAAGACAGCATTTAAGTTTAACGAAACCAGCTTGGCTCTCCATCACGACCGGTGCTGATGGCCAGTTGGACTGCATATGTAGGACGTAGGACAGCCAGCTCAGTAGTTCGTAGCACAAGGGGCGGGGACTACTCGCGTGATCCCAAGTGCAGAGTGGGAGGTTCGGGTCTGGCAGAGTGAGGCTTAAGCCGTGCAACCGCTGACGAGTAGCTCACTATGTAGGATAAATTCGTGGCATCCCGAAAGCTTAGGCGACGAGCACAAGCGAACGAAAAGATGAATTGGGTTGGAACGGTAAGGCACGGCGCACAGATGATGCGCATGTGCCTAAATGCCAGGTGGTTGGAAACACCACGAGAACCAGCAACCAATGGAAAGGGGGAGGAGAGAGAAGACTCACCGTGCATCATCAGCAGAGAGTCTTGTTATGTATCCCATACCCATGTCAGACGCAAGAGGCTGCGAGTTTGAGTAATGATGCTTGTTTCTGTGGGAAGAGCTGTCAGGCTCGGTGTCGGGATCGATGATGTAGGAAGGTGAATGGCCAGAAGAAGTGGCTATGTCTGAAAAATTACCAGATTGCGAGCACATTAAAGAGGTGAACGTTAAGTTATGGGGTGTGCGAACTGTTCGACTCGTGGTTAGAAGCGGTCATTGCAGCGGATTTCATGAGCTGGTGACAGGGTGGGCGCGGCAAGGAGAAGAGACGACGGGACAACAAGACAAGATGGGTTTGCGAATAGCAGTAGAAACAGTACCAATTTGATTTCCACAGAAGACCAAAGCAGCAGGGCATGTGCTTACAGTCCTGGCGGCCAGTGCCGGTACAATGGTTGTGCTGAACCACCAGGCCAGGGCCCAGGGGAGTTGAGAGTGTGGTACGACGACGGCACCTAAGAGGTGCCGCTTGATCAAAGGAAACAACACTCGGTGCCTTCTCGCCGCCAGAGTCCAATGGGAGGACGGCAGGCACGCTGCACGACGACGGATTCTGCTCTCGGACAATGTAGAAGAACAAGAAAAGAAGAGACGATAATCCCCAGCGATAAAAACTGCAGGCTTCTTCTTACTAAAGAAGTCCTCTGCGGCGGATTTCCTATGTTCAAGCCAGAGAGTCGAGAGCTGAGAGCAGGGAGCCGGGAGTAACAGAGGATATATATATATATAGATATATAACAAGAGTGAATTCCATGGAAGCATATATGGAAGTGAGCGAGGCAAGAGGAGAACAGGACGAGCGTGGGGGGTGCGGATGCGAGTAAGAGAGAAAATTACAGCGTTGCTTACCTTCAATCATTTGCAACCCTTGGACGGCTATCCTCACTCGCTGGGGCCTGCCTCTCTTCTCACGATTCGTTATATCTTCGGAGGATTGGTAAGGTTCGAAATTGATCCAACCGAGGATTTCTGGAGCGATGGTGGTGGGGGTTGTGGTGGTGGTTTGTGCTGGGAGGATGAGGTTAGGCGATTTTCCCAGATCAGATGAGAGGCGTTTTACGCAGGATCAAGATATATATCGATTGGAATGATGATGATGATGAGAAAGAAGACTAAAACCCAATCTCAAGCAGAAGCTTGCCCTTGGTACCCAGCCAGCTGGAAAGAACGTCTGGCGCCGGCTGTGGGTCGTCAGGTAAGAGATCTAGGAGGGTAGGCAGATCGGTAGGGCTAGGCACACAATGAAGAAGCACCGGATTTACCGTGCTTCAACTCTTGCTACCTATTCGCTCAGCTCTCTTCTTCAGTGTCTCGCGTCTCGTCTTTGTCTCGTCTCGTTTGGTCTCTCTTCCCCCTGGGTAACTCTTCTCAGACTTCCCGTAACTCACGGGAGGAATGAGATGGGAGTTACTTACGTGAGGAAGGGATCCGAGTGAGAATATAGAGGGGGAAATGGAAGTGGAGGGGGAGAGCGAAAGACGAGGGCTCGATTCGAGTTCCTCAGGATAACTATGCGCCCGAGCTGCGTGTACAGGGCACCCCTACAGCGTTTCAATGCACTGCGGGACCGGGATTGGCTGCCAACAGTGCCGTGGCTTTTCGAGAACCGTGCAGGGCAGAAACAGAGCAGGGTATTCAGGAACACAAATTCCAGCAATATCTTCTTTTCTCTCTCTTCGCGTGCGAATCACGAATTATTCCAACCAGGAATGTATCTCCTGATATATCGGTCTCCTGTTGCTGAGGTCCAGACCGATTTGGTAGAGGGACTGAATGAACTAGAGGCTCTTGATATATAATCACTAGCTCAATTGGCGGCGCGACGGTTGAGTAGGTCGATTTGCGCAATTCAACAATAAATCTTGGCAAGTGGAAAATCAAATGATCCAATTCGAGTCAGTTCTTGATAGATATATCGTGTAAATGGTACGCGCTGTACTGTCGAGCACGATAGATAAGTCTGTAACGCGATGCACTGCGATGCGACGTGATGTGATGTGATGTGATGGGATGCACTAACAGAATAAAAACGGGTACCGTCGTCTATAACTGAGATGGCCTCCTCGTCTTTACAGCGCTTCAAATCGAAGTAAGCGGCTGACTCCAAATGCGCGTCTAGCCCGATATGTGCTTCACCTCGAGCTCGTGACGAAACAGGTAGTAATCTCGTTCGGAAGGATCTGGCTCTAGTTCTGGTTCCGATCGGATTTAGAGAGAAGACAGTCGATAGAAAAGTCGCCAAGAATCCAAGACCCGCAGTGGCGCGCGCACAGATTTAGGTTGCCTAGGTCGACGTCCAGCGGATGTGGTTGGGATTGGGTTTGGGGGGGGGCCGGATCTTCGTCTCTTCGGGGGGGCTAGACAAGGCAAGACAGGGGGAGGGATGTGCAAGATTGAGACAGACAAGAGGCTAACGTTTCCTTTCCACCTTCCCCGGGATCTAAACCAGACAGGGCCGATTGCTTCTAGCTGAGAAGTATGGATAGCTGGATGGCGATTGGATAACGAAGGGACCGATCGCGAGTGAGGGTACTTTGTACTTTGTATGTTGATTAAGGTAAGTGGAGAATTGACCCAGAGACACGGACGAGGCGAGGATGCCTTTTCGTTTCGCGGATTTAAATAGGATAGGTGTTTGATTGATTGGTTAAACGAACGAGACAGTGGAGACGGTAGGGCGGAAGACAAGTACGAAGAGGAGAGACGTTGAGCGAAAGAAGGAATTGTTTTCTTTTCTTCTTTCTTCGGACTCGACTGGCCAATACGATCTGCGGAGACGGGACCGTCGTCGGAGTGGGTGATTAAGAAGGAAGAAAAAAATAAAGAGTAATAGATCAGATCCAGATCCAGATCCAGATGCAGACTAAATCGAAAGACAATAAAATCTCAAGTGCTGCAATAATAGCAGACGAGTACTATGGCTGCTGTTGCTGGGTTTCTGGAAAGGAGGGTAGGAATGAAGATGCCGGAAGAGCTTGCGTGCTTGCTTGCTTGCTTTGCTGCAGGTGAGGGCGGGGGAGGAGATGGAACTAGGGTAATCATGTAATCAGCACAAGAAATGTCAAATGGGGTGTGCAGGTTGTGCAAGTTGTGCACAGGTTGTGTGGCTGGTGGCTGACCTGCTGAGTGTGCGTGTGGTTTGCCCTGCCTTGGCTTGGCTTTAAAGTTGGCTTCAATGGCTTCAATGGCTTCAATGGCTTACCTTGCTTGTTGTTGACTCCCTTGTTACGGCCGAGCCCAAAACCCGGGTATACTTGAACACACTTGCCTACTGAGTAGTGATGAGTAGTGATGAGGAGGAATGAAGGAATGAAAGGAATGAAAGGATTGAGCCTCAGCCAATGAGTGGATGGGCTTTTCGGAGTAAGTATGCCAAGCAAGCAAACCCAATGGCTAGCTTTCCTCGTCAATCTGCCTTGCTTCGAGAGCACGTGTGGGTTGGAGTACGCCGGGTGCTCAAGATGATTGACTTCGTCTCGTCTGGTTTTGTTTCGTTTCGTTCGTTGGTAGAGTAAGTAGCTTCGGTACTCTTGTATATATGCAGGTGAGATGAAATGAGATGAGATGTATTGCTGACAGGTGGAAACGAGTCTGAA
The DNA here is from genome assembly GCA_003988805.1 of Ploettnerulaceae sp. D365. Classification (NCBI taxonomy): domain Eukaryota; kingdom Fungi; phylum Ascomycota; class Leotiomycetes; order Helotiales; family Ploettnerulaceae; species Ploettnerulaceae sp. D365. The sequence continues at coordinate 7,000 of QYAL01000080.1, forward strand.
TCTTGCCGGGGGAGAAGCGTCTATTCGTGGGAATGAGACCGAGACCGAGACGAATGGGGAGAGGTAGTTGTGAAGATCCGATCCGATCCGATCCGATCCGATCTGATCTGATATGATATGATATGAGATGGACAGGTCCCGATGCTGTGATATATATGTACTCGGCCAATATCTGACTGTATTGTATCTCGGTGGAGTGTCGCCTTGATTGAGTCGGGGGGGTTCGACTATATTCTATCTCGTCTTGGATGATGAATGTTGAAGATGTTTGTCTCTATATTGTTGAGAGGGTGGGCGGACGAGTAGATGGATGGATGGATGAATGGGATGAGTGTGTGTGTGTGTGATGTAGAAGAGGAGGGGGGACGGAGAGAGATATATTTCAATAAAGCCATTAGAAGAGAAGAGGAGAGGAGAGGAGAGGAGAGAAATGGGCACGAATGACACTAACGCGTTGAAGAAGTCCAGCTTGCATTTGCATTTGCATTTGCAGGAAGACCAAGCTTGCAGGTCGGGCTTTCCACTTCCCACTTCCCACTTCCCCTCCCTTGTCTTAGATAACCCCCGATTCGAGAATTCGAGAAAGGTAGGCAGGCAGACAAGCAGGCAGGCACGAGGATCTTCTGAGTTCTCACTCCTCAAGTCCCGTCCTTAGTCCTTACTCGATTTGCACGGATCATCCGGTCCATTGATCTTCGACTCTAACTCCAAGGTAGTTCGTTCTCTCTCCTAGGCCTGATACCATTCATTCTATATCTCTTATACCCGATAACCCACTGATTCACTGGTCTACGTAACAGTAAATCCAACTTAATCGGCGAATACAATGAACCCATAGTCCTAGTCCTAGTCTACGTAACCCGACCTCTCTTCTCTCTCCGTAGCCTTACTAAAGCAAGACAAGGTAGGGGAAGACAAGAAGGTTAAGGTTAAGGTTAAGCACCAGGAGAAGAACAGGAACAGGAACAGCTGTAACAAGCACAGAAATAAAGAAAACAGAGTAAGCTAACCTCCGATTCGGACTAGAGGGTATCTTTTTTCCAGTTACAGCTGAATTAATTCCTATTTACCTACCTACCTACTTATCTAGTTCCGTATCCAATCCCATCCCACCCATCCCATCCCATCTGCAACAACCCTAACATCAAATTCTAGATCCCCGGGATTCAAACCCCTCCTCCCGCCCCCCCCACCCCTCTCCAAAAAGGAAATTAGCTCCTCCATCACTTCTCTTTAACCCCGAGATCTAGCATTTTCCTTTTCCCTCCTCCACTGAACTGCAGAGATCTTCTTGCTCTTCCTCTTTTGGGAATAGAAGAATTGTACAGACTACAGAGTAGAGCAGAATTTTTTTTAAAAAAAAAGGGTAGTGAGGGTTGGGAAAAAAGAAATCAAAGAAAAGAAAAGGAGGAAAAGAAAAAAAAAGAGTGGAAAATATGATAGATCGTAGATCGATCAGCGGTTTGGATCTACTATCTAGCATATATTACCCAGCTAGTTCATGATAGCTATAGCTGATGAGGATGATCAGAGCAGAGTGAGCAAGTAAGTGAAATTCCAGGTATCCGGGTTTCTTACTTTTCTTTTTCTTCTTCTTCTTTCTTCTTCTTCTTCTTTCCTTCGTTTCTTTTTTCTTTTTCCTCCTGTTTTTATTGAATAATAAATGAACGATACAGGTACCTGGAGGTAAATAAACGAGGTACCTGGATGGCTAGCTGGTGTAAGATCTGGCGAATAGATAGTATGTAATGTATGTATGTATGTACTGCCCACCTCCAAGTACAAAGTAAACAATAAGATATCCTCAAGAAGAATAAATCGACTACTATCAAAATAATCCGATTTAAAAATCCATACCATCCATTCATTTTCTTTCCCCTCATCGATAACCATCCAAATCCGCAAACCCACGCACCCGCCCATAACCCATTCATTCCATTGTACATACCAACCCATACAACCACTCACCCGCCCTCTCCCATACACCCCTGTCCCCCATCTCATCCATCCATCCATCCATACATACATACATCCATACACCATCACACAACAGCAACAGCAACAGCAACAGCAACAGCAACATTAACATTAACATTAACAGCAAAACACAAAACACAAAATACACAAACCACAACCCACATAATACAAGCATAATTAAACCCAGCAGTAGATCATCCTCATCTCCCTCATCTCCCTCATCTCCCTCATCTCCCTCCTCTTCCTCACTCTCCCTTTCATTCTCCCACCCTTTCATCCTCTCACTTACAACCCTACCCTATCAAACCCAATTCCCTTCCTTCTCTCCCTTCCCTTCACCACCTCACCACCCAAACATCAATAACTCCCATCCCAGAATCACCTAGCCCATACCCTACCATACCATACCAAACCTCACCAACTCCATCCATCCATCCATCCATCCATCCATCCTCATCCTCCCCTCCAAACAAACTTACGCACGTACCGCACCCCATCTCACGGCCCCCCGGCCTCCCTATTCCACCGCGCGCGCCCCGCCGGTACTTGTGGGATCGTTGTATTGAACAGTGAGCTAGCCTAGCCAGGCCTGGTGTGGGCTAGGTTAGATTGGGCTGGGGACTAGGACTAGTATGGTATTTAACTAGCTTACTTTCGTAGTACTGTAAATGGATCGGATCTAGCGCTATTACAGTACGGGACAGGAGTGTACTTGTACTAGCTGAGTACGTATTAGGTATTTGTGCTGTGCTGTACAAGTACTTGTACGAAGTACTTGTACTTTCGGAGTTTAAGGGGTTGGAGCGGGTTGGGTGGGAGGTGGATTATTGCTACTACTGGTAGTAGGGTTTCTTTACTCCCCTGTTCTGGTATATATATATATGCTTGAAGTAATTCATTTCTATTGGTTTGATATTTATTTATTAGGGGAGGGACCGGGGTGTTGCAACTTGCATACGTACATACATACGTATACTTGTAAATATGTCTGTATATAATAGCGAAAAAAAAATAATAAAAAAATATACCAACACAGATAGAACATCCCCGGTTTTTCTTCATTCTATTTGGGAGTATTCAATACAGTGTACAGTATATGTATAAGTGAAAATGTCAAAATTTCATATCGCAAACAACATGATACACCCCTTCCCCCAAAAACTTAATCTGCCCTGCCGAAGCCCCGCCCTCAGGCCCCCGTCTCCACCCTCCATGAAGCCAGCACCAGCAACCCTGAGTATTCAAACATCCATGCAAATCATCATTTACTCACTTACTAACCCCACTCACTCATTCACTCACTCAGAGTCGCAGTTCATGTGTTCGCCATGCAATCAGCCAGGTACCCTACCCGGTTAGGCGCTTTGTCAGTCATTCGATCAATCGATTAGTCAGTTAGTTAGTTAGTTGGTTTGTTGGAAAGTGCTTCGCTTACTTATTTACTCACTTGTTTGCTTACTCAGTAAATAAGTAAAAAAGATGAAAAGAAATGTCAACTTATGTTACGTTACGTTGCGTTACCTAGTCTATCAGTAAGTGGCATAAAGGAAAGAAAATCGGATTTAAGCAGCATCTTCATCTCCATCTCCATCTCCATCTCCCTCTCCTCCTCCCCCACCCCAAATCCAATACTCCAATAACCCCAATCAACCAACCAACCAATCAAAATCCAACCCCTCACCACCAACACCCAGTACTTCCCACCTCTCTCTCTTATCATCTAAAAACCAACCCCATCGCACCTCAAGTAATGCACACCTCCTTAGCAAAGACCTTAATTCAATCTGCAAGTCACCATCGTCATCAGATTCGCAATTCGAAGCTTGGAAATATTAATATCACCCAAACGGGTTGGGTTGGATTGCATTGGATTGGATTGGATTAGGTTGGATTCCTGTGTGATGATGTTTTTTGAGGATTTTTTATTCTTGATAAGGAAGGAAGGTATGGGTGCATGCAGGCAGTGATTCAATTCAGTTATCAATTTCAAAGATTTTGATATTTGATATTATCTGATTGAGAATTCTGGATCTTTAGATTTTTAGTTCGCTGGTACAGGTTTAATTTAGGGGATGGAAGGATCGGTCTGAGATTTATTCATTTATTATAGAAGAAGAAGAAGAAGAAGAAGAAAGGAGCTTTTAGCTTCGTTCCCCTTCATCCTTCTTCCCACCCCAAAAGATCCCAACCCCGAAACCCTCCTATCTTCTTATCATTCGTTATAAAAAACCAGTTTCAAATTTCATTTAATACAAAGCCTCCTCTCCTCTCCTCCTGAGGCCCATGATACACATACATACATACATACATATCATTATATCACATAAACACCGCGCGGTACGATACGAGAATGTAATATAGTATGTACTGAGGTTATGAACTCACTATTTCTATATTTTATATCATTTCATATACATATATATATACATCCATCCATCCATCCATCCAGCTTATACCTAAACCTGCGTAAAAAAGTCCTGCTTTCCAGAAAACTAGCAAGCTACTTTCTCCAGTTCTGCTTTTGTTTTTTTTTTGTTTTTTTTTTTTCAAAAAAAAAACCTTAGCTAATAGTCAGCTCACCACTGTAATTCTGCGATCTCTCGAACCGACCGTTAATCCCCAAAAGTTCAAAAAGAAATAAATACCGTAGGCAAAAAAAGAATCCCCGCTGCTCTCTTTTGCTGCTTTATATTGCATTTGATCGAGATTTCGAGTAATATATATGTATGCATGTTTGGATATAAACTACATCCATTGATCTATCTCCTGATTAAATGGTATGAAAATAAATCACAACGCAGATATTTCATTTTATATCCCTTTTATAGCTAGCTGAGTCCCCCGTCTTCTGATTTCGTTCTAGTTTATTAATTCAACGATGAGATTGTTTACTAGGTAAATATTGATATCGCTTCTATCATAATTGACGGGATCTGACTTGATCTGATAGTATTGATAGTGAGTTAGTTAGTTAGTTGAGTTGAGTTGAGTTGAGTTACTCATCCCAGTGGAGTATGGAGTATGGGTGTTGCATGGCAGTATTTCTTTCTCTCAACCAACCAACCAATCCATTCACCTACCCTACTCTCCCCTACACTAAACCCCAATGTATCCTATCCATCCATTCCACAATACATCAATCTATCTATCAACAACTCTACAGTACAGTACACTAAAATTACGAAGCACAATAAAACCCCATACTCAGGATAGGAAAACACATCCCCATCTCATCCCATCCCATCCCAATCCAATAAACACCCATACCCATAAACCTAACCCACCCAACCAACCAACCAACCAATCCCCTGTAGTACCTTACCTAACCACTTTACTAACCATATTAATCAGCGCCTCTCGAATTTCATGAACATAATATGGAATTTCAATACTTCCAAGTAAAGATCAAATTAAGGATGATGATGATAACTAAGCCGAATTAAGAGATTCAGAGATCCAGAGAGAGAGATTTTGGAGTCGGGGTCGGGAAATACATACATACGCACGCACCATATTTATACCAATACCAACCTCGCCACCTACATATACCTACGAAACAGCACCTGAAAAAAGTCGATATCTCAAATTACCAATGCCAAATTATGCAAAGAATCCAGTGAGATGATCGAAAGGGTTATTATAATTATAATTATCGTGAATAAGAAAAGATAAGTCAGTCAGTAATTAATGCTGGAGGCCTTACTTCGCACTTCATACTTCTTAATTCACTAACTCTAAACTCTAACTCTAACTCATTCATTCATTTATTCACCTCACGTTCAATTATCTACATTTTGCATTTCATTTTACATTTCAAATTTCAAAACACTACTACCTACCTACCTCCCTACCTACCTGTCTGTCTATCTATAGTTCATACATTCCCTCCCATACTTATATAGGCTGCTAGGAGGTAGCCATGGCTGACCACTATATATATATATAGCCAGTTGATCAGAAAGAAAGCCGTACTTTCGTAGCTTATAGTCCGTAGTCTGTACATGTAGTTTGTAGAAGCAAGCTAGCAAGCTAAGACATCCATCCCGAGACATATGACGCACTACCATCTTCAGCGACTATATACATAATACATAATACATACCTACCCGGCTGAGAAGTCTGAGATCAGAAACAGAAGAATGACAAACAAGGTGATTATCATATGGAAGGTAGATCTAGAGGCTTAGGCTTAGACAGAGGGCTCGGGTGTTCCAGGTACAGGTATGTACTGTACGAACGGTAAGGTTTAGGTTTAGGTTTAGGTTCGTCTCTAGCGTTGTTGCCTAGCGTTGTTGCCTAGCGTTGTTGTCTAGTGTCTAATGTAGGGTCTAGTGTGCTGTACAGTAGTGGATATTTCGATAGCGGGACTCGGGAGGAGAAGGATTTAGCTTGGAGTACGAAGTAGAGGGAAGGGAGGGGAGGATCCGAGGATTAATATGCTATGCTATTTTATGTATCTTAAACAGTAAACTTAGGAGCTGAGTTAATGATACTTTGTTTACTCGATGATGATGATGATGATGATGATGTACGATGCATGATGATTGGCTGCAGCTGGCAGTTGTATCTCAAGAAGGATTCGAAACTTTCGGATTGCTAAGCAGCTGGTGAATAGTAGTGAACTTTTTGTGAAGGAGAGGGGGTAAGAGTAGATAGATAGATTAATTATTTATTTACCAAGTACTGTACTGTATAATACATATACTCTTCTTTTCTCTTCTCTTCATTTTTAGTATTAAATCTACATATCGCACCGTCCAGCACAATACAGTACCGCATTCTCAATAACACATCAACAACCAAACAATAATAACTACTCCATATCCATATCTCTATCCGCATCACTCAACAACACGCACAACACAAGCGTCATCGGAGCCAGCCTCCTCAGCCAGCCTCAGCCAGGTACATATGTATGTACACCGACAGACAGATAAATCAGCGAATCAGCAAATCAGCAAGCCAACGCGCACTGGCTCAATGTAATCTAGAGGCGCAGCCGCTTAGTCAGAACCATCACCGTCACCAGGACTAGCATAAAACAATGCAAAAAAAAGTATCATACAAAATGTTTCGCCTCGGATTCGCTGCGTAAAATAAATAATAGCAAAAACCAAAACCCTAATCCAAACTCCCAAAAATCCAAGAGTCGCCAAGTGCAATCAAGCTCGAGTTCAAGCTCAGCTCAGCTCCCGCCCTCGATCCTCAATCCTCAATCCTCCATCCTCGCGCAAAATCAGCAGGCCAAGCAGACAAAGACAAGCAGGCCAGCCAAGCATCCAAAAAAAAGGCCAAGCAAGCTAGACAAGATCAAGATCAAATTTTTTATATCCGCATACCTGCATATCTAGCTAGCTAGCTAGCTAGCGCCAGCCACTGCGCCCAGCCCTCGAGCTGCATGCATGCATGTAGGATGCAGTCAATTAATGATCCATTTCGAATTCGCCTTGTCATTGGTCATTTCCTTGTGGTTACTTGGTCATGCGTACGCAGATAGACAGAGAGATAGATATGTATGTATATATATATATATATATGTATGCAGGTTACCGTTGTTGTATTATTGGCTCGATGGAGATGGAGATGTAAATGCTGATGTAAACTTGAACCTCTAGCTCATCCCAGCTCAGCTCAGCTCTAGTTCGAGATCCTTCCCTTCCTAGTATAGTAAGTAAGTAAGTTGGAAGCTGTAAGATGACGGACGGACGATATATATATATATATATATGTTATTGTTAATATTAATATTAATTAAATTGACTCTGCTCTAGCTCGTCGTCCATGGCCACGTGAAGGAAATTATTTAGAAGGACTTTAAATTTGTGAATTTGTAAATGTTGGATTTAATTTCTCTGCGGCCTGCAGCAGCTTGTGAGAACTAGAACTAGAACTAGAGATAGGAACATGACCTACCTACAGTACCTGAGTGCAGGGGTGATGGAAGAATACTGTAATGTACTGTAATAGCATTTTCTTTTCTTTTTCTTTTCCTTTCTTTTCCCTCCTTTTTCTTCTTTCAAGAAAACAATAGATATTGTTGATGCTTACATACCCTTGATGCTTGATGCATGGATACTTGCTTGCTTGCTTACACTCCCCCCCTGGAATAATTGTCTAGCGTCCATCTGATACTTTGGCTGCTTTTGCTAGCCATACATAACACGAATCGCTGCAAGGATACCTGACGAATAAGAAATAGACAGAAGATCTGCACGGATTTTATATATCACGTGTATAACTTGATACACAAACCGGCAAGTAATGCTTCTGTTTGAAGTTAGAGAGTGAAAATGGCGCTAGACAATTATTCTGGGGGGGGAGTGTACTTGCTACTAGTGAACTAAACTAAACCAAACTGAACTTGGCTCCCTTGATCCCCGCACGGTGGTGCATTCAATTGCATTCAATTCAATTCATTCACTTCCTCCTCACTATTATTGCTATTATTCATCATGAGTGGCCTGCATCTATTATATGTACGAATTCGAAATACTGTATTTCACATACATAACTAACCCTCCGAACGAGAATCCGCGACTGCGACTGCGACAGCAAACTCAATCCTCGCGCAAAACTCAGCCACCAGGTTTGAATTGAGCATGTTCTTAAAGGTATTGATTTGATTGTAAGCTGCTCTAATACAGTAATCAATAATAATGTACGTATGATCCGTACATACGGCAATCATGCTGCTAACCTAGCCATGAATGACCCTGACCCTGCTCCTGCTCTGAATTAAATTAAATTAAATTAAATTGAGTGGTCGACGGTTCGGCCCGAGAGCTGCAATTGGGATGTTGATGTTGATGTTGATGCTGATGTTGTCCTGGCTCGTGAGTGTTAATTAATGCCCATGCCATGACCATGATAATCAATCAATCATCCCCCGCCCCCCTTTCCATCCCAGTCCCCCCAAAATAGTGAAATAGTAACTCGAGATCCAAGACTACTCCCCAATTACAAGGTCGTAGGAGCGAAATCCGCAGGCGGACAGACTACTACAGCTAGCTATCCCATCCCATAATACAATGGAACGCCAATAATCAATAAAATAAAATACATGAACAAGTACAAGTAATAAATAAAATAAAGCTTGGCACGCACACATAACTTCTCGCGATCCTCCGGCCGCGGTCGAACAAATCCCCAATCCCAAATCCCAATTCCCAATTCCCAGGCTCTTCCCTTCCCTTCCTTCTGTCCCGTTGCACAGCAGCGGCAGCATCTTGGGCCCCATCATCGCAATCGTGTGTATCATGACAAACTCATTTTTTTCTTCTTTCTTCTTCTTCTTTCCCATCTTCTTTGCTGCAGGTGGAGGGGGGGGGAGATGGTTGCCCTGGTCTTGGTCTTGGTCTACCCTTGGACCACACAGTACAGTACTATATGTACTGTATGTATGAGGGGAGTAATGATATGATCCCCCGACAAGAAAGAAAGAAAGAAAGAAAGAAAGAAAGAGAAGAATTGACTTTGATCGGCCAGGGGAGAAAGGGGATGGAAATGGTGGCATTTCTTTACGGATGCCCGACTAGGATAATTGATTGGTGAGCGATGGTCAAATTGAAGGGCTGGAGAGGGTTCTCGCAACGGCCGGTCAAGAGGACTGCATGTGTGGGCTTGCAGTAGTGTTAGGAGAAGGGATCCATCACGCCACATTTTTCGTGCCGTTCCGAGTTTTCCATTTTGTGTATTTTATTACTTTTTTTTTTTTTAATTTTTTTAATTTTTTTAATTTTTTTTATGTATTTAACGCTTGTACTTATTAGAGCTCGAATGATTGGGTGATGGGATGGCCTGGTCGTGGTGGTGGTGGTGGTGTTGATCCAGATGGGAGGGGCGATGCGAGTAGAAGCAGTTCGTGGGAATCGATGGGATGCGAATGCAAAACATCGTAGTCGTACTGTAGTACAAAAGTAGGAGTACGAAGAGTAGGACAAAATCAGGGCTGACGTGTGAACAGACGGGTAGTAGCGTTTAAATTAAACAGGGGTATTATAGTGTCGTAAAGGGGGTAAAGATAGAGCAGGGGTAGAAAAGAAGAAGAGGCAGAAGAAGAAGAGGGTACAGTATTGGCTCGCTTACGATAACCTGCAAGGGATCCCATCTGCCCAATCCAATTATCCATCCACGATATCGATCGCGAGGCTACCTACCTACCCACCTACTCTACGGTACAAATACAAAAGGCCGAGGATGCATATGAGGAACTACTACGTAGCTACCTAGGCAAGAGAGAAAAAAAAGGGGGGGCAATAGCCTATGCGGGAATCGAGTTGGCTTAATGCAGGTGCATAATTCGGGAGGGGGGGTTTTATGCAGATACTATCGATCGATCAGTAAGTCAGTCAGGCAGTCGGTCGGTCAGTCAGTTGATACTTAATTATCAATCAACAATAATGCGATTGAAGGAAGAGGGAGGGGAGGATGGGAATGGATTCGAATAGATGGTGATTGATTGCGTGTTTGTTTAATTTATTCTAATGCTATGTTATGCTATGCGATGTCATGTCATGTCATGCGATGCAGTACTGGTATGTTTCAAGTCTGTGATTTCTTTGATTCCTTTGATTCCTTTGATTCCTTTCCTCTTATCTGATCCTTCGATCAATGATTATCGACTAGATTACATATTCTTATATTCTAATTCATATAAAACCTAAAAAGTCAATAGGAAAGAAAGAATCAATGGAACCTCGAAAAGGGGAATATATATATAATTATAGATGCTGTATACAAACACAGCAGTATAAGCTCAGAGCTAGTTTAGATCACATCATCATCGTCGTTCTGCAACTCATCCTATCCTACCCTACCCTTTCTTGTCTACAATACCCCTTACCCCGCATATAATACAACGGAACAACAGAACAATAGGACAATGAATCTACATTCTCTCTCTCTCTCTCTATCCGTCTGAAAGCCTTCAGCTTCTACGGTCAGGATATCCCGATACCCGCTTTTACGTTACTCTTTTGATCATGAACCCCCACTCATAGACTCATCTTCACCTTATTATTACTACTACAGATATTATTACTGCTGAATTTTAATATGATAATATCATGTACTTCGCTTCACTACAACATCCTATCGTTAATCTTCAATCTGCCATCGTTAATCTTTAATCTCACCTCTTACAATCCTCCACATCTACATAGCGAACTTACAACGTTACATTACCTTACCTTACCTTCCCATCGTCCCAGATCCCCCATCCACCCATCCATCCCTCCATCCCTCCATCCATCTCCATCCCTCCCGATTCCCAAACGAATCTTCTCCCTCCGTGTATCAATCGTACAACTGAACACAGCTAAGATACTCTACGATCCATACATCTGTACTGCATTACCGTGCTTTAGCTTTAGCTTATACTTCTTCTTCTTCTTCTCCTACTTTCGTATCCCTAGGAGCTGGGAGGTATTTACTTGTTTACTTAGTTGTTTATTTAATTATCTCCGAAAAGAAAAGAAGTAAAGTAAACAAAAGAAAAAGAATAAGGTGACATGTAATATAATAAGAAAAAGAACAAGAGGAAAAAAAAAGAGCTTGAACCACCCTCTACTTACTACAACCTCATGAACTACCCTACCCTTCCCTACCCACCCAGCCATACCAGCCATACCCGCATCATCCACGGACCACCACGATCGCGAAACGAAGCTTGGATTTTGATTGTACACCGGACCTGAACACAACAGGAACCAGAACCGGGAACCAAAACCCAATCCAAACACCAAACATTAAACACCAGCCAGTCCAGGTTAGGTTAGTTTAGGTCAGGTCAGGTTAAGCCCGACGTTATTATTATTATTTATTATTGTTAATTTGTTATTGTTGATATTCGTGAATCTTTAGCTATCTATGGGGATGCTACAATTTAATGATTTTTTTCTTCTTGCCTTTTTATCTTAGTTTATTGTATATATTCCCAATTTCTGATAGTAATCCCCCTGTGAAGAAAAGAAGAGAAGAGAAGAGGTAAATCTAAAGGTGCTCAAGTAAAAAAGATCATAAATTCATGATAAACCGCTCTTGGGGAAAATATGATATATATATAGTTAGTATTTATTAACTCATTTGCCATTTATTCAGGTCATGCATGTTCATGTTCGGCGTATTGATAGGTCGAGTCGAGTTCTGAGTTAGAAAAGAAAGGAAATAAGATATGCAGGCAGGCAAGCAAGCAAGTCGGCGAGATGCATATCTAAAATGACATTATTACCTACCTACCTACCTACTTACTTGCATTCATGCATTCTTTAATTCCCCCTATACCTTACCATCCAAGATTCCCATTCCTTACTTTCACGGAACCATAGATCGTGAAGCTTTATCTGCTTCTGCATTTACATCTACTTACCTACTTTACTTTCGCAGCTAAGCTTGCATCACATCACATTAATAGCCTCCCTCCCTTATCCCATTCATTCATTTCATTTCGTAAAAGCGGTTACCTGCGGCTTAACCCCCATATCGATATCCTTCTGCACGTCACTCTCCTCTCTTACCTATCCTACCTATCCTATCTACCTAGTATCTTCCTCCTATACCCTTTTTTCCACTCCTTTCCTTTGCCTTGAAACCCTTCCTGCTCCCTGGAGTTCCCTGGTTAGGCTATCCATCTTTCTATCTCTCTATCTTCTAATCAACATTCCTCTTTTTTTGAGTTCTCTCCTCTTCTTTTTCCTAGTTATAATTAATAATTAATAATTAATAACGAGTCTGAGAATAAGGAGGGAGGGGGGGATTGGGGGTGGGGGAGGACTCGTGACATGAACTCATTCGGACTGAGTAAACTGATAGTTGGTTTCTACTATCTATCCTATGCTATGCTACGCTATCCTATCCCCGACTCTTCCATCTCAATCAATCTATTCGATATCTAAAAAGCACGGTATAAATATTTCACCCGATTAGAGGAAATCTACTCTACTCTGCTCTGCTCTACCTCTCTTTCCCTCGGGTGTCGGGAGTCGGGAGTCGGGAGATACTTTGATTCTTCAGCATATCACCTTGAGCTTACCTTACCGATTGAAACTTCCTTGTTTGTTAGTTATTCCACAAGTACCGTAAATTAAATCCTGCCTCTCTTCAGGGGACTGTTATCCTTAGCTTATGCTGTTTATTCACTGCCTACCTATCTGTCTACCTACTAGCTAGCTATCCCTCCCTTCCCATCCACTCATCCATCTACAAACGATCCTTTCCAATGAGACCCAAGTCTAAACCTAAAGACGTCAGTTATCACGTCGATTTATCTTATGATACAACTTACAATCTAGGTAGACTAGGCTAAGCTAGGCTAGAAACTATAATTTATCATTTATATCAATCATATCTATCATGTGGCCTGTACATATCTTCAAGAAGTGAAGTAAATACAGAGAGAGAGAAGGGAAAGTACTTGCACTTCGTGGGATTTGGTGGAATTCTCATCTGTCTTCTGTTACTGCTACAAAACTTGATGTACATAGCCGTTTATAGATTGCGAGAATTTTAAATTTACTCAGTAGATGTAGCGGCAGATGAGATGAGATGTCCTCGTGTATAGTTTGTAAGTAAGCAGGTAAGTGTCAGGTGAACAAGTACGCGTACATCTGCCTCGATCTCTATGGCTATGGTATTGGCTTGCAATTGAGCCAGTACTAGTACTGAAGGCTTCAAGCTTGCTGCTTGTATTTGTCGGGATAAATGAATGAATGAATGAATGAGTGAATGAAAAGTGGATGATGATGAGGTTCAGAGTGTGCTGGCATCAGCATCAGCAACGGTATTAGAATTAGAATCGGCATTAAGTTTGTTGGGCATCATTTCATTTTCTTTCTTATTTTCACATGCGCTTTCTTTTTCTTCCTTTTTTTCTTTCCTGGTCGATATCAGATCAGATCAGATCAATACTCCTAATATAATTACTCAGGGGTGCTAAGTAGAGAGAGAAAGCCAGACAGCTGAGCCAGGTAGACAGTCAGATAGCCAAACAGCCTAACAGGAGCAGAAAAAAAAAGAACCAGGCACCCACCTAACCCGCAGAGAACCCAAATCCAAAAACAGAAAGGCCACGCGTATGTAGTACCTCGAACTCCCACCCCCCTAGCCCCCTGGCTAGCTACCTAATACATTCTCATCCATCATGCATAAGCAAGCAAGTAAGAAAATGCACGTAAATGCACGCAAGATGTGCTGTCAAAGAAATTAGAGACTAGGGATCGGATGTAGTGGCTCGTGGGGGGTCAGGGGGATCAAGGGGGAGGGGAAAACTCCCTCGGTTGCACGAACATGTTGAGGATCTTGAGAATGTTGGAGGGTGGTTGATGATTGATTGATTGGTTAAAGAATGATGTTCTGCATGTCAGCACCCATGATTCATCGCGAGTACCTCTTTAGCTACCTTATCTTAATTAGAAATTTGCTTTAATTTCGTCTCACTGAAGTTCAAGTTAGATGGAGTGAGCTTGTACTCAACGCACTTTCAACGCTATATCTCTTTTTCCTTCGCTAGATCTGTCTTCACTAGCTAGTCACTACGTAGTATAGGTTGGAACTCCTATTTGATCACCCCTTTCGGAATAAGGACTCGGCGACGTCGGTGATATCAAGTCTGTTCTGGAATCAATACTCTCATAACAGACCGTACTAGCAATTTCATCCCGGAGAATTAACACCTAGCATAGCATAGTATAATATAGTATATCATGACATCTTCTTCTATCACTACCTTTCGTGACTTTCGGACCTTCTTGAGAATCGGGAATCAAGATAATTAAGCATTACGCCACCGGTATTCATCTCCGCTACAGCTACTAGTCCTAGTCCCACCCCTAGCTTGCTCGTACAAAGCCGTATATAGGTAGTACCAACATCAGCATCAGCATCGAGAGCACGCTACTATAGAATATCCTCTCCGCTCCCGTCCTAGCTAGTCTTGTCCTAGTACTTCAAGCTAAGCTGCTGAAGAACGCTAAAGAACGGAACGCTCAGCAGCCGCGCTATATTCAAGTCCCCGGCCCTAGGCTACTTTTGAAGATTTAAAGTTCTACGATTAGGAATTGGGATGTTGCGACGTTGGTTTGTTGGTTTATTGGCATATTGGTATGTTATGATTGAATGAAAGGAGGGTAGATGATTCTTTTTAGGTATGGGTGGGTAGGTAGGGGTATGAGTATGAAGGGGAGAAAGGGAGAGCAGCTGGGAAAGAAAAGGGATGAAGGGAAGGGAAGGGAAGGCGCAGCTGTGAGATATCGGGGATAAGGATAGGGATAGATAGACTCCCGTGCTTTCTATTATTTCAGAGCAAGCATCGCCGCCCTGGGTAAGATAATTAATTCGTTCCGTGGCACATACATGTTAGAAAAGAAGGGTAGTCTAGCTTAGCAGTAAAGATTTATTAATTCTTCGAGATCTTTTTTTCTTCTAAATAATAATCGTGGATACGGAGACTCCGAGACCTCGAGACCTCGAGACCTTCATATCATCTCATTCGTCCTCAGGACCTGGTTTTATAGAGATGATGAGCTGAAAATAAAAGTTATTCGTCATGAGTTCATGATACCATAATCCTTTCTCATTTTTTTTCTTTGTTCTCTCCTTTTTCTTCTCCTTTTTATATTCTAAATCCCCTCCTTCTTTCAACCATAATTCTGAGATCTTCATCTTTCTTTTCTTTTACCTATACTTACAGCTTACTTGTTTATCTTCGATTTCCTTCTTCTCTTTTTTCGCTTTTAACTTTCATTAACTTACTTTAATATCAGATCAGGTACGCTTCTATAACTGGAAATTGTCTCTTTATTATTAATCACGCATATTTAGTCCTCGCAAATGTAAGTAGAGTAATGATAGATCATAGATGAATTTATAAGCAATTAGAACTTGAATCAAGTGACTAATAGGTGATGGGAGACGGGACAAGTTTCTTTCCACTTTTAACTAGTATTCTAAATGTTTTTTTTAAAGGGGGAGAGAGAGGGGGGTTTTCTTTTCCCCAAGCGCTTTTTGTAGAATGGAATGATTTCATGTGTATATATATGTAAATGGGATATATATTGTAGATTAATGCATATGTGTATATCCAGAATTCTAGGCTACTCACTGCATGCACAATACACTCTACTCATAGACCTTGGCCCAGTATAAATACTTATTACAACTTCCCTCTTGTTTTCCCCTTTTCTTCCCTCTCGCTTCTCCCTTCTCCCCTTCCCCCAATAATCCAGTACAACATCTGACCCCTTGCCCTTCCCTTCTCCCCTCTACTTTGCATCTGTTTTGTTCATTTCATTCAATTCTATGATCATCTTAAGGAAACTCTCACTAACTTATCCTATTATCATCAGCCTTTCTTAGCATTATACATTCATATGTCTGATCTTACACTTTTGGACCTTTTCTTTACCACAGTTCTTCACTCTCTTATCCTATTAGATGATTCTATCTGATTATGGATTCATTCCTCAATAATGAATTAATGATCTATGTATACTAGTAAATGCAGAGCCAATGTTGTAGATGCGAGATAAATTGTTTCACTTTCTAAGTCTGATAAGTCTGATACATACTCTGTGTCATCTGTAACTCTTCCGGCTTCAAAATCATGACTCAGGGGTTACATCTCTTTTTTGGCTTCTCTTTCCCCTTGCCCCTTGCCCCTTGCTGAAATATACAACTAACACCCAACAACCATAATTCCCTTGATCGATCGATGAAAGCGAATCTCATCTTTGGTACTTATTTTTTCCTAAATCAACAAATGAAAGAAAAGTAATCATTATAAGAACCACCCTCCTTATGATCCTTTCCCCTGTATTTCCTTCTTGCTTCTTTTTTCATCTACGCACCTACGACGCACGAATCAACCTTAACTTAATATGTCTAGTATATTACTACAGATCGGACATATAGTAATCAGCATTCACGAATCACGATGTACGTATTATCGGATGGGTACCCTTTCAGGCGTTCACATTAGATAGAATCATTATGGAAATAAGATAGTAGCTTTATGTTGCACCGACGAGTAATTTAAATTATACTAGTGTACCTTCTTACGGGCTTGTAAAGAATATAACTAACTCCATGACTTGGAACAGCGAACAGCTTGATTCTTGACCTTCTACTACCTACTGCCTGATTCGAAGACCTCTTCAAGTCTTCACTGCTAGTGCAATTGAACACAGCTAGATAAAGTGATACTACTACTTTGTAAGCTCTTTACTCAGTCATAATTTAAAAGTGGATATTGAGAATTGGAATTCCCATTATTTATGATTAGATTTCGCTTATAAACGGACAGAATAGTAAACAACAACAACAACAACAAAGGGAAAGGGGAAAATCAAGCACTAGAAACCATAACATGTTAATTTCATTATCAGATAGTTGTTAGGGTTCTTTCCATAAGGTTGTGCCTAGAGGTATGGTTTCGCTATGAGATAGCAGCAGACTAGTTACCCCTGAAGCCTTCTCGCTTAGCCTTGCTCTTCGGGGTTCTTCCTTCAAAGTCAATGAGTAAGTAAGTACACGAGTGAGTAAATAAGAAGCAATATCTTCTCTTCAAGATCTGCCAGTACTAGCTATCTATTACAAAGTTCTATACGTCCAAAGTCTAAAATATACCTCTCCGAGTTTGATTTTGACTTTATCTCATTTTATTTATTATTCAGTCTTCGTTCTACTTACTTGCTTGGTTTTTTATTCGCTTAACTAAGTAGCTAGTTCCTTACGTCAAGTTATTATTTGATCATCTTTCCGGTAAGATTAGTTTGTTAATCTAGCGAGAGTAATGGTAGTGGATATTAATTGGATAGGAAGGTTGATGAATAGATAAAGTGAATCTTGCTTCGCGCCTTTAGTAGAAAGTGTCGATGAACTTGGTGGTGGTTCGATATACTGTATCTAGAGGCAATGGTATAGGCGTTGTTATACATATAGATATATATAAATAGTTAAAGAGCATACATGAACCATCCTATCAGCTCGTACGTAACAGCTCGCTCGCTTGGGACTAAAGAAATTGTGTGGACATTCTCGTTACAAGCAACCATTCCTCCAGGAACTCTACTTGCGGTCCAGATCTGCATTTTGGATTTCTGTCCCCGCCGGTCCCTTCAACTAGACCAGATACGCAATAATCTCTTGCATTCTGTCTCATAGGACAATTTCAGTTGGTTTGACCCTGTAGAAAACTTCTTGCGGTGAAGAAATATTGTCTTTTCTAAGGTTCACGTTGCGGGCTGATGCAACTTAGTAACCATTCTTAAGTATCTGCAAACCACGAGTGTTCTAGTGCCTGGCGAGCTGTTAACCGCTTCGTGGGATCTAGATTTGTCAATCCCCGGATGAGATCTTTAAACAATTCATCGCCAACATCCAGCCACTCCGAAAATGGTTTGTACGGAATATAATCCTCGGAGCGCTCATCCCAAAGCATGCGCAGGACCTGGCAACTAATGTCATCGCTAGCAATATGCTTCAGAAGTCCACTGACTCCATCCGAGTCGCCAAAATAAGAAACTTGACGCTGCAAGCGAATGAGCGCAGGCAAAGCGCCCTGCGCCAGATGCTTTTTGAAATCCTCGTCCGGACCAAAGATGACGCGGCCGAGCAAAGCATAAATACACTGAAGAGGAACGTCAGTGAGTTGGTATTTCGATGGATCAGAAGCACACACCACAATCCCACATGAGAAGACATCAGTCGGTTTATTAAGCTCGGCCTTAAAATGTGCCTCTGGGCTGCGCCAATTGTCATTACCAGCCAGCATTCCTTTGATACATCTACCTTTAGGAAGATAGGCTGCATTTTCAAGGTCGGTAACCTGAACCTGCTCAACTATTACCTCTTGGTCAGTATGACGGCAGTTCACCATGATATTGTCTGGTTTGATATCTGGAAGCTCCATTAGCTTTTCGATGTGGCTGTCATGATACGAAAAGAGCAGAGATTACCTAAATGTACAATTTCCTGATCGTGTAATTCGGCAATCCCTCGGAGGCTATCTTTGAGAATTTGCTTCGTGGCTCGCATCGGGATTTGCTTCCTTACTAGGCTCAGGAAGTCGTCGGTCAGGTACTTATATACGAGAATACGCTCGCCAGGGATAGTGTCCCAAGGTAGTCGAACGTAAAGGCTCTTGGGAAGCCTAGGCTGTATCTTCTCATTGAAGTTGGAGAAGATGGCTTCGGGAATATCTTTCAAGATAAACTGATCTCGATCACATCTGAGAAAAGTGTTAGTTTACCAGTTCAAGTTGGACGCGATAAACGACAAGGATTCTCAGACGTTGCTATCCAGACACGACCTAGATATTGTCTCTCTTGAATCAGTTCCTTGAACCGATAGCGATATCCGGCAGCCCCAACTAATTCGTACGGTGCAGATGCTATTTTGGTAATGTTCTTCCGGAGCATGCTGTCATTGGCGCTGGGACTCCCGGACTGATGAGAGCTTGGTCGGATTCGTCAGCAGCTTTACGATGCTGCTAAATCTGATTTGAGGGCGGACAAGTATACATCAATTTGATACTAGAGAGTTCTGATTGCGTGATGATATTAAGATCTGTTTAGGGTGTTTAAGATCTGAGAAGAACATTCAGCGTGTTAGAGAGTTGGCCAGGCGAATCTGAGGCGATGCCGATCTTCTCACCGCCCTTTTCTGCCAACTTGATACCAATAAAAGTAATATAATCCCATATATAAAAGTTTCAGGAACAACACTATTGATGTAATCTTTTCCTATGGCGGCTACTAATAGTGAGTCGAGGATATTTCGTACACTGGCACTCGCTTATGAGTTACTAGAGTCGAATTAGTTACCCCTGAGCCTTGCCCTCAAGCATGACATTTCTCCCCAGGCTCCCCTTCACAATATGTACGTAAGGTTGCTGTTGCATCGAAGCATTGTTATCATCAAGCTATGAAATGGTAGCGTGGAGATACTTGGAGCTGTAGATAGGATGAGAACAAATAGAAGCAGAGTAAACGACTGCTGGTCGATGTCTATACTAGCTAGGGAATCTGTCATTTTTGCGACCTTACCAATAGATTTTGATATCGAGTTTGGGAGAACTTTTAGTCTCAAAACAATGAGTCAGAATTTGAAGTCCTTTCAAGGTTTTGGATAGCGAGTTAGCTAGCTGCCACTCTGCCGGCTTTATTATTAAATGGTGATGTATATTTGTTTATGGGTATGACGAATGGCTGGATGAGTTCGTCTTGGAATGGCCATGGCTTCATCGTTCTTGTAAGTGAAATTGCCGTTAGTAAAAAGAAAATCCAGTAGCATCAATTTTAACGATCTCGCGAAACAAGATAAAAGCATACCTCGTGAGGTACCTTGATCTGACGTTTCCAACAATCCTATAACTGCCCCCCCGTTCCCCCTCCGTCCCGGCTCCGGCCCGCCTCCGACTCCCCTGCGGCCGCTGTGCCAAAATCGCCTCCTCTGACGCCACCATTGTTTGCAACTTCGATCTTGAAGGTAAATCGATATGGTAGGTCACGTGACCCCGATCACGGGGTCGGCCACGGACCTGCCGCCGAATCCCTATTTATATAGAACACATCTCTTATAGCTTTCTGAACCTCAAGAATCATATAACCTCAAAAGCATAGCTTGAATATAACGTATTTAAGCCTTATATTATAAGGTTGATTCAATAGCTATTAATATAACGCTTAGAAACTCAATCTCTCGTCTCTTATCTAATTGAACCAATTAAGCACTAATCAACAATACTATGACTAACTCGGAGTACCACAGAAACAGGTACTACCGACAGATCTGAAGTCGAGCAATAAATGTTTCCGTTGCCGCAACCAGAAGAGCAAATGCATTCCTGTAAGTTTTCCTTTCCGAGCCCATTCCGAGCCCTATCCGAACGAGGGAAACCTTTGACAGTGAGCTATGACATGACAACAGAATTTACAGAAACCATCTTGTCTCTACTCGGAATTTGAAATCGCGAATCTCCTTTCAGCTGTCTTTCTGTAGGCTATAACTCATTGGCATCTCCTCCCTACTGCGCCTACTGGTAAAAGCGGTCGAACAAATAATACCCAAATTTCCTTGTGGACACCATATCAATGACCAATAATCCCATGTCGAAGAAGGTATCTATGTCGCGCATGTATTTGGGATATCTAGGTACTCTAACCCACACTGTAGGAAGACTGGTTAAACATATATACTCACCTATTTCGGTAACTAGTACTGCTAGCTAAAGATCAGAAGCAAGGGACTAAAATTTCAGCAAGACATGTGACATGTTAATAAAGCTAGAACCCATTTAATTTAAGCTTTCGAAAGAATACATTCTATTTGGCAAGTTCAATTTTTCTATTTAAACATCCAAGATCCACCAGTCTGTCTCCAATCTCGGCAGCTCAGCTACACATTCTATTCGCAGGACCAAAGGATACACTATCCATTGGCAGGGCTGCAGAAGCCTAAATAGATAAGGAGTAAAGACTTTCTGTTCTGAGCGCTTCAGTACCGGAGTAAGTAGAGGCTGTAAATAAACAGAAGGGTGAAAACGGTCCAAAAAGAATTATGACGAAGAAAGTGTGGATATGACAACAACCATCCTTTTCGACAACATAGAGAATAATGATAACGTAATTTTCTTTAAAGTCTATTAGAATCACTACTCTGTTATTTTTTCCCAAGTGATAACTGCTTCACTGGTACAAAAAGGGAAATATCAATGGATAACGTAAACATTTGTATACGCTTGAAAGACACTTCCGCCCGCGTGGCCACGTTTGGAATAGGTGGGCAAGCTCGTGCTGTACAAGAGATGATAAGAAGGTTGACGAGGAATGAAAGAATCGTGTGGTTAAATATCAAGAGTTTGACGCAATCCCAATTGTGAGGTTCTTCTGGCGAAACTTGATCTAGGGTTGTAGTGGGCAAGGGTGGGGAAGGACTGGTGATTCGCCTGCAGACCCTCGTATATGGGTACAAGAAACGATATATAGACTTGTAGACTTTTTTGTTGCTCATTCGGATTCTACCAAATGCATGATATATGTGCACAACCCATCATCATCATCATCATAAAAGAATATCCGTCACAAACGCCGTTTCCCAGCAGCAGATGCTGAGCATCGCAAGCATGTAATGCTCGAGTCCTCCGGCTTAGTTGCCATATATGCACAATGCCAGTTCCCTCGTACGGGGGACCCTCTAACCACTCGACGCACCCGAGTTCCGATCTATAATTCATCAAAGACTCAATCTATCCAAGCTCAGTCGATCCCTACTCGTCTGCCTCTTAATGACCCCTAACTTAAAATACCGCTCTTCTCCGGCTGCCGTCCTACCACCGATATACCACTTTTCAGCACCTAGCACATCTCTAAACCCTTCACTTGAGCTGTCACTCCCTCGTCGTCCACGTGGCGTAATATACCGTGCTTGCTGTCCATGTTCTGCCGCTGGAGATGCCGCTTGCCCCGGGGATCGGCTTAAAGGTGAGGTAGAGTGTGTGCGAGGAGAGTGGATGGATGTCAGGGCTGTGGTTGTGGCGCCGGAGGGTTTTGAGGACGTGGATGTTGAAATTGTGCGTGGTTGAGAGGGGGATGTGCTATGAGAGGCGGAGGTTTGGGAGGGCGAGGAGGAAGAAGAGGGGGCTTTGCTAGTTTGGATGGCGGAGTGGGCGCGGAAGGCTGCCAGGAAGTTGGAGAAGAATGGTCGTTGGGTAGGCATGTTGGTCAGGTTTGAGTCTGGTGCTTGCTGCATGAGTTCGTCCCTGCGAGCCTGTTCTGATAAATCCCGTCTTTTATATCTGCAGAATAGAAGGGCCCAAGATGTAGTCCAGGGGTTGTTAATGGTCTCTAAGAAGAGGGCGAGAGCGCGGAGAGTTCGGATTAGCGGTTGGCTATTGTAGCAATTCGTGGCGACAAGGTGTAATCTGTTTGACCCGCGTTGCGGACTGAAGATTGGAAGATCCTTTGTCTTTCCCCCCTGAGTCCTATCCGCCAGCCGGATTTTGATTCTTCTGACTGTGCCACACACGCTGCTCGCTGTCTAGCAGTAGTTAGTTGCTGTACCCTCGGTGTATTTCAACAAGCAGCTTGCAGGAGGCCTCTGTCGCAGGTTGACGATGCGCAGATTTGTTTTCTAATCGTACAGGATAAATCCAGTAGAACAGAGGAGGTTGTGAAGGTATTCAGACGAAGCGGGGAAAGAGGCGTCGTAGCGTGAAGTGGGATGCGATAGTGTGTTGCGTTTCTCAGATGATGCTCAGAAGGCAAGAGTCGGGATCTCAAGACTCACTTGCCGGGGGCCGGCGCTGATAATGCGGGAGGATTAGGTTGATGGGAAAGTGGGTAAATTGGATGGCTGGCGAATCAAGAGGACGGCATCACTCAGCTGCAATGCAGAGTAGTTGGAGGCTCGATTGATGATTCGATAGGGATTGTCGGAACGGGAGAAGAATGAACAATAAGGTAATAGAATCATATCACAGTAGGAGATATGAATATCTCTTTGTTGGCTGATGACTGACTGTCGACACATTCGATCAGGCCGAGCTAGAGAGACAGGCAAGCTCACTTATTAAGTCTTTGGTATCAAGAGACATTATTCCAACATGCAGGTTGCAACCGATTGGGGACAAGGACGGATATAACTTGCATCCGACGGATACAAGGAGACAGAAAATTCGAGATATCCAGCAGCTCTTAATAGTCATGTGATCAAGACTAGCAGCTGCTAAATTATATTGAAGTGAGAGAATTGGATATGAGTAGAAGATCATATATATGCTTTGTTTGATGGCATAAGGTCCGTAAATGAAACATATACAATAGGTCACTGGAAGTGGGTTATTCATAACTGTTTAGTTTTGGTTCAAATACTTCTGAGTCCTACCTATCATGAACTCGTGTGTGCCTTGCTCCTACTCACCTCCACCTCATAGAGGTATTTGGGAACACGTTTTCGCATGAGGGCTACACTTATAGACAGCTAATACTTCTCAATAATATCATCGCCTTTATGATATTGACGGCTTCTGACTCACAATAAAAGATATCCCAAATGAGAAAAAAGAAGCACGTGATCTTCAAAGTTCCACCCGGCTAGCTCCGATCAAATCCTCACCACCATCCGTCACAACAACAACACGAATTGCCTCTCCCCGCAACCCTCGACCATAAATCATACATAATGGCTGGCGAAGTATATCATCCCTCCAGCTCCTTTTGTAGTAATAGTGCACTCACTAATCTTCGCCGTCCGCGTAGGCTCACCCAAGCACCGGCATCACGCCGCCCAAATCTGTGCCAGGTTATTCGACCTACCGAAGTCCCTATGGCCCCAAGTACGTCTAGGATTGCCATTGAGCGGATGATGAGCTTCACAGAAGTCAAAGAAGGGAAATCAAAGGAGCAGGGCTGATGGGAAGCAGATACAATCTTACAAGAAACTACCATGGCTGGACCCTCAAGCAAGCTACGAAATTGTGCGTCAACCCCTGACCCCATCTTACACTCCACATTTCTCCACGGACACCAGTAGAGAGCAAATTCATACACACATATTGGAGCAAAATAGATATATGGAGGACGAGGGCTGACAAGTAAACAGGGGCGCCACGCTTGGTGCTTTCGGGGGTGTTGCCGGTGTTTTCGCTATTTTCTTCTTCGCAGAGGTGCCACGAGTACGAAACGATATCATGCTGGTATGTTGATAGGCACAGGAGGAAAGGATTGAAATGCTGATTGGGGGCAGAAAATCCCATTCATTGGACAGCACTTTATTAAGGAGACTCCGGCTTCTGACAACGTACGTTTTATTCCTTTTGCCTTCTATTGGGAAAGACGTTCCGTATAAGGATATATGACGGGGATGGATCTGGGTAATTGCAGACTTGGCATCTGCGCCAAAAAAAAAATAGAGAGGGCTACAAGTGTAGACGAGCATTGGGAGCTCTTATAGTGGACATACTTATGCCTGGATTTTGCTCTCAACTCTTTTGAAGTGGTTTTTGAATATGACTGATTTGTTTCTGCTAGCCATTCTAAACGATAAACAACCACGGGATTCGGAAGGCCAGTAGGGAGGTGAAGAGGAGATTGCTTGGGGGAGGATGCACGTCAAATACACTGTACAAAAGAATCGCATGCAATAGACATCTTTTAAACCTACTCCATTGTGCATTCTACCACGCAAATATCTATCCAATAATAATTTGATCACTAACTATGATGAACCAATCCCAAACAAGATTCAGCCTTGTCCGATCTTCCTCGCTTCTCGAATCTTCCACCCTTACCAACCAAACAAGGCTGACAGACAGCACATCACAAATGACAGGAATTTGACTTATGACCTTGCTCCGCGATCCTCTTACAAAAATGATATTCTAGAGTCCCAAATGGAAGCTTAATTTGACCGCCCATTTTCCCCCCGGATTACTAAAGTCCAACTTGCCACGCGACCACACGTCGGAAATACTAACAAGGCTGATACCCCACCTTCATCTAGCCGCACCTCTGGCGAAACACAACAAAGAGCACTTCAAGACAGTATTTCACTCCTAATACCTACTCTTTCCAAGCTAAATCATATTCTTGACACACCCTGCAAGCTTGAGACACCACCGAAACTCGAAAAATATCGACCGAACATAAGAACAGGGGCTTGTCGAAGTCGAAATAAGAGGGGTTGGTTGAGTGAACACAAATCGGACAAGGAGCAGGAGGGGAAGAATAGCAGATATGGTGAACCAAGACATACCTGTCGATGCAGCAAGAGCGTTGCAATATAAGGAGGATGGGAATAAATGTTTTCAAATCGGGGATTATGTTGGTGCTGAGTCGCTGTACTCGAAAGCGTGAGTCCTTCCACAAGCAACCTCTATGGCCAATACTTTGTACACCTCTTGGTTCAACCTGCGACTTTCCTCCTAAAATCCCAGATTTCAAGCCCCAACATGAACAAAGTCTGCCATACAAAAATAATAGAGGGAGGATGTATGAAGAAAGCTAACAATCCGATCCAGCATAAACTACGATCCTCAAAACCCGCTCCTCTACACTAACCGCGCCATGGCCCTCCTTAAACTCTCCCTCTACCCACAAGTCATCTCCGTCACCGAATATGCCATATCTCTACTCCCGCACAACATGAAAGCCTACTTCCAGCTCGCGCAGGCACAGATCGCTCTCCACCAAACCATGGCTGCACTCACTTCGGCAAAGAAGGCACATGCATTCTGTGTGGAGGAGGTACACTCAGGGGGCAAAGGAGCGAGAAGCATAGGCCCGATCACAGAGTTGGTGCTGAGGTGCAAGAAAGAGGATTGGGAGAGAAGGGAATCGGAGAGAGAGGCGGGGATGGAGGGGCTGCTGTGGGACGTTGTTAGGGGGTTGGAGAGAAGCAAGAATGAAGAAATTGGGTTGATACTGAGCGATGGCAATGGTGGTAGTGATTCGAGTTTAAGAGAGGTTCAAGAGAAGTGGCAGAGTAAGATTGATGATGCTAAAAGGGTCTTTGAGTGCGCGGGAGCGGAGGGCGCGGAGAAGACGAGGAAGAGGGAGGTCCCGGATTGGTGTGTGGATGATATCACATTTTCCGTCATGCTGGATCCTGTTGTTGTGAGTTCCCTTTTCCCTACACCTTCCCCTGCCTGTTTACCCCCTACCTTACCCACCGAGTTTCCGTACATGACAAATTGAGTGCTGCTAATACAAACATCAGACCAAGACGGGCCAATCCTACGACCGCTCTTCCATATTAGAACACCTCAAACGCTCGCAGACAGATCCTCTTACTCGCGAACCACTTCGAGTAGAGGATCTGAGGCCCAATCTCGCCTTGAGGGCTGCGTGCGAGGAGTACCTGGAGAAGAATGGGTGGGCGGTTGACTGGTAGGAAATGATTTCCCAGATGTGCATAGTTAGCTTGAAAACTACTGCGGAGTTTTATCAGAGTTGGGGAAGGAAAAGAGACTCAAGAGAGGCTTGGTATGAAGAGTTCGAGCCGGAGTAGCTAATATGTGGACGTATGAGTGAGTATGTACAGTGATAAGAGTTGAGGGTAGTTAGGATAGTAGGTAAGTATTGGATGTTTGATGGATAGCGATGCATTAGGTAAATAACTAGCGCATTTCAGGCATTTCACGGCGTTGTGGTAGTTTTTTGGATTCGAAGAAGCGAGCGAGCGAACTGGATCTAATATATGGATCTATCCGTATCGCCTCTTTCTAGATGCATTCATCTCTTTTTCGTTGCTATTCCCCGCTTACAGTACGTCGCTGTGGGCTTTATTACGAATTGTAAACGAAGCTATATGTACGACGAGGTAACATATCTAGGAAGCTATTATTGCGTGACTCCACTTCTGGTGACTTCTGATATGCCTCCCAGGCCCTCCCTTTCCTCACTTGTTGTTCATCAAATCAAAATTATCAAATACACCCAGTCCAACACGCGTACACGCCGAGATCCTCATTTGAGAATACTGAGGCAAGTTCTGGTATTTGCTAATCACAACCTCGATATGGATGAATTTCATCAAGTAAATCGGATATCAAATTTATATCATCGCCCCTCAGGGTGCTGGCGAAGCATTCGACGCTAGTAGGACTGAGGTTGGGAAAGTTATTGTAATGTGTTGCGCTCGATTCTCATTGCAAGTAATAGATTCTAACCAACTATTATATGATAGAATCAAAGCCGAATTTCCCTACTTACATGTTCGCCCCTCCAAAAGAGGCAGCGGATGTACCTGGAGGACCATAAGAACTCTGCTCTGCAACGAAAAGGAGAAGGTCCTGTGCCGCTTGATTCGGAGTCTAGAGTCTGGGAAATGTCTAGTTGCTTGAGTACAACCCAAAAAAATAAACAAGGTCGAACGGTGCGTAAGTACTAAGTAGCATCACGTAGCTGTGAGACTCCTGATATGAGTTCTCTAGAAAGAGATATGTATACCTGACAAGTGGGCCTTGTAAGTAATCCTATAAATGTTTTCAAATACAAAGATAGATCAAAGTATATTTCACATGTAATCCAGTCCGAAGGTTATCCGATCAACACGTAGGGATGTTCGTTTTTGACACATAAACATTGACATACACATTGATTACACCTAAGTAGATGGAGTTGAACTACTATACACTGTCGAAAACTATCAACCTCTAAAGCAATGTCTATAGATCATATATTTCCTTGTTATCATGTAGTATGTCACTGTCAAATTATGAATTTTGTCGGGAGAAAACGTTCTGAAAGAGAATCAGTGATTTAGCCTCGCGCGCAGAGAACGAGATATGCCTCGTGGCTAAGCGAGCATGTATTATCCAACTAGATATCCTCTCCATAAATGCTTCCCCATGGGCTGCATAATATAAGAAGAAATCAATGTGACCAGAAGATGATAGTTGTATCAAGCACCAAAGAACAAGGTAAACATCAGGAGCTTCTTTTTTGATTTCTCTTATATCTCTTGTATTTGTGTTCGATACCCCGAGCTTCCGCCGTGAAGCGAACCCCTGAGTTTGGCCTGAAACATACCCAGAATACTAGAGCTATCCTGCCACTGCATGAAGATATAAGGACCCGATTACATGGAGGAGCCTGAGATTGGGGACAAATAACATGTAGCCAGACGGCCAATCCTAATGGGACTAGTCCTTAAGCTGGCAGAGCAGGCATCAATCACACGCTAGCGTGGTGGACCGTGGAGTCTCGCTTCTTGGTTAAAAAGTAAACAACTCTTTGAGGTACAGCAACTTCCTCGCCACAACACAAATTTCTGCTTCTCCGAGCTCCTCGTAAGTCCTTTTTAACCCGATTGTTCGCACTCAAGCTGGCAGATCCTATCGATCAGTTTGTAGCTAACGATCTCGCCTTTCGCAGAATGACTTCCACAGATCGATCAACAGGTTAAGTCGCCATGAATTCTTCTGCCGCAGACGCAGTCTCTGCGCTGGCAGTAGTCATCTTCGACATCTTGCTCTATCTTGCGGGGCTCGTTAAGAGAATGATTAAAGAGCAAGCGGTTCACTTTTGCGACACTATGCTCCATCTTGTACGGGTAGTGAGGGGAATGATTGAAGAGCAAGTGGATAACTTGCGCAATGAGAACAAACAGTTGCAGACGGAGATCAACCAGTTGCAGATGCAAACCAACATCATGGTCGCACAATACTTTGCCAAAAAAAATCCGCATATCCCTGCGACCGAATTCGCGTTCTTTCCCTTGCTTCCACGCGAGATTCGGAACAGGGTATGGACACTCACTACCCCCGAAATCCTCGAGGTTGATGTCGCTCTTCTTTACTGTGGAGAAGGTGGAGACCATGGTTGTGGTAAGAAATGTGATGGCGTCTGCTTGTTATTCAGACACTCCGATCAACTATATTCCGCAGTCATAGAATCTTGCGAAGAAGCCAGGGTTGAGCTGTCCCGTTATCGTTCGAGTGTCCTTCCTTCTGTTGACTCCTCCATCGGCATTTACTTTGATCCATCAATGACCGCCATTTATATCAGAAACGTCCACGACCTCCTGGAATGGATCGAAGACATAGAGTTTTTCAGTAGTAGCCGCCTTCAACCACCATGCCCTATGTCATACAGCGGCAATAACATCAGAACTCTTCTGGTCAACGGTGTCTGCATCCCTCGGGCTTTTTATAATGGTATATTCTGGAAGAAAGGCATCTGGAAAACACTCTTCGCCAATTTCTTCAAGAACCTGGATAGATTCGTGGCAGTGTATCTCGATCTCGAAAATCCAGGTTGGTTCTTCAAATACGACGACCTTGAGAATGAGAGGGCGGAAGAGGCAGAGGATTGGAAGAAATGGTGTGACGAGATATATGAAAGAGAAGAGGAGAGTCAACGCGTCAACCCCAAACACCCACTCATTGTTGATATGGGAAAACTCAAGTGGCTAATTTCCGACTTCCTTTCTGACGTGCTTGATGAAGTGGAGTTAGATACAGAGGAACGCTTCAAACCCATCAAGCGGCCGGAGCTCTTTGTAAATATGGGAGGGTTAAAGGAAGGTCTTACATTAGAGAAGCTACTCGTTCGGGCCAGACATGCGCGGACTGACCATAGTGCTTTGGTTATAGGCGCTGCTGATGCACATCTCTGGCATACGAATTGATTTGCAATTACTTGTGGACTCTGGACTGAAAAGGACTGCTATACATGCATGTGGCAACATTGAAAGCGTGGCAGGCTTGTTTCAACATGTAGTCAGTTTTAGCTACTGGTATCAAACACCCATGAACAAAAAATTTCCTGTTCCTTGAATTCAACTTCAATTAGAAATGTGTGAAGCATTTATTGAACTCCATGGGCGATGGCATATGTCATTCGTCCATCTTGCATCTCATATTTTCCCCTCTAGTTCTTGATGAATAATATGGGTGGTCATTAAACCTTCGGTAGCAACTAATTAATAACATTATAGATTCACTGGCAATAAGCTCACGGCCAAGCGGCATCTTTATATTTTCTCGAATGGTTTCTTAGTAACTAACGCTGTTGTGTATTTGCAACAATTACTTATTCAAATATACAATTTTGACAGCGTTTGAAGATGATTTCGGATCTGCAAATAGCTAGTTTTAATTCGATGAAGTCCTGGCAGTAACCGACTCGCATAGTACTGAGATCATTACTGATACTGGTACTACTATTCTCACCATGGCTTGTGAACCATAAATCCTGCAAGTATAAGTCGTTAGATGCACAAGTAAAACTCGTAGCCGTTCTATATTTTGCAAGTCATATCCGCTGCGCTAAATCCGTCAAACCTCAAGATATCGGTATCTCGCGTCGTCCTGCATTCGAAATATCATTTTGCCCAAAAGATCAGCAATCTTGGGTCTGATTCCCAGTCAGTCACAACATTGAATATTGTTCCAAAACAAGCTCTTGGGGTATTATCGGTGGTTTTTTATCATATGCATTGCTGCTTAAGTATAGTCCCCCCAGAATAATTATCTAGCTTACATCTGATACTGTACTTTGGCTGCTTTTGCTAGCTATTCATAGCACGAATCGCCGTAAGGATAGCCGACGGATAAGAAACGTACGAAAGACCCGATTAGGCATATAACGCATAAATATAGGATTAGCACGGACTTTTTATATCACGTAGCTAACGAGGTCCATAAACCGGCAAGTAATGCTTCTGTTTGAAGTTAGAGAGGGAAAATAGCGCTAGATAATTATTCTGGAGGGAGGACCATAATGTCAGTACTTTAGATGCTACCTGCCAAGAATGATCGCCCCCGTCGGACCCCTCTGTTGCACCCACCAATCACGTGGACAAGGTTTCATCTGCAATACGAAGTAAAGTAGACACATCGCTTCGAGAAGCCACAAGTGCATTTAATTCTACTATATACATCGCACTCCCCTAAATTCTTTGGACATGCCACGATTCAAGCTTCCACATGTAGTACGTGCAACATGTGCTCTGGTGGTGATATGGCTCTATTACCTCTATACTCACCCCTGGTCCTCGGCTTCAAAACCTGAGGTTTGGCAGGGGGGTGGCGCAGCCGATGCTCTAAAATATGTCAACATGTTTATTGGGACAAAGAATGGAGGTAAGCTGCTTGTTACGAATTATATCTTATACGCTAACAGTAATTAGGTCATGCCTTCCCTGGTGCTTCTCTACCTTATGGTGAGATTTCTCATAGCTTAACATGAATTGAGACACCACTAATGAGCCAAGGAATGGCAAAAGCTTCAGCCGACTGCGTTGGGGAGGCACATGGAGGCTTTGCATCAGATGGGTCTGACATTTCTGGATTTAGTCACATGGTATGATCATTGATCAATATCTCAATCAGTTGAAAATTAGCTCATATTTTTTCTTCGAAACTTAGCATGACTCCGGAACTGGTGGAGTATGTGACGCTATCGATAGGAGAATACTTTACTAATCATTTGTAGACTATATCTCTTGGAAATTTTCCAATATTCCCTCAATATTGTCAAGATGACGATGTCTCCAAGTGTAAGTTCAACAAAAAAGCCCGCCTGGTAGCACGCGGTAAATACGATGCTTCGCCCGGGTATTTTGATATAAGGTTAGCGGACGGGATTCGAGGAGAGGCAACCGTCACAGCACACACTGCACTCTATCGGTTCACATTCCCTAGCAATATATCATCGACGGGAGGTCGTCTCCATCCAGTCATCACCCTGGATCTCAATGATCTGGCTAACACTCGAACTGGCGGTGCAAAAGTGTCGGTTCATCCTCAAACGGGCCAAATATCCGGAAGCGGTATCTTCGCACCGAGTTTTGGAACCGGCCGTTATGAGCTGCACTTTTGTATGGATTTCGACGGAGTTGGCACGCCAGAAACTGCTATATGGAAAGGTACTGGGACCCTCACGAGCGAGACCGAGAAGGCCTTTGTTGGAAATTCATTTGGAGGGACGTTTTCGAAGTTCCCTCCAGCAGGAAGAAATGACCATGTTCTTGCTCGAGTTGGTCTTAGTTTCATAAGCCCGAGTCAAGCTTGTCGAAATGCTGAGACTGAGATACCAAACTTTGATTTTGAAAAGACACGAAAAGCAGCCGAGACAGAATGGCGGAAGAAATTTGCTGTCATCAAAACAGTGGCAGGTGGCATTGATAAAGACTTGGAAATAATTTTCTGGAGTGGCTTTTATAGAACGATGCTTAGCCCTCAGGACTATACGGGCGAAAACCCTTTATGGAACTCTACTGAGCCCTATTTCGACAGCTTTTACTGCATATGGGACTCATTCAGATCTCAACATCCTTTTCTTACTCTTGTCGATCCGATTGAGCAATCAAGAATGGTTAGAGCTCTGATTGACATTTGGAAATTTGAGGGAAAGTTACCAGATTGTCGTATGAGCCTATGTGCAGGTTTCACACAAGGGGGTTCGAATGCTGACGTCGTTATTGCCGATGCATATGTGAAGAAACTAGGAGGCCCAATTGACTGGGATCTGGCGTATCGGGCAGTTGTATCTGATGCTGAAGATGAACTGGATATCTGGGATTATTCTGGCCGAGGAAGCCTAAGAAGCTGGAAGAGCTTGAACTTTATTCCTATGAATGACAAAGATGATCCTGGTAGAGGGTTAAGGACGCGAAGTGTGTCCAGGACGGTGGAATTTGCGTACAACGACTTCTGCATTGCGGCGATGGCTAAAGGCTTGAACCATGAGAATGATCAACAAAAGTATCTCAGTAGAGCTGGAAATTGGCAGAATCTGTTCAAAGTGAATCAAACCTCGACAATCAAAGGAGTTGATACAAGCTTTGTAGGTTTTCTGCAGCCACGGTATTATCTGCTTATCCTAGGTGTTAATTAGCCACTAAATCTCTCTCAGGAATGCAGATCGGACATTGGGCTTTCAAGATCCTGCCAGATGCTCACCACTTCTCCTTCCAGACTCTTGTTATCTCGATGGAGGTGGAGGGGAAACTTATGAAGGAGCATGTTGGCTCTACACTTTCTTCGTTCCTCAAGATATGGCCGCTCTAGTAACGCTTCTTGGCGGCCCGGAAGAGTTCACCAAACGACTGAATTTTCTTCATGAAAGCGGTCTTTTATACATGGGTGATGAGCAAGCGTTCCTTACCGTATTTCTCTATCACTACGCTGGCCGTCCAGGGCTGAGCGCAAAGCGTGCTCATGCCTACATCCCCAAGGAATTCAACAATACCATCAACGGCATTCCCGGAAACGACGACTCGGGTGCCATGGGATCTTTTGTGACTCTCACCATGATGGGTGTCTTTCCTAACCCCGGACAAGACGTCTACTTCATTACACCTCCGTTCTTCCAAGAGATCAGTATCACCAACAGCCAGACAGGAAAGACAGCGACGATTAGAAACATCAACTTCGATCCCAAATACGAAAATGTTTATATTCAAAATGCAACGAGGAATGGTGAGTTCTGGGGGAGAAATTGGATCGATCATAGTTTCTTCGCTGAAGGAGGCGTGTTGGAGTTGACGTTGGGACCGGAGGAGAGTGGGTGGGGTACGAGGCCAGAGGATCTGCCACCCAGTATGAGTACGAAAAAGTCATAAGGTAGGTTCGAGGCCTGGTATATATAACGATACCGCCCTTCGCTCGGGCCATTGTAAATATTGTACTTTTAATCTTGACTGCGTACAATTACAACTACTTTGCAGGAAAGAATCTGAGATCTGCCTCGAATCATGACCACATGCTCAACACAATTTGTATGCTGGTTGAGGTTGTCATATATTATTCGTCGCAATGACCATCGATTCATCGAAGAGAAGTTGTCGCTCTCCTCGTGACTTTAGCAAGCTTCGAATAATCCTAACAAAATTTTGTCGTACTATTTCAACTATTCCGTCTATTCGGCAAGTTTAGGCGGGTAGTAGTCTAGTAAATCGAACGGGAAAACAGATCTATTTGATACAGCGCAGAGGAAACGACAGCAAAGTACCCATCTTGTAGACTACTATCTTTGAAGCTAATATAAAAAATGAAATGCCAGATAAAAGCTACACGGCACTGGTTTACAAGATATGCATGTAGGCAGGCTCCTATCTTTTGAGCATACCAGAACACTGTTTCAGTTTTTATGCTATTTCTACTCCTCTGAAATTCTCCAAATTCTGATCTCAAACAAGCAAGTCTAGTCTCTCGTACTCGACTCCTCTATTTTGGTTATCCCAGTCCGAAATTTGCGTTCTTGGGTGCCGTGGACTTCTCCTTTATTTCACGTCGTGAAGGTCTGATGTTTATGTGGCTTAGAATTCTTGAAGGCTTGTGTCTATTCGAGAGCTCGATACTCAGCTGTTTCTAACGATTTGGCTGCTGATTTTATCCTGCAGAAGAAGTATTTTGTTCTCCCATCTCATACTAAAGTTTCCTTGTAAAGAACTGTTTTCCTCGCTTAGTGCCTTGCCTCTATAGGATTTTGCAGAGCATAAGCATCGTCGTGCCTCTGTCTCGTAATATCATTAAGCTGCTGAGTCAAGTTCTCTTCTGCATATTGTGTAGTAAGTATCATTCTGCTATAGTTTTGAGTGGGCGAGACTTTCGCACTCTGTCCGCCGCAACACGCCAACTCGCTTCAATATAAACTATGAAATGAAACAGCTCGAGTAAATCAGTATGCCGAATAAACTTCATCATTGTGGAGATCTCGTGAAATCTTACCTTAAGGAAGAAGTCTGTAATCGTGACTTGACGATCTAATGCCGAGAACATATTGTTCGAGAATCTAGAATTCTGATTGCACCAAACTTTTAGAACCGAAAATGAATAAACTATCAGCTCCGATCCTGTTTGCACATATGAATGATCAGAAACTCAATTTGCTCCATGCAATTTCTCTAAGTTATTCACGTTACTCCGAACGGAGTCCGAAGCTAATAATAGCCTATAGTTGTCTATTGCTTCATCCCACTCCGATGTTTCGGAGTGGATCCTCATGCGCTTTTGGTGTAACATAGAACCCCACTCTTGGATAAGATACGACTCCAAGACTATCCAAGTATTGATAACATGAGCAAAGCATTGTACGTTGTGGTTTTGAACGCAGATATAGCTAGATTCATCAAGGCATCAAGAGCGTATTTCGAGGTGATTAATTAAAAATCAGTGGTGAGATATTTCGCTCGTTCGCCACCACAACCATCACCGCTCCCCTCCATTCGTTTCTGTGCGACAAAGGCAATCATCGTCATCTTCTATATCTCAGCATGGGGAGCATTGAAGTGCCTGTACCGGCAGCTGGGCCCAAAGCCGATATCATCAAAGTAGCATCAACATGGCAGGGTCCAGGTACAGCAGCATATGATTACCGGTCCGACACCATCACAACACCCACATTCTCCATGCTTCAAGCAATCGCACAATCATCTCTAGGCGATGATGTATACGAAGAAGATGAGACCACGACATCCTTTGAATCATTCATTGCCGACCTGACAGGCAAAGAGGACGCTCTCCTCGTCATGTCCGGGACCATGGGCAACCAGATCGCCCTCCGATCCCTGTTAACCCAGCCTCCGCACGCCATCCTCTCCGACTACAGATCTCACATCCTTACTGCAGAGGCAGGTGGCTGCTCTTCTCTTTCTCAGGCACATATGCAGGCCGTCATACCTTCCAACGGGCTCTACCTCACGCTCGAGGATATTAAGCGAGAGGTCGTCATCAGCAACAACATCCACCTCGCACCAACCCGCGTCATATCCCTGGAAAATACACTCTCCGGCACAGTCACCCCTCTCCCAGAAATACAGCGCATCTCAGCCTTTGCTCGTGAGAACGGCATCAAGATGCATCTCGACGGCGCTCGAATCTGGGAAGCTGTGGTCTCGGGAGCTGGCTCCCTGAAAGATTTCCTGGCCTGTTTCGATACGGCGCAGATGTGCTTCTCCAAAGGTTTGGCGGCGCCTATTGGAAGCATTATTGTGGGACCCAAGACGATTTTGGCGCATTCTAGGTGGGTGAGGAAGAGTATTGGGGGAGGAATCAGACAGGCGGGGATCATTACCGCTGCGGCCAGAGTTGCGGTTGAGGAGAATTTCCTTGCGGGTGATGGACAACGGCTTAGGGAGACGCATGTTAAGGCGAAGAGGGTGGAGGAGATGTGGCTGAAGAGAGGGGGCAAAGTTGTCCTGCCTGTCGAGACTAATATGGTGGTGTTGGACTTGGCAGCTAGTGGTGTCACAGTTGAAGATTTCATTCGGATTGGGAAAGAGGAGGATCTCAAATTAATGGGCGGCCGACTTGTGGTTCATCACCAGGTGGTTGATGAGGCATTTCTGCGACTGGGGAAGGTCATGGATAGAGTGATAGAAACAAGTGGAGCTAAACTGGCTTCTAATGAGCAATTTGTATATAGGCTAGGTTAGGTTAGTATTTCCTATTAGATAGCTTTTAGAGGAGCATAGATAATATATACATTTGTAAAGCAAGTATTTACTGGACCGCGGGACTTATCCATCCCTTTAGCTTGAGATATTTTCTCCCCCTATGTACCATGCATAATAAGCGAGAAATCGAACAAAATATTGGACCGTAGGAATACAAAGAAAACGTCACTTCAACTAGCAAATTGTAATAGTATCTCAGAAAAAATGTTAAAGTTCTTCTCCCTCGATGACTTTTGAATTCAAGTTACTCCATAGTATCCCACTAAAAAGGAAAAACGAACTAGGGAGGAATGAACACGACAACGGAAGACGAGCTGCACAAAAGTGGTAATATAAGGTAGCAGAGATAATCATCGTTAATCGCTAGAGCTCTCTATCATGAAGTGATTGCAATGACCTTATCCGCCATTTCTGGAAGCGTATCTGCCATCACATCCATCGTCGTATCGAAAATCTCCGAACAAGGATCATGATCATATATCGAGCAGTACGCACCACGGAATCTAGAGATAAGTAAGTATTTTGGCCTTTTTTTCTCCATCCTTCCCGAAATTTCTTGAACAAAAATACCAACATCGATATCAATCAGGGGAAAACTCACCCAGCTTTAACAGCAGCACTAACATCCCACATGTGCGCAGCAGCAAACCACTTCTCGCCCCCCTCAGGTAATATTTTGAGCATCTCTCGATAGGCAGCCAACGACGGCTTACAAACGCTCTTGGTAATTCCGGTTTTCTCGTCAACAGTAGCAAACTGATCACAGCTTACGAAATTCTCCACCGGCATATTCAAACCTGCCGTTTGGAAGTATCCCAACACTCTCTTCACATCCCCGCTCGTCATACACCAGACAGTCCAGCCCGTAGCTCTGAGCTTCTGCATCATCTCGACACATCCAGGGCGGAACTCTAATTCAGAGTAGGCAGCTTGACACGCATCGCGCTCGGCATCGGTGGCGAAGGAGCGCGGGTCGGTGATGCCGGCTACGAAGAGGGTGCGGTAGAAGACGGCGCGGAAGATGTCACCGTATGGCATGGAGCGCTCTGAGAGGAGCAGGAAGTAGGATTCTAGTTCGGCGGCTTCTTTCCAGGTGTAGCCGAAGTGTTGGGGGTTGATGTTGTGTTTGAGAAGGCGAGGGCCGAGGATCTCGGCGATGCGCTTGTAGAATGCGTCGAAGGAAACACAGGTCCCGACGACGTCAAAGACGATGTGCTTATTTGATGCCATTTTGTTGGTGGATCTGGATATGGGAGATGTTTCTCTTTAAGGGTGACGGCCAGAGATGTATATGGTTTTTGGATGTGAGTTTTTCAAGCGGAATAACGAGTGAATTCCCAACACAATCCAAAGCAGAAGTTAAGAAAAGCAGCAGATAGATGTATGACCTCCGAACGAAAGTATGATGTTTCACAGCTGATGATATCGAAAACACCACAAATCCCACTATGCCCACTTTCGAACTAGCAATCACGTGAAAACCAGGTGTATCCTCAATGTGACATGTAGCAAGAGAGGAGGCATACCATGTATCAATATTATTACTCCGCAAAGTTTAAGAGCTTATTTACTACCCCGAAACTACTGGGTTTTGCATGAGGGGAAAGTGGATACAGTAGTCCGACGTCTGCTCCGCAAGTGGATATTGTCGGACTGACTGACAAGTCTGACATAGACCCACTTCATTCCGACAGACGCACTACACTTTCTACCAAAACGCGGCTAACAAGGATCGATGATAGGCGGTGTGGGAAAATTTGTCAATTGATGATATAAAAGTACCTGGGAAGATAGAGATAAGAAGTGAGTGGGAAAAGGAGTGAGAGCTACTTTAAGATTCGGAGTCTGCTTATCCGCGGTTGCTGGTGGTGGCTCGCTTAGTGGTTCTTGAACTTAGACACTGTTTTTTTCTTCTCTTATTGTCAAACACAATTATTTACTATAGATTTTTTGGCATGGTACACAGCAGCTGAGACTCTGAGAGTCTTGTGATATTAAGAGGGTTAAGTAAGAAGAGACCTGTCTTGAAAGTAGGACAAAGGTTAAAGAAAAGGTAAAGTGGCAAAATGACAAATTACATATAGCACAAGCTTGTTTTCGCGCATTGTCCTTAAATTCAACGATACATTTGTCTATATCTGTCTAACTACAAGAACGCTCTACAAATTCAACCTTCTATCTCATCAAACCCCCTCTAACCCCATAAAATATTCAACCTCCTCAACCCCGTCTTCGGTTTCGGCTCCGGCTCGGGGTTAGCATTCGCAATATCAATAAAGCCCTGAATAGGAATATCCTCCAGCGCAATAATCTTCGTCTTCATGATAAACTTGTACCCAAAGTACAAGATAGCAAAGAGTGGAATATTAATATACGAAGAAACGAACGTCTCGTTATTCCAATGGCCGTGAATAAACGTCGCATATCCACCCGTGATGAGTAAAAGAGTGAACATAGTAGCTGAGACCCAGGTGATGTATGGCTGTAGAGGAGCAGCCCACGGAAGCGCACTGCGAGGAATTCCCTGCTTCTTACAGCCGTAGTAGAAACGAAGGTATGTGACGCAGATAGTGAGCCAGTTGACGAGGGTGGAAATAGATACCAGATCTTGCAACCAATCAAAGGCAACACTGGCACCGCTAGAGAGTGTCATGAATCCTAAGCACATGGATAGTCCATACAGGATAGTAGCACAGTACGGGATGGAGAAGCGGTTCAGTCTAGTGAAGATCTTGGGTGCTCTGCCGTCCATTGCGAGACCATATAAAACTCGGGTTCCGCCCAGCATTTGAGAATTCCCGGCTGACCATGCAGATGTCAGGATGACTGCGTTGATGATGGAGGGGACGACTTTGATTCCGGCTCGTTTGGCGGCAATGACGAAGGGAGAGGTCGATGCGGTGCCGCTGTAGTGGGCTAGATCTGGATCATCGGATGGGACTGTGAGACCGACCATGAAGACGGAAATGACTATATAAATTAGACTGTAGTCAGACTTTCTGAGGACGACTAGAACATACCATAGAACAGTAGCACACGAATGAAGATCCGCTTGGCAGCATTGGGAATTGCACGCCTGGGTGACTTCGTTTCCGCTGCAGCCATGGTAATATTCTCAATTCCCGAGTATGCGTACAAAGCATTATTCATAGCCGTCCAGACACCAAGGAATTGTCCTAGCGATCCAGGGATTCCAAGGTAATGGACAAACGGACCTGGTTTTCTCCAATATTGAAATCCGATGGGTTCATGGTTCGGCCCACCACCACAAGTGATGACTAGAGCCTTTAAGCAAAGTTAGCTTACTAAATCTCTCTCTCTCTCCTAGTTCAGATAAACACAAGACCAAACTAACCATAATATTGACGCCCACAATAAGCGCAATCTTCATCATCGAAAACCCAAATTCCAACTCGCCATAAACTCGGATAAACAACGAACTCGTCACAACCATCAACACCCCAAAAATCGTAATCCAAATCGCAGAATTGATCGTCAGCCAAAACTCCACCAGCACCGCCGCAGCAACGAGCTCCGCAGGGATAGACACGATGTAAGAGTAAACGAGATTCCACCCATTGGCAAAAGATAACGCCGGATCGACAAAGTACTCTGCATACCGAACGATACCTCCATTCAGCGGAACCAGCGCACCCATCTCAGCAACAGAAAGTACCACGCTGCAAGATGTCCCGCCCATGATCAGATACCCGAGGAAGGCTCCCAAGGGCCCGGAGCGAGAAATGGCTCGGCCAGAGCTGAGGAAGAGTCCGGTACCGATTGTGCCGGCGAGGGCTATCATCTGGATGTGTCGTTGATGTAAACCCTGTCTCAGCTCCTTCACCTCGCTGAATTCCCCTGATGCTTCCAGGTCGACTTCAGGCACGCCTGTTCCGGTGTATGCGGGTGTCTTTTCATTGCCGTGGTCCGTAGCACCCGGGTGCCCGGATGCTCTGTCGTCTGTTGAAGACATGGTGGGTGTACTGATCAAAGTCGGATTGAGTTGTTGACAGGCTTATGCTCTTGAAGAAGAGTTGAAGACAAAGCAGGAAACTCAGATCTTTGACGATATTGAGCTACTCTTTATAATCCTCGCTTTCGGAGTGGAAATTTCGGGCTTTCTATCTCAATCCTCTGGATCAATAAGAGTCCAAGGTAGCTCCGAGCGGCGAGCCTGTCCGGTAATGTTTGTTATCTGTGAGCATATTGGAGAGGAGATCCTGCTTGGCGGTGCGTAGCCGCCATGGTATGTAGATAAGGACGGCCACTATTGGGCGAACCATAGACAACTAGTTTGCAATCATAGATAAGGATGGACAGTTATAAGGGAGAAAATGTCGTGGACTAAAGAAGGAAAAGGGGGCAGCCGCCGGATGCTCTTACGGAGTAAACTGGGGGTTAGTTGGTGGGCTGGGCTTCTAGCCTCTAGCTAGCTATCTGCCATAGGCTGTTTAGCGAGAATAGGTCGTGGGCCTGAAGCTACTCCACAGCTCCGCAGCGGGCCTGGTGGGCCATTATCTCGGGCTCGTCTCGTCTAGCCGCGGGCAACTTCAATAATCAGAGGGAATAGAAAGTCCTTTCTGTAAGGGGTAAATAGGAGATTGGGATGTATTGGAGGAAACATGTTGTGCGTGCGTGATCATGGGTCACTGTGTAATTTTATACGACAGGTGGCTATCAGAAGAAATCTAGAAACAAACGACCCAGAATGATTTTCAATAAACGCCTCGCTTTGTACACCTTCCAGATCCCAGAATCATATGCGATTCTACCTCAAGATATCACCTCCGTCTAGCCCTGCCAACGACCTCTCGATTCTATCCCTCGTCGTCTTGAAAAGTCTCGGCATGCTTGTTTCCTCGAACGCCACCCCTTCCGTGATCATCTTCGCAATCCCCTTTGCTCCAAGCCAGATAACCGGCATGCCATGACCATTGAAACCCGCAAGCACGAATTGGTTTTCTTCTTCTGCCACCGTTCCATCCGGCGACGACGCTTCTCCCTCCGCAGACTTCTTCTTAGGCAAGACACCAATGTGAGGATTCGAGTCGAAGCTATAGCCCATGATGCCGGACCAGATTTTGTCGACCTTCGCACCCGTATGCTCCCATCCATGGAAGAAGCGTTGCATGTAAGTGTCGAAGTGATCCTTGCCAGTCTCGATCAAGGTGCTATCGTCGACGCTATTGTACCATTCATCTAGGAAAGGTTTGTATTTGGAGTTGGCCCCTCCAACCACAATACTTCCGTCTATCTTCGGTGTGAGGTATGAGAGAGTGAGATCATCCTCACGGATGATGTAGGAATTGGTGAGAAGTGGGGCACGTGTGCCAGTAGGAACAGTGATGTGGGAGCAGATGCCCTTACATGGAACAATCGCCTTGTTATAGTCGGGCAGGAGCCCAGCAATGTAGCCATTGTTGGCGTAAACTACTTGCTTCGCATGAACCTCACCTCGTGGGGTTGCGATGATGAAGCCGCCCTTTGGGCTGGGAGTAACACTTGTGACAGGTGTGTTGGTCTGGAGGTTCACAGACTCCATATCGACAAGGATCTTGGTAAGTCCTAGAATGAACTTGTACGGGGTCATAGTCCCAGCTGTGTAGGTGGCGCAGGCTTTTGCTCCCTTGATGCCAGATATATTCTCTGCATCCTTGCTCTTCGACCAAAAGACATCATCCATGTATTTTAATTTTCGTGAAGCCATGAGGTCGTAAGTGTCTTTGGCCTTCCTAGCTGCCTCCTGGTTGATCCAGACATCCACCGTCCTGGTGAGCGTGAAGTCGCAATCAATGTTCTCCTCCTCGATAACTTTTTTAATGGCCTCTAAATGAGCGACCTCAAATTCCGCAATCTCCACACCCGCTTCCATCCCCGCTCGCTCTATGTATCCTGGGATGTGACCATACATATCGGGTCGAAGATGGCCGCCATTCCGACCAGTGGCTCCTGAGCATACCCCGCGCGCTTCCAGTATTGTGACCGAGAGATTGTTCTTTTTCTCGCCTTTCTTCAAGTGGTATGCGGTAGCAATACCTGCATACCCAGCTCCGATGATCACGACATCGCTGGTCAAGGGAAGATCGGGCGTTGTTTGGGTATCGTGCAGTTCGTGGAGCTCTTCATGCCAGAAAGAAGGCGTTGCATTCTGAACGGGCAAATATGCTGCAGGAGGAGGCGGAATAGACTTTGTACTAGAAGACATCGCGAAAAGAGGCTGCGGATAAAAGAGACGATGAGGGTATTGGTGTGATGCGACAGGAGAGAGAGCGGAACGTGATGTGAACACGACGAAAGAAACTGTTTAAAGCGCAAGTGCGGCTCTTGTGTTACGGTATTCAATACGAATTGACTAGCAGCCTCATGAGTGAATTTTGAGAAGATCACACGATATTGATGAATAGTCGGTCAAATAGTTCGTTCACGGTAATTCCGAAAGCAAACTCCCTGCACCGATCGCGCATCATTGAGAACTTTTCGGAGCAAGATAAGGGGAAAGGATGCCGTAAGATTGTGGCACGTTGATGTTGATCTGATCCGGGTATCAAGATCTCGGCGTCATATACAAAGATACGTAACAGGTTGGAAGTCCTAGTCTATCTCGCTTAAAGATCCGAGACCCAGTCTCAGGTGTGCCGAGAAAGGACTACGAAGCGAGCTCCGGAATGCCCCCCAAAAAAGACCCACTCCGTAAGATACACCGACATTTCAGTGATAGACGACATCAAACAATTTGTAAAGCCTACTATTACGAGGTTGTTATCTATCACTAAGCTTTCTAGAAAGCTTCTCTTCCACTAGCTATCGGTAATTGTTCCTTGTTCCGTAAGTTCGTATCGTATGTTGGGTTTCATCCCAGCAATCTACCCCGAGATCCCTTCGCAGAATTGACTTGCAATACTGGGGGTTGAGCTCAGGTACCACGTTCTCAGTAGACTTAACAGAGCAACAGCTCATCGAATGACGGAAACCAAATAACGCTCAACTAGTATAAGCGTTTAGGAGCCCAGCCTACAGGCACGAGCCTTGGGTGGCGCTGTAAAGGATCAGGAGCTGGAGCATCGAATCATCGATGCATCAGGCTGCTTGCTGTTGGGGATTAGAAAATTGATATGCCACACGAAGTATAAATTGAATGGGTACTAACTGTGCGAACTCATTTACCTGAGCTTTAGATGAAGTTCGCCGACCTAGAATTATTTAAGACATCTCCAAGGCGTAATTTGCGACCTCTGAAGCCGAGAAGAATCATGGCAAAAAGTTCTGCTGGCTCAACTCCAACCAATCACCCTGAGTCCAGTCGACAGTGTTCAACCCTAGAACAAGAGAATCAGCTTGTCTGCCTAATAGAGGACGTGTCGGAAGGTGGAGAAGCCATGTCGAACATCATACGTACAGTCCAAATCGTCCATTGCCATCATGGCTGGGTCAAATGCATTCATGAAATCCGTACCCACAAGCGAGTCTCGGTGTTGCAAAGATGAAGGATGGAATTGGTTGTTAGTGGAACCTGTAGCTTGGGCAGAAGATTGATGTTCGTGATGACTCTGTGATTGTTGATTATGTGTCGAGATTGTAGAG
Organism: Ploettnerulaceae sp. D365; assembly: GCA_003988805.1. Classification (NCBI taxonomy): domain Eukaryota; kingdom Fungi; phylum Ascomycota; class Leotiomycetes; order Helotiales; family Ploettnerulaceae; species Ploettnerulaceae sp. D365. The sequence continues at coordinate 51,454 of QYAL01000080.1, forward strand.
ATTGGACGCGGAGCTTCGATTGCAGTATCGATGATTCGCTTCAACACTTTTTCGAACTTGCCGCAGAGCTTGGCATTGTTGTCTGTTGGGCGTATCCAGTTCAAGAATGCGATAAACATCGTCAGAGTCTGGATGACTTCAGACCTGGAGAGTTGAACGGGTGTTGGAGACGGCATGGTTCCCGTTGCTTGTAGTGGTGGAGCCAGATTGCTTGCGCGGAGAAGCTCAAGGCACAGTATTCCCGCGCAAGGAATTCCATACGAAAGGATCTAAAGACGAAGCGTTATTGATGTTTCTGTACTCATTATACTGTTGTGTTACTCACGATCCAATCAAATGAGAAGTTGTAACCCTGCAAATGCTCACGGTCCGACCAGAGGATTAATACTACGGAAATCGACTCTTGTGCAACGTTGAATAAATTCTGACCATTTGAGTACCCTCGAGAAACCAGGAGGCGCTGTAGAAGAAATGCACATTGTAAGACGTCAAGTTGAATACGTATTATCATAAAAACTTCATGCGGTAATCGTTTCCGCAATCCTGATGATGTCTGGTTTTGAAGTGTGTCATATCGAATGTGAGGTGGATATGAATTAACAATTTGTTCAAGTTGTACAACAAGAGTCCTAAACCAATTATCAGCACGTAAAGCGGAGTGATATGATAATGGATGAGTCTTACTCCACCTGCGACTGAGTGTATTGCACATGAACATTTAGGGAAAGTGCAAGTATTTCCTCTCTAATCGGAGCTAGGAGGCTTGTAGCTCGGAGGCATGTTGCGGCATATATCTGGTTATCAGTATTCCAGCCATTTGAATCAAGTCTCTGTGCGGCAGCTGTAAGCCGTTCTTGGCCATTGTAAACATCGTCTTCGCAAAGGTCGAGAGGAGGTGAGATGTAGCAGTAGCGGCCATCTAATATCGGTGGACGTCCACTAAATAAGCTCTCTCCTTTGTCCAGATAGAAAAATGATGAAGAGATGGTTGATCGATATTGTGATAAAGCTGTTACTTCTTGTACAGGAGGCAGACGGTGCAGGCCAGCGGTAATGAATGCAGCACCTGTGGTACCAAAATCCATTCGTAAATGATCACCTGGAGTAGACAAGTTAGTTTGTACGTTATATAAGACATATGAAAATTACTTACTTTCATCGCTAATGATGTTGCTGCGTAGCTTCCCATTGTTCTTCATCAGCACAACAAGGATATCATTAATCTCAGCAAAGTCATCGCACAAGTGTAAGCAATCGCTTGCACACTCCCTCATTCTGTCAGCCGCAGTCTTTCGGTTTCTCCCTTGCTGTTCCGGTAATTCAAAAATGGGATCCCACTCCTGCTTATGCCGAAAGATCATTCCAGCCCAAGTGAAAAGAATACCAATCATCTCCCACCGGAGCCGAGGCCCACCAAACCAATTAATCCAAGTACCATCTTGCCGTGGGTCTGGTGTTGGAAGTGGTCCTTTCCCATTCTCAAATATATCGTCTACCATAACTGAGACCGATTCTCGAGATCGATTGTTCCCCAGACATCCACCATAGTCTGTCCAGAGTTGAGTGAGGCACTGCTGGATCATAGTTGGCGATAGCCATACATCATACATTTCGGGTGTATTTTTCAGCAGCATCTCACACGTACGTAGGGTGGGAAAAGCCAGCATGGTTTTAATGGCAAGTTCTCGACGGAATGTGCTCACGTCAATGCCATGCGGTAAGTCTGAACCAGAGGATGAGACTCGTGGCTCATTGTCATCTTCACCGTCACTGATCACAGCATTGAAACTTGCCTGGTTCTCTGAGAAAACGGCTGAGAACCGGGTGGTTCCATACGGCATTCCTTCTTTCTGAAACAAGGAAGTCCGTTTCGCTTTTTCGTAGCTGGACTCGGTTCCGGCAATGGATGGAGAGGCGGTATCAGAGGCCAATGATCTAGATGGCATAGCACTTGGATGGTGCTGTTCAGTAGGCGTAGTGGTAGGACTCAAGGGAGCGTTATGATTGCCATTCAACGCAGTGAAGCCATGTACAGATGGTGGGGAGCTGAGATAGTCGCGGTGTTTGGTCATCGGAGCGGGGTGGTAGATACAGTCCAGCCGACGCAAGACACATCGAGAGCATCTCGGATATCCATGATCGCAACGAATTTTGGTCTTTCTACATGGCTCACAAGCCTGAGGTTGGCCATTGCGACGAACCCTTGCTTCAGGAGGCATGCCTGGAACCCCGTTGATAGCTAGCACTGTGGAGGGAGCAAGAGTAACTGAATATTTACTCAATTTGACAGTGACTTTCAAATTCGAGTTATGAAACTGTGTCATCAGTGAATTGAAAACACAGTAAATAAAGATGATGGATTGACTACAGATAGATAGTTGATATTGGAATAAAGTGGGATGGGACATGCCCCTGCCTAGCCTCGATAAGCCTGGCCCCACAGTATATGTATGACTTTATATTAACGGTATCTACCCCAGGAGAATTTCAGTGATTATGAAAGGCAAGCAAAGCAATAACAGTAAACGCCCCAAAAGCCTTGGTATATAATTCGGAAATCCAATTCCATCAGGAAGTCAAGAATCTAGACCTTGGAACTACTGAATTGATGATTCTAGCTAGTGAGAAACTTGCCAGCACCTACTCCATCAACTGTAGATAATATACAGTAGTGGTATTCCCATTTCGTGCAGGTTTATAGCACCTGCATGATCTTCCGGGATGAAAAGGCGGACGGGTGTATATATGTAAGTATGAGTTCCAACCAGTGCATCATGCATGGCATTTTAGATATTTTTCATTTAATATCCGGGTTACTTTTGAGAGGACTGAAGAGCAAGTCTTCTTGTGAAGAGATATAGATGAAGATGAATTTCTTCGTTGCATTACAGAATTAAATATCTTAGTTGTGTTTGTGTTTGTGTTTGTGTTTGTGTTACAAGTGATTTTGTACTACTCAGAACGAGCAAACCCCGCCGGAACAACGCCACTTGGGTATCTCTTCCGAAGCTACTACTTGCAAACTCAAGTCTGTGTCATCGATCAGCCCCTTGCCACATTCACCTCCTCTCATTATTACTGGCTACTCTCCCACTGCGTCCCTATCTCTCTCTTGAGTCTCCACGCCAACTAAGCATGCACCGCCTGCTGTACATGCGGGTAAACAGCAATCAACCTCTGCCACAGATCCGGATACTCGTTGATCAAGACCTCGGGATCGAACGCCATAGCGATGAATAGCGTCGCTACGCCGCTCTTAATCGGTACTAGGAAGACGTTTGCAATCTGGAGACCGATGAGGAAGGCAAAAGCCATTATGACAGCCGTGAATGCGTTGCCATTATTGTAAGCGGGTTTTGTAAAAGAGAGGTACAGGTAGGCAAGGAAGGAGCAGAGGTAAGCGACGAAAACGGCACCCATAGTTAGAACTGGGTTGATGAGGCATTCGTTTACAAGGGCATCAATACCCCTGTCTTTCATCATCTTCCATGTGGTCTACTAATATCAGCGACTACAAACAGTATAAGTATGGGGGGGAAATACCTTTGCGGCGGGAATGTATGCCTTGCCATACAGCGCAATGTACGAGAACGCATACTCATTAATGAACTGGATAGCCCAATCCAAAATTCCAATGAAGCACTGCAAACAGCAGAAAAACGCCGCACCAAGGACGTTCCCCTGAGCAGCTTCATTTTGCTGTGCGATGGAGCAAGCTTGACGCAGCATCTGGATCAACGCAACAAGCAAGCTGCCAAACGAGATACTGCCGAAGCTGTATGTCATAGACCGCTTGAAAGCGCCGCGAGTAGCGCCTTTCGGGACACCGCCGGGTTTTTGGGAGCAAAAGTACCAGGAGCCATACACGCCTGAAATGGTAACATGGATGATGTTTTTGATGACTTCGGTAATCCAGTACCCGGCGAAAGTTATAAAGACCAGAAGTCCAATGACCGTCGCCTGGGAACAGCTTCCACCGCCTGCATCACAGCCTGCCGAGTTGGGGTAGTATTTCACGTAAATCGCGACCATTGTCACTGAGAACCAAGCCCCAAACGCAGTAGCGACAAGCCCCCCAATAGTAGACACAGCGAAGACATGTCCGTAATTTTTGGAGACGTCGATGACGGTCTGCAGTATCAGCACCGAGAAAGGGATGCGTGGGATCCAGGATATGAAGCAGATGATGTAAAAGATGGAGAAAATAAGGTAGACGATTGCGGCGCTGTACCAGTGGCGTGCAAAATACACAATCGCTGTACCGACACCGAAGACGATTTGGAGAATGCCGGTGATCCAGATCGCTCTGGGCGTGCATTAGTACTGGCTTTGAATTGAGGACTGGAAAGTTCATACTGTTTAGTGAAAGCGCGAATGACCCAGAAGTACGCAGCAGATACCACGAAAGCCACAGCCAAGACGAATGCACTGTAGAGTAGAGGTCAGATCTCGCCAATGACCACCAAGATGTATACTTACAACAAGATAATCGTGTTTGAATTCAACGAGATATCCTGGTTACCATAGATGCCTCCACTGCCCCCAACAGAATACCCATGAATGGCCAATCCACTCACAGCACAGAATCCAAGGAAAGTAGCAATGAACAGGATCGCTGCCCACAGATCATTGTATTTAGGCTTGTCCAGCTTGAACGTCTGCTCAAAGCCCGATTGTTTGCCATTCGGCGCATTGGTAGGCATGTTGCTTCCATATTGTGGAGGCTGCTGGGAGTATTGTTGGGGAGGGGGGCCTTGTTGCTGGTATGGTTGTTGTTGATATTGGCCTTGCTGTTGATATTGACCTTGTTGATGTTGACCTTGTTGTTGATATTGACCTTGTTGTTGTTGCTGCTGCATTCCAATATCCTGTTGACCCTCCTGGTAATATGCATCTGCAGCACCGCCGTGTTGAGGCTGATTGTATGCCATGTTGATCGACAGCTATGACCTCACTAGGGAATCGGGATGAGCGATGCACAGCTTGCTGTACCTGCCTCTCAAAGTCGCTTTGCAAGTTCAGAGGTTCGGAGACACGAAGCTCGAGCGAGCGAGCGCAAAGAGAAGATTCAGAAATGCAATCAATGTATGGATAGAGAAGAAGGGAAGGGAAGAGATGTAACAGATGTTGTCTTGCAGCCAAGAAATGAAGAGGTACCTAGCTCCCAAATTTGTAAAGGCGTCCCGCTAGCGAGCTAGGTTGTGACGTGCCTTTCCACATTCATACCAGATCCAATGACTGGTTGGTGCTGAGTGCCAATCAATACCCTTTCCCATTCTCATCTCGTTGCCGCCGTCTCTCTTTCTTGATATCATGGTTTTGGCTTGGACTGCAACTACGGCAGCTGCGTGCCGACTTGGGGGGGTCTTGGATACTCATGTGCAGCTGGTTGTTATGTTCCAAGGCCTAGACCTGGGCAATGAATGAGGTTAGAAGATGGGATTTGAGTCAAGGTACGGTACTGTAAGGTAAGGATTCAGCTGGGCAAGGTTTCGGGTTTAGGTAATTAAGCTTGTTTTGTGAGATTAGCCTGACGAATGGGGAGCGGGGTTTATAGAGCTTGGATCGCATGGTGGCTATAGGCGGAGTCAGTCAGATGAGAGGTAAACTCTAGTGGTTATGTATGTATGATATAGACATCTCGATTTCCTCTATTTTCAAATATCGACGATGCCAAAAAGTTGTGGTGCAAGTACCATAAAGAAATTTATACAGGGTATCAAACGCAACAATCGCGTATGTCGCTGAAACGCTGTGCAGTAAGGTATTCCAAATCTCCAATACGCCAGAAAATGTCCGTACGTCCGCATCATCGTATCATCACGGCCTTTCAATCATCAATCATCCATTGCCGCCAATTCAAACGCCCGCTCTCCTCAGTTGTGCCTCGTCACTCTTGCGATTACGTCTCCATCCGGTGGTCCGATGAGACTTCTGCGTGTATTCGCGCGTCTGGTTTCTCTTTCCGATAAAGAACTCGACAACCCACGCTGATGCAGCCAGGAACATGACAGCCACCGCCACCCAAGTTATCGCCAGGTATTTAGTGCCCTTGTATGCGTATGCGCCAATATCGTTCCCGTATTTGTTGATGATGTGCACGGCTTTGGCTTGCACATAGGTGACGAGCGCCGAGGAGATAACAAGAGCGACGAAGCTGAGGGATGCGAGGCCCCAGTTGCCGAAGGACATCAGACGAGAGCCGTGGAGAAAGAATGCGACGAGGGAAGCAATGATGGCCAGGCCTGCAGCGGCGATACCAATACAGTAGAGGATGAAGACGGCATTGAACGCGACATTTAGGGCCTGGAGACCTTTGTTGATGTCGTCGGGCCAGTTAATATCAGAGAGATTGATCTTGAGGGGGCCAACTTCAAGCTGCTGGTTCAGAACCTTGTCGAGATCGATGTTATCTGCAGGCTGGTTTAGTCGGTTATCCTCAAGCGGATTCGCAAAGGCACAACTTACACATAGCTGTACGGTTCGTGCAAGCCGTCACATTCTTGCTCGCACCCTTGGCTGTGGCATTTGGCTTGTATTCGCCCTCGCACAAGTCCATCAGATGCAAGCTGTACCATTGGTGGATACCCAGCTCCTTAGCCAGCTTATCCGCGACATCTGCCAAAATTTCGTTGAACTCGTTTTCGATTGTACTGGTCACATTTTCTTTAATGTTGCTGAAGAAGTTCTCGATTTTGTCCGCCGTCGAGGTTGCCGTTGCCGTCGATGCAGATGCCGTCGATGTCGTTGTTGTATCGAGGATGTTATGCCCAAGAGTCGAGGTATTGAGCTGATTGAGAGGTTAGACACTGGCTCTGCGACGCTCGAAAAGAAGAAGTACGTACTGTGACTATGTGGTAGTCTTCCATGAAGCTTTCCTTGCTGCCCGCAAAGAGGCACAGCATCGAGAGGATGAATCCCACAATGGCACAAGCCAGAGGGAAGAGGGCGGTAAGACGCATACTGTCTACCGTCGAAGCAGATATCGTAGTGTTGATAGAGGCACTAATAGAGTGAAGCAGTTGAAGTAGGGGAAGAAGTTGTAGAACAACAAAGTAAATTGAAAGTACTTATGATCGAGGGAGCGAACCAGTGAATCAAGGACCTCTTATTCATTGAGCAAGCAAACCAAGATGTCTCGAAATCGACATCATCAGTCAACGCACCATGCCCAACATAGAACAATCACAAAGAGAAAAAGACTCTCAGTGGGCCACAACAAGTCCCAAACCTTACTTGCCTGTCATGCGTGCCCTGCCACGTCTCGCCCATCAAATCAAGATGGCATGTTTGACTCACCTGCCACCTCTTCCTATCGCGAAATATCCAATGCAGGGTTCGGAGTTCTGCTGGCTGGATCTTTTGTTGTTGTCAGGGGTGGCGCATACGTCATTGTAGAGGAAAAGGTTGGATATGGGGGTGGTCAATTCGTTCAAAAGCAGGGCAGGCTTCCAAGCGAGCGTTAAGTTCGACCCCCTTGTAGCGCCAAAGTTCAGGGGTTCCAGTAAGCGTTCCTGGCCAGTAAATTTGGCCCGCTGGAGAGACGCGAAACCCTGGGACTTTTCTTTTTTTTTGGTGTCATTGGTGAAGAAATACTGTGAGGTTTTTTTTTGGAGAGGGGCGTCAAGTTCGGCAATCTTTCGGGGAAGAATATTAATAGAGATTGCTGCGATTGGTTCTTACTAACTACACAGTACTTACCCTACTCGACTAGATAAACAGGTACCTAAAGAGGTATCAATTCCCATGTGTATTATTATCATGTGATTCTTTCACACGTGCCATACTACAGCACGTACAGGTTTGTGTATTTGGAACTTTTCATTACGTTCATTGTTACCAATGCTCAATCATAGCTAGATAGCTAAAATGTTGAATCCCTACGTATTTAAGTTTGCTCTAAAGCGTGCTTTGACAATCCTAGGTAGATTTGGCTCCCAAGCGACCTGTGATATTGGGTTGAGGTACGTAGAAATATGCGGGCAGGGGTGGGTATATTCAGTTATTTTTAAGCAATGGATGATGTAATCCAGATAACCTTCCAAACTATGCCGTGAAACAAGAAAATTTTTGTTTGGACATATTTGTTTGGATGTAGAGGTGAAGAATATTGGTAAACCAAAGGTAGCTGTGCAGTTTGTTTGTTTTATTATGTTGATGGCTCGGGCACCGTAATCTATCTATGCCGCAAATCGGGCAGCAAAACTCACAGATAGCCCACGCTCACTCGTTCAACTACTGTTTTCACTCCGCTCTCCAGCACTCTACTCACATCTACAGCTTCCCTTCATGATCCGACCTATTCTCAATCCTACACCAAACGCCGAACTTCCTCCACCCGGTGCTCCATTTCATATTTTCATAACCAAGATGACTACTCTAGCTGTTGAGATAACTCCTGATAGCACCCTGCAACTTGGTAGCTCCTTCGCCCAACACTTGGGTCAGATTCTCCAAGTCGTCACCAGCAGTGACACCAAATTTGCGAACGAAGTCCTTGGCGGCGCTTTCTAGATCACCATAGTCCTCCCCAGTCTCCTCGTCTTCGGGTCTGCCAAAGTATGCGTTTGATGAGATGGACGTAGCGCCCTCGAATCCTTGGAGCCTGTTCTTAGCTTCGGATTGCGCGTTGGGATCGAAGGCTCCTTTGCCGAAGAACTCGTCAGATGAGATACCCTTCTGCGTTCCGAACTTTTGGCGAGCGTATTTTTGGTCATCTTCTAAGGCACTGTTTAGCTACCGACCGACACTCGAATGAGAATGTTTGACCTACCTTCTTGCGTGGACCTGTTTCCCACGGAGCCAAACCCGCCCATCTTCTTAGGTGCGGCAGCAGGCTTGCTACCCCCAACTTGCCCGAATCCAAGACGTCCCATTCCCATACCCAATCTCTCGAGCTCGCTATTGTCACGTTCCCTTGACTGTGCAGAGCCTCCTTTGCTTGGGTTCAATGGGGTGGGTGACGCGATGCTTGGAAGGTCGGCAGTTTTCGTGGCAATGGACTTCTTTGGGGCATCCTCCGCATCAGGGTCATAACCCAATTTTGCAATCCTTTCAGCTTCCTCCTTGGCCTTCTTTTCCGCTGCATCAAAATCTATGATATCTCCAGTGACCTTCTTTGCGCCCAGCTTTGTCTTTTTTGCACCTAATACGTTTGCCTTACGAGGCCCTGAACCAATAGTGGCTCCTTTCCGCAGTGCCGCAGATGAAGTGGTGCGACTTGCAGCTGGTGCTGCAGCACCTGCAAGTGGTGAAGCAGTCCGTGCAATGCCGTTCCCATTCCCGTTTGAGTTTCCGGCATTGAGGAATGGCGAGGGTGTCCGGCCAACTACTGGAGGTGTGGCAGTTCGAGAAACTGGGGGTGTGGGCTTTTTGATCGATGGCTTGTCCCAGGACGAGAAGAAATCGTCTTCGGGGTCGCCAGAAGGTGTGGAGGTACCATCAGTCGGTCCGTTGCCCATAACATCCGTTATTATAACCATATTTGCAGTGCCGCTATCCATAAAGTTAGCATTTGTTCAGTAGCATTCCATGTAGACCCTTACTTGGCAAGATCCCTGTCGGCAAGAACTTCCAAATGCTTCTTATAAGACTCGGCAGCTGATGAAGTATACTTGACTTTGGCATCTTTGCTGGCCAATGCAGCGCTCCCACCGTGAGATTGGAAGTACTTCTTGGCCGCTTCATTGCCCCCAACTTTCATTATTCGAAGTTGGCGCCATTTCCATACTGAATTCGAGTTAGCCTCAATACTCCGGAATGAGCACATCATATCATACTATCGAGACTTGTAGACCGAACGAAAGAGACGTGAACGCCAAGGTTGCGGTGATTCGAGGAGCAATCGAGGCAAAGATAAATTCCGAACGTCGCAGAGGCCCAAACGGGATTGTTCTGCTTGCAATCGAAGCAGATCTAAGAGAAGATAAGCAAAGGTCATTGAACTCGTAGTTGCAACATGCTTATAGCCATGTTGATCTTACTCACTTTGTTATCTTGCTTTGTGTTCAATTTCTCGAAAATATGTACTGCTTCCTCCTTAGAGGCGACATCATTGTCCACATTACCATACTGGTCCGGCATCTTTACGCCACTCAATAGGTACTAAAGATACTGAAAGTTCGAGGTTTGTATGAGAATGAGAGAATATATCGAGGGTGGTGAGGTTCTCCCTTTTTTGCGGTGGTCGCTGAGAAGGAGTGTATTGTTTGAAGCAGCGGGCAGCGGGCCAGATTGCGATTGGGATATAGAGCCAATATTGTCGCTTGACACAAAACGGCTTAGCTTGTTTCCCCACATAAGCTTCAAATCTTGAGCAGCAACATCACTTACTATTTGAGCAATATATACGGCACATAGCATCATGAATTCTCTCCGACCTCAGACTCTCCTTCGATACCCCCCAAATCTTCGATCTATTGTCGCAACACGATTCTATGCCACCCAAACTGGCCTCGGCACTTCAAATGCTAGCCCCAGACCGAAAAGAAAAGCCGTAACTCCATTCAACGATGATGGGAGAGTTGCATGGGGAGATCTGTCGGCGAAAGAGAAAGCTGCAAGGACTACTCAACAGACCTTCAACTTTGGCTTCATAGTAGTCGGTGCTGTGTTAACTGTACGATTCCCGAGGAATTGTATGACCATGTATTAATTTACTACAGGGAGGTGTTGCATATGTTATGTATACCGAAGTCTTCTCTCTCGATAGCAAGACAGTTCATTTCAACAAAGCAGTCAATCAAGTGAAGAAGGATTCCAGATGTATGGACCTGTTGGGGGACAGCAAACAGATAATCGCATATGGGGAACCGACTTCGAATAAATGGGCAAGAGCAAGACACATTGCGTATGTTCTGGCTCATAAATCGGTTGGAACTTACTAACCGCCGGATAGGTCGACCCTTCAAAAGGACCAGTATGGAAGAGAGCATTTGATTATGCACTTCAATGTAAGTGCAAAAAGCCCTACACAACCACTAAAATCTAATGAGCAACAGGTGGAAGGGCCATTGAACAAGGGCGTGGTAAATCTACACAAGATAAAATCAACACCAGATAGCGAATTAGGAAGCGAATTTGTCTACAAATACCTCGCATTAGATGTCAAGGGCCACCAGAGGATATACCTGGAGAACGCAGATGCCACATTAGACAGCCCTGCGAAGAGCAAGACAAAATTGTTTGGGGTCTCATGGAGATGACGGAACTCAATCGGAGAGGGTATGGGAACACCAAATATTCGCGGAACTGTACTAGATGAGGGATTAACATCTCCCCACTTAAGCCGAAAGCTATTGCTTAGGTATCACCTAAAGCAATGTGCCACAGCAGAAGAATAGCAGGCTTCATGGTCCTCTTATAACTGATTATGAGTGCATGGGCAAAATATCAGATTGTTAAGCGGAGGGCTACAATTTGAGACAATTATCATGTTCACATCGGTTGAGCTGGGAAGTCAATCTTCTTGATTCGAATATTGAAGAGCACATTGGATAGTTGACACTGCAATGCTGCAGGCCCGAATCATCATCTTGCCTGGAGTGCGCCAGCAGCTGTAAATGTCATGTAACCCAGAGATTGGTATATGGCACCTTTACCAGTAGAGCACAGAAAACCTCATATCAATCAAACGCTCATCAGTGAAAGAATGCAGCCTACTTCCAGATCCATCACAGAAGTCCCCTACACAAATAAATATAGTAAAACATATTATGAAAGACCCAGATGCCAGTTTACATTAATCAATCTCTGTGATCTCAGCCTGAAATCAGTGGTCGCTTTAGGAGTGGAGGTCTCTAATAGTGCTCAGCAATTACCTACGCAACACTAGGTCAGTTTATCACTCATCATCCTCCTCAAATTATATCTCCTCTCGTTATTCCCATGCCGCCTTGCCTCTTGCAGCATGACGCTACACTATCTATCTATCCCATCTCAGTATCCTCCCGTTTTCACGTGCATTTTAAATTTTCTCTATGGCTCTAGGATCTTCCCTCAAAGACGACATACTGTACCATTCCTCGAATTTCCTCCGGCTTTTTTTCCCCAGCAAATTCGGTCCTAGGAATATACTTGTATAAGAGCTAGTTGAAAAAACATTACACCTCAAATGCCAATTTCTCTCAAACGATGCATAGAGGGGTGTATAAACATTAAAATTTCTCCGAATACAGGTATTCTAACTAAAGCATTGATTCATCTATATATTAGATAAAGAGAAAGAAAACAAATTGCTTGAACTTGAGATCTCACGTATCACTATTCAGGCATTCCCTTCCTCGGCTACAGTACTGTATTCTTAACATATCACTCACGTAAGAACTCAGCAGATGCTATGAAATAACGCTTCGGTATCCGTAGAAGATGATTTTTACGAATCAGGAGCGTGGACTTCTACTTCTCCGCTTCGGTATCAACTTCCAAGAGCTTGTGTGTTGGAATTAGAAATCAGAGCAAATCACTCGTCTTTAAAAGATACCTACTGCTCGTACATCAAATATGATTTCCTGTAATTGCGGGACGATTTCCTTGCCGATGACAGTCAGGAGTAAACCTCACTTGTCCTTTAATGAGCAGGCACTTCGATCCTATGATTGAGATATAGAGCTTATCTGAAGCAGCAATGAATAAAAAGGGGTTGTAAATACCTCCTGTCATGGATGATGGATGATGGATGATAATCTGTGAGCACATATAAGCCGGACTCTTTCCTGCGACTCGGCTTGGATTGTTCAAGGACGATTTATTGCGTGGCAAAGCCGGTTCCATATTAATACTCCTTGTCTGAGTTCACTCCGGTCAGACACGGTTAAGTACAAAATACATGTGAGGTGCCTAATTATACAGAGCCCAGCAAGCGGAACTGCAGGAGTAAAAGCTCCTACCTCGTCAAATGCGCCCAACGCCTGTTGCAATGCCTGAAACCAAACCTCAACATTCAAGAATCACCAAAGGAAATAGCCCATATCAACAGCTCGATAGAAAGTAATATTTTACAGCTTACTCGATGATCTCGGCCTTGATCGTTGGGGTGTATTTGTGTCTCGCACTCCACTGCTGATCGAAGTAGCTCTCGAGCTTCAAGCACTGTGCATAGATGGGATCATTCTCAGACCAATATTCGTAGCAATTCTTGAAGATCAGTCGAACATCGTCCTCAAACTCCCCAGACGTAGTGTACTCGTTCCGCTCCATCTTTCCCTTGATACTTGTCAAGTCCATGGGTTGCTTGATGACCTCGAGATAATTGGGGAGGTTGTCAAGGACGGGGTCGACAGGGTGCCTGAACGCTTTGACAAGGCGCGTCCAGTAGCCGGGGCCGAGAACCATTCGTGATATCATGCCACGGCAGAATTCAAGATCCTTCTCTGGTGACAGAGGGCTGTGCTCGTTTCCAGAGCCTTGGATCTTACTCTTGCGGCGGATGATGGGTTCAGAGCGGCGCGCTTGCTTTTTGACGATCGGCTTGATCTCGTATGGATCATCAGGACCAGCGGAAAGCCCAATATCGGATTTCCGACCACGTTTGGTAGAGGTGCGTGGTGGATCAAGTTCGATTTCGTTACCGAGCACAGGTTGCATGAGAGACTGATGCCTGGCGCCTTGTGGTGTGAAAGCTGGGGTAGCTGGAAGCTCACTCATGACGATGACAAGCTCGCTAAGTATCTCTTGGGGAAGGGACTTGGCGAAGGCGTTACGAGCTTCTGGAGATGCGCGCACTAAATCGGTCAATTTTGTTACCAGACGAGATGGATATATTTACTATGCTCAGCTGCCCACCCAATTAGCATAAGCCGTAGACCACTGCCCTCTTCAGTCTCCCTCCAGGCTTGAACGAGAAGCGGTGTGCCAGGGATGCAAGAGGTCTCCTGGCGACGCTCAGACATGCAGTCGAGAACAGCAACACGTAGTGGAGCCATCCTTAAGTTTGTAGCCAGCTTCCATACGCCCATGAGAAGGGGATAATCGGGAATTTCTTTTCCGTGCGCTTTATCATAGACCTTGCCGGTATACACAAAGTTCTGGAAACAGCCAAAGATATCTGCATTTGTATCTGGTAGCTTGACAATGTGTTCAACCTGGGAATCTCCACCATTCTTCTCAAACCACTCGCGGTAGAAGGGAGACTGGGCGCATAGGAGATCTTTCTGGAGCCCAAATGGGATCTCCTCGGGCCCAACAAGTATGATAACAAAGATAGGATGTGCTTCGCTAGATGTGTGTTAGTGGGTCGAATGTGTAGATGAAAGCATGCAGAACTTCAACTTACTGCCACGATACCGTGTTTGATGATTCGCCTGCCTCGGTAGCGAGATCTACCCCTTGGTGGGGCATATTTTGTATCTTTGGGCCAGTTTGTCGTGAATGAGGTTGTCGGGAATATTTTGGGGTGCGGGGGTGGGAGGCTTGGGCTGGAGCTTGAGCTTGAGTGACAGGCGCAGGATCCTGAATAGCCTTGGTCGGGGTTGAGTCCTTATATGCAATAGTACTCGAGCCGTAGTATGCGAGCTCTTCGGCGGTGAATGAGGTATTGCTATCCACCAAGTCCTGGTCAGTGTGTATCATATGGCTATATCATAGCGTTAGGAGGGGAGGGGGAAATTGTGTGTCGTTCCACTTCGCTCAAAATGGGTTGACATATTTCAATTCTCATATCTTGTAAGCCCAAATATGAGATACCACTCATAAATCATAGCAAGGGTTCAAGATGTCCGTTCAAATGTGTTTATGCTTTAATCGTCGTCGCAAAATATGTACAACACGAGGAGTTGTCTCAAGCTGGAGATGTGTAGAGAGGCATATGATGAGCGCATTTCATCGACGTACCTGGATACCTCCTCGCCTGTTTGAAGTGTTGAATTCATTTCATCGCTGGATTGGCGTCCAAGGACATGACTGTCGTCGTTGAAATCCATCGTCATGGTTTGGAAGAGCTCGAGATTCTCGGCATGAAATATTACGGTGGCGGGTGAGAACATCAGTGCAGAAGGTACAATTCGCTTGTTGCCGGGCTCGATATTTTGCCTTTTGCCTGGTAAGGCACGAATGTACCCTTTTCACGTGGTGGAGTCAACAAGTCTTGGGAAAGTCGTCCTGACCAAAATGAATTGGAACTCTGGTGAGTTTGTAGCTTCATGTTGTCCATAGAAACAATTTCGCATTATTTGAATCGGTTTTTATGGCTTAAAGGCTGATAAAAATGGGGCTAGATCCCCCACCCAAATTAGCCAAGCTTGGTACTTGCGACGTCTCTCCCAACTCCACCAACACCAGCATCACACCAATCGCATGTCTTCGTGTACAGTAATGTAACAGAGATCCTCTGAAGCCAACCTTATTTCAACCTTATCTGAGGGAGGCAAGCATAAAAAAAATCTTCAAAAGATCAAACTCAAGCTCCGACCTCGCCACACCACCAATTCTGGCAACATGCGGTTCCTATCGCCACAGAAGAGGAATCGTGGGCTTGAAACACCTCTTGACCACAATCATAATGAAATTGGCAGTAGCAGCAACTGTCGTGCTTGTAATCTGCTGCAATCTCATGCACGTTTGGGCTACCTGGTAAGAGAAGAGGTTCTGCGACAGGAAGGTATGTCACCTGCCTGGTATTTATATTATAGACTGCTGCTCATCGACATTGGTAATAGATCAATAGTATCACAGAGTGTAAGAAAACTCAAAATATACTTTTAATAGAATAAATCCTCTAAGGCTACTGTTTCTCCAACCTCAAGAATCGTGAACCCCACTAGTTGATTGGTATGTTCCTCCGCCCCATAACGAAAACCTTATGTTGAGTTCGGCCAAAACCTACAGTAGTACGGGATCTACAATTTAAAGTTCTACCCCGATGACCTTATAAAGGGAGTTGGTTTCTTTACACTCGGGGACTCGGGAGGAGCCACATCAAAAAAATTAAGGTTTGTGAATACTACCAACGAACACTCATATCTAGGACAGAGAAACCTTATTAATCGAACTTTTCCTTCACATTTCACAATGGCGTTTAGTAAAACGTACTAATTGTATTATCGATTGAGCATTTTTATACAATGCTAGAAAGAGCTACAGGGGGGAAAGTTCATCCGGAATTAGCTGTCATTTTAATTTACCTACAACTCTTCTAATAGCAGATCTCGAGACATCAGTCTTAACCCGAAACTAGATTAACAAAAAAACAAAAAACGTCTTTGAAGAAGTGGCAATCATTGATGCCTCATCACCCATCAATGCCAGCCCCTTGAATCTTCTTCGTCTTGAACCTCGTCAAAACCTCCTTCTCAAGCATCCGACAACAGACAGTAATGATCTGATGAATATTCTCATGGGCCGGTACCACTGAGTGACATGCCTACACCTTTCGTAACAACAAAACTAAAGAGAGGAAGAATTCTGAAGAACAGAGCGACAATCACCCCGCGATTTTGGTCACCCTCAAACACCCATCCTATCTGTCAACAAGCATACTGAACTCTAGAATTATATCATTGTGCTAGACATATTATCCAGCTAAATGAAAGTAAATTTTCATCGTATTCCAAACTTTAGTCGACGGAGTTGACGTTCGGACAAGAGTGCAACTACAATGGGATCGATCTTCGGTTATAATCACATGCTGCCCTCGCTTAACACCCTATCGAACTTAACAGCGACTAAACTCACCAAGTCGAGGTTTCTATCTCTATGAGAACTCATCCGGAAGAACAATATGCTCTAAATAATCGAAAATTGATCAATGTGCTATCATTTTTCATCAACACATTCAGTCTTCCATCCACGGACTGCAGAAGTTCGCACAGCGCAGAGCTCGTCTCGCTTCTCGCTTAAGAACTGGGAATACATTAATTGAGGACACGATATGGGGTAGGCTACACGTTGTTATTAAGGTGGAGAATAGGTGCTAAGTATTAGAATTTTTACAGCAGGATATGATAGCTTTCGGGCAACCCACAATCCAAAAGACCTCCATCTTAAGAAGTCAACGTCTACGCAGCCGACGCTCAGCGTACAATATGCTACTTATGATAGCTGCTTTATATAAAAATATTGTTTAAGCAAAGGAATTTAGGGATCGAACGGGTAAAACGCTTGAACTGATATATCTACTTTAGATCTAGCACTCTTGTTCTGAATGTTCATTCGAGATCGAAGACTGCATGAACCTCGTAAAGTCGGTTCCTCCCCACGGGGCCACGAAGTCCGAGTGTATCAGGCTAACAGGTAGTTATACTTCCAATATTGTAAGAAACTATTCCACCTCGTCAGAACTATCTCACCCACAGCAGCACGTTAGGGGTCATTGGATAAAAAGCTTAAAGTATGTGATTTGATAGGAAAAGTTGTTCACAACATCACGTCAACATCGGATATTGAAAGCAAGGCTTCACGGCTGGGTGCTATCTTCGTGGCAGGTTTCCATTATAGCTAAGAGCCTCTCAAAATCCAAGCCGATGACTAATAATGGGCAGCTCTCGAAAGCACTTCCATAGTAGCAAGGGGCAACGCTTGATGGAGCTCAAACTCCGATATACGATTTTGTTTGAACTGTGGTTTAGGCAGTCTTACAAGCTCATCTTGCTGAACCTCCTTTGCAACTGTGGCAAGTAGCATTTGGTTCCGAGAAGAACAGATGAGTATTAATCCGGCTTCTGGCGAGTTTTGGTCTTGGAATACGCGGGTTTAATCTGGGTTGAGATAATCCATCTGGCAAATCGAACCAAGCCTGAATCAAACACAGTGCGCACAATTATGAATATTAGCTTGGACGGAGATGATAGGTTGGTTGAAGTTCTTTAGAACACACTATTCAGAGAATGCTCGTAAAAACCAGAATAAGCTCTAGGTTACCTCATCGAATAGGTAGCTATACTGATACACGGCTGTTTCGCTCGATATCTCTTCCACGTTTTGCTACCACGCCCATTCCTCCCATCCAAGTATCGCAAGCTTAATCCTCGTCAAATACCTCTTCAACTCGGGGGGCCATGTGTCTTTGTTGGGCATTCGATGTTTGAATCTGTGGTGCCGCGGAGGTGGTAGTGGCTTGTGCAGGGGCAGGCTGGCCTGTCATAGCAGCAGTTATAGCACCTGCGTTTGCTGAACCGGCCTGCTTGGACTTCTTTTTGCCTTTCTTTTTCTCCTATTCTTCATATTAGTGTATGTCTAATAAAGAACTGCTGTCTTGGATACTAACCTCTTGCCAACCCCATAGAGGCCTAAAACTGTCAAAGAAACCAACATCCTCGAACAAATTCGGATAGAGCCACAGTCCTGGAGGGACAGCAAACATAGTGATCGCAAATAGAATTAGTCGGAAGATAGCCATAACGAAGAACAGCCCAATTAGCCCTAACATGCCCATACTAAGATACCAAACTCCCAATCTAAGCTTCATAGGCCAGAGCGGGAACATAACAATGGTGAAAACCACAGCCAAAGCACCGGCAGCGTATAGCTTCTGCTTCATCTGTGCACCTTCGTACAGCCAAACAAAGTGCAGATCCTCGCGGCATTCTTGCTGTTGTTCAATCTTGACGGTCCAGAGGCCTTTCACTCGCTTAGTCTTATGGGCGCGAGGAGCATGGTTGTGGCCTTCGTGAGGATCGACTTTGGAAACACGGAGGGCAAGCAGAGACATGGGGAGAAGCTTAAATGTGTTTTCGAGGGATGCGCGATCGGTAATTTCGGGAAGGAGAGGGTTCTTGGAGCGGGCTTTGGCATAAGCGGGGGATTGCAGGGCGCGGAGAGCTCGTTTGACTTGCATATTGTTAATACATCTCCGTAGTGACAGAGGAGCGACTATACCTTTGAACATATCCTTCCGTTCTCCATTCAGAATACATGTTCGCAACTTCAAATCCTGTGCTTTCAAGAAGTTTGCAACAGCTAGAGCCTCTGGCTTCGGAGGTCCAGGTTGGATGGGTTGTTGTTGCTGCTGCTGCTGTTGTTGTTGGGCCTGAGCTTGTTGCTGTTGTTGAGCCTGCTGCTGCTGCTGTGCTTCCTTCATCTTCGCGATAAACTGTGGGACAGTCATTCCATTCTTCTCTGCTTCTGCAAAGAGCTGCTTTCGCATTATCTCAATCTGCTCGGGGGTAGGCGGTGGTTGTCCTGGAGGAGATTGGAATTGGATTTGCGGTTCGCCTTGAGGCTGGCCTTGAGGCGATTGAAACGCCATGATATAATACTGGATTGATGAACTTGTATACTCGAGAGAGTGATGTGGGGTGCGGGAAGAAGTGTCTTTCAAGGCTGAGGATTATTCTTGAGACCTGTTCAGATCAGGTTCAAATAACGCCACTGCCGCCCACTGGCTGTGGCTAGGTGTGGCTGAATGTGGCTAGTTGTTCTGCACCTTCTTCCGGACATCAAAAACGACCAGGATCAGCCATCCACTAAGTAGCAATAAGTCAGCATTCCAGGAAAGTTCCTGACCTCATGAGATATCATTATTCGACAGAGGCGCGTATAAACGGCCAATGTTTAATTGTCACTATTCACATATTTGCAATTACCTTCTTTCTAGGTGATGTTTGCGGGCTCTCCCGTTCTAAAACGCTCTTTCCGGCTCATCCGATGAGATATCAAATACTCTTTTCTAAGCTTAATGTGTATATTTTATGTGGAGGATGAGTGAGAACTATACTCCGGGCAGTAATGCCGTACCAGTACCTCCATATAACACAGTATTTCTGGTGTGTAAGCTCCAAGCGCTCGAGATCACACTCTGTTCATTCTTTTGTGCTGACGTAGCTCTGGTAGTCTCAAAGAGATGCAGCATTAAGAATTCCAATCAACTTTGTTACCAGTCCTGGGGTTTCACTCACGGCCGCTTGCTTCAATGGCAATCGGTATGAAGATGATAGCTCGGGAGATTGTCTGTCCAATCTACTTGCTGTAGGCTTTAGGAGGTTCATCCTAGACCTCTACTGGGACGAAGGGCGCGATGTTTGGTCATTTTGCCCTGTTTCGATTCCCGATGGAATTTCAAATCTTACCACGTCATCAACTGTAACAATATCTCCGACTGGTACTCCGTCTTCGAGCTCTGCATCTCTTAGTTCGGCACCGTCGTCAACAACATCGACAATTCGTCCTTCTACCAGCCCAAATCTGAATGCTAGACTGATAATAGCGAGCTCTACAGAAAGCTCCCTTGGATACTATCTTCCGAGTGCTTCGCCTGTGCCAGATACATCAAATCAACCGCTGGTAGCCATTGGACCTTACATCTGTACCACAACCATTAATTTCTCCGTTTTTTACACACAACTTCTCGACTACATTCAGAAGACCGAAAACACACTCGGCGCCCACCTAATATACATAATCCTTAATATCCACGCCGCTGCATCGACCAATTCACCAACCTCGCCTGCTCCTAAGCCAGAAAACCTCCCAGCAGGAGCAAATCTTCTCGTGGAACAGTTCGCCGTAAATGGAAGTCTTTCCGAGTATATTTATACGAGATCCAATCTCTTCTGGGACCGCTTAAACCTAAACAACTCCTGGTACGATGTTCCAAACGAGCTCTATCGACCGGTGGAGGGCTATTATGAGATGGAGCGTAGCGTGAATGGTATTCTGTCCACAGAGGATGGATGGCCAGCTGAGAGCTATATCGAGTTTGCAAGAAGCAAAAGAGTGTTGCTTGGATGGGGCACGGTGGATCCACAAATGCAGGGATATAATTTCACTGCTGATTCGGGGACGGTATTCTCGAACAGCTTCATCCAGGATATCCAGACGGATATGAATGCGACCAGCAACGGGGAGGTGACCAGCGGATGCTATTTCCGCAACGACACAAATGCCTTGGCTCAGATAAACTCATCTTGGGCTGTGGCTAGTACTTTATCAAATTTCAGTTATCCCCTCGCTGCTATATCTAGTAAGCAAAACTCACCCCATTCCTTATTTCTCTATTCTATCTCTACCACATCTCTCCCTCCCCTCAACTATGCCTTCAATCTACCCAATGGCACCCATACATCTTTCTCAAACTTCTTCCTAACATACCCTAGACCTAACCTTCCTCCTAAACCTCACCACATCCACCACAACTTGCGGCATCTCCCACTTGCTGAACAGCACTCTCCTCGATACCTCTGCAAACCTCAATCCCGCCCCCTACCAAGCCTTCTCCTACGCCAGCATCTGGTCCTGGGCCCCCGGCGAACCCCGCAACGCCTCCTCCACGTCGGATACCGACTCCTCCCTCTTCCGCTGCGCGATCAGTAACAAGAACCGCGCCGGCCGCTGGACAGTCGACGACTGCTCACAGAAGCGCTTCGCAGCCTGCCGGGCCCGCTCGCAGCCCTACAACTTCACCCTCACTTCCGTGGCCGTAGCCTACAGTTTTGCTTCCCAGAACTGCCCCGATGGCTACGATTTCGCGATGCCGAGAACGGCCCTGGAAAATGCATATCTGACTAGTGCGATGCGTACCCCGGGAAGGGATTGGGATGGTAATGGTGCCTGGATCGATTTCAATAGTCTTGATATCGAGGGTTGTTGGGTGACGGGGGGCGAGAATACGACCTGTCCGTATAAAGAGCGGGTACACAACACGGCCGATATCAATCGCAGGGTTATTCTGGTTCGTCCTTATCATCCCTTTTATTGTTATTTTTCTATTTCCTCTTTTCACTCCACTTTTCCTTCACTCCAACCTCTTGCTTCAATTTCTCTCTTGAAAAGATCTAGCCCAAATCGAATCAAGTCTAGGAAAAGAAACACCAGCTAACAAAATCTTCAGGTCCCGGTTATAGCAGCCATCATCGTTCTAATCCTCACCGGCTTGTTGATCCTGATGAAGATCTTTGGGTCGAGGACTGTGAGGAAGAGGACGCGGACGAGGACGAGAAAGAGGGGGGGAGATGTGTTGGTCTATGAGGGCGTGCCGTCTTAAGTGCTGCAGGGCACGATTATTGTATAGCAATAGCAAAAATTGAAAAAGGAGGAGAGAGGGATAGGATGAGGGTGTAAGATATTGGGTATATTTATGTATTCGGGTTGGGATCGGTAAGAGGGTAAACAGTACCTTTATGAGACTTCAATTGGGTAGTAAAGAGAGCAGGTCTTGTGGGATGAGACAATGATGGAATGCTGAACCTATAAGAGATGTATTTTACTCAAACAAAAACGAAAATCAGAAATACGCCTGTAGCCTTTGAACACTCTCGACGCCCGTCGGGTAACCAAGTATATCCCATATGATTATTTCATTGTCCGCGTAACCTTACGCCGTTCACTTGAATCCACTTCTTAAGCCAAAACAGCAAGGAAATCTATGTAATCTCATCGGCGCTCGCCAACATCAATCTCACTGATATCGCTCCCAACCTCGGTCCAAGAGCCTGGCGTGACAATGCCGTCCCCATCAATGCTCATAACATCAGCCTCACTCGTTGTCCCACTCCTCGGCGCCCAGATCTCCTCTCCTAACCCAGCCGACGAAGCGGAATCCGTCGGCGTCGCATCACCGCTACCGGGGACGGAGATATCTGGGTCGCTGTAAGTGGGCGAGCCAGGAATGATTTCTAGTTGAGGGGTTGCATAGCGTGGGGTCACGGGGAGGGGGGAGTAGAAGCTATCATTGGTGGTATTGTCAGCCCAGGCGTGGATGGATGCGTATGCGGAGTCTTCCTCGGGGCTGAAATGCGAGGTCTCTTCCATCATAGGGTAGGAAATTGGTGGGTCAGGCACAGCATCAGAGGTATCGATCAATTGCTCTGCGGCGATGGTGGCGGTACTCTGGCGAGACTCTTTGGGATCTTCCTGAGCGGAGTAGAGATCGGACATGACCTCGAATTTCTCAGTTTCTTCGGGGCCCATGAGGCTCGAGTCTACGGCTCGCTGCTCATCCGACTCGATACCGTTCTCATCACCGAAGGGATTAGCATAGAATGAGCCTCTGTTCAGCCCTCGCACCCCACGTTGACGAAGACCTTCTTCGGCTTCCCCACTGACATCAGCGCCGGTGTTATACACATATGTACCTTTCTCGGCTGTCTGGTCCTCCTGCAGGAAATCATCGAAGCTGGACCCGCGGCTTCGGTTGACGGAGCGTTCTCCTGCCATCTTGCGTTCTTTCTCCATCTTCTCAATATGTACCGCGTTCCAGTACATCAGCTCTTCACGCTGCCGACGCTTCGATTCCTCGTCTGCGTCGACACCGAGTTCTGCACTGGACTGGCTTTGAAAGAAGCCTTCTGCATCCTCGGGGCGATTGAAGCGCGGCTGTTGTGAGGGGTTGATTTCGTCGCCGAGGGAGTGGAGGGCGAGAGCTATACGGCGGCGTACATCTTCAGCGAACTGTCGTGCTTGAGGGGATTCATAGACGGCGATGGCGGCCTGGCATCTTAGATAATCTTCGTTGTGAAAGTTTGGGATGATACTTACAGCAACAGCCGCAGCGACGACTACTATGGCACCTGAAACCGCAATCGGATGATTAGGCATTTTGTCCACAAAGTACGAGGAATCTCAAACTGCAAAGGAGATAAATAGGTAAAGGGCAGGTGTGAGTGGGCTTGCAGGTATATTCTCAAAATCTGGGAGCTTTCGAAGATTAATGATAGGAGTAGAGCAAAAGTTGTTGCCTCGAAGGCAAATATACGACAGGCTGCGCGTCCTGAGAGGTCCATGAGATCGGCCTTGCAGGGTGTCTGGTGATCCCGCCTATCAAGTCCCGGGGAAGGAGAGGAGAATACTGGAGGGTTCTGACTGACCTTTCGCAATAACAGCAGGCATTTCGACAACTGTACTCGCCCTTTCTTGGAGATAACGTCGAGGAAGAGGAGGAAGAGGAATGGGAGGAAGACGATAAAGCGAAGGTTAAAGGAATGAGGATGCCTAGGAGGGTAGACAGAAGGATTACGCCGATTGATAGAGAGGTGCGGGTCATAACCCCGCTATCTTTAGCTGTGGCTCTGTGGCGTAGGCATATGCAGTGACTTCGGATAAGAGTTCTAGTTCTTGTGGCGGTGTGGCGGTGCATCAGCATGTGGCGACAAAGTTCGGGGTCTTTAGACCCGTTTCTGAGTACGTACTAAACAGTCCGCATCCACTTGATATACTCTTGAGTGACAAAACACAAGTCAAAGCTAGTTAGCCTTTCACGAGATAATCCGGATTAAACTCGAAAGCGCATCATTCTGATACACTTTTTATTTCTAATGACTAACGGTGCTATCAGTAGAGGATAAGAACTACAGCTAGGCTGCTACTAGGCACCAACCAATCAGTCAATCAACCTCGAATGCTGGACTCCTACCTAACCTTGGTATAAGTTCATTCCCATTCAATCTCCGTTTTCTTCTTCCATTTTATAACTACTCCCTTTTGCCGACCTCTTCCTAGAAATCTTGGCCTACCGTCTTCGATACAAAGACATCAGGTTTTACAAGCTGCCATGTCTGATCCTGCTGAAGATGGCTTGGTCCTCGACAACAACAGCAACTATAAGCTCTATAATGGAACTGGTCATTCAACACGACTCATTCCCAAACGAAAAATCCCAATTCACCAACAAGAATGCCCAGCCAATCCACAAAAAGCCTCCCTTTTCTACAACGGACGTGTCCCTCCCGAGATCCGCAACAATATCTTCCACTTCGCTCTGACAGAGGATATCATCTCAGCCTTCGAGCCCAACACACTTTACACTCGTCCGGGCTACACAGGCAAGAAAGCAATCGGCATCTCTCTCCTCCTGACGTGCCGCCGCGTCTATCTCGAAACCTATCACCTACCAGCTGCCAACAAAGAGCTCGTGTTTTTCCACGCCCACAACACCGGACCCTACCAATATTTCCACAATAAACGGTTCGATTTCGCGCAAGAAGATGAACTGATGGTAGACAGAATGGAGCCCTGGCAGTTGGCATCAGCGAAGACGCTTCACTTGTTCACTCAATCGTATTGGTTAGAGCAGGTCTTTTCAAAGCTGTGTAAAGCGCAGCTCATGCAGGGTATTGATAAGGTGAAGATTACGATTAGGAGAAGTGATTGGTGGTGGAACGAGCGGAATCATCCTCTTGCTATCAATGCCCTGCGTGGGAGCGCCGATCCACAGCAGATGGAACGAGATATTCTGACTACTAAAGCTGGTGGGGTCGTTCCGTGGAATATGGACGGCTGGGGAGGCGCGTTTGTTCATCTGCCATCTTTGAAGGTATTAGAGATCGAGCTAGAAACTTCGGATGATAAGAAGGATGAGTTGGTGGCCATTGTGGATTGGGCGAAGAATTGGAAGTTTCCATTCCGTGATGGAAAGGTGCTGAGTACGGAGGGAGTACAGTCGAAACCCACGTGGACGTGGAATGGCCCGTTGAAGTTTATGTCCGAGCAATGCCCGCACTGCAACCGTTCTGGCAGATGTAGAGTGCTGGATCCACCATATGAGATGTGCGCGGAGAGGATGAGACTCAAGGATCTGGGAATGGGACCGCTGTGCCATGTGTTCTCCTTGAGATGGGAACCTGCTGAGGCTAGTCCAATTTCAGAATAAGCTTGAAATCTTTACAGACAATCAGGTCTAAAGTCATGCTTTATGAATAACGACAATTATGTCAGGTTGTTTTCGTAGCTAACCTTCCGAATTTCTAGCGCTCATCGATGTTCCTTCGTCGACAAAATGACAACAACGAAAAGCGATCAAAAGGTTCAGCCGCAATACAATCTGTGTGCTAATTATACACCTTGCTGAGATAATTTATCTCATAACTTTGTCTTTGGAAACAGGATACAAGACAACCAGGATGCAAGTTCTTTTATTGCAGTGTCGACACTCATTATTAGGTACGCTTCATTTGAAGATCGTTGCCCTATCTACTGTGAGTGCAACGCCAGCCGAATCGTCATCAGATTTATACACAAACACTTTATGTCCCAGTCAAATCAAAGCGATACATGATACATTCCTGATCCGAGATTGGTCTTTGGCTCACGTGTGTCTCGAGAAGCGAGGTGAGTATTCTTACAGTAATGCTGATTTTACCTTCAGTTCAAGTTCTCGTCCATTCTCCCTCACTGCCATATTTACAGATTGATCTAAAGTGTTCAATGATATTTAACTTTATGTTTATTACATCCCAATGCTCCACCTCACTATTCTATATCTCAGTTCCCAAAAGCATATCGCGAAGAAGGCTTTTGGCAACTTCCATCCAGCTCTCTACAAAGCTATTTATACCTCAAACCATGCCCAAATTTGAACACAGGATTCCTAGTATCAAACGGCACATCCTCCATCCCAGCCGCAACAGCTGCTGTCGACCTCGGTAGATCAAACGGCAGTTTGCCCTCTGGCGAGCTTGCACCAAACACCACATCCAAGAACGCGTTTGACCCACTACCGAAACTACCCAGTACAGCAGTTGCTCCTTCGAAAACCTCAGGAATCGCAGCCGGCCGGTCCAAAATTATGTCGACGATGGTGGGTACGGTGGCGAAGATAGCGGCTTGACGTGCTTTCTCCGTTGCGTTGAACTCGAGAGACCCAGCATGAAAGAATGCCTCAAAGACTCCAGGTCTCGGCTCATATGGTGCCTGGAGACGTAGAAGTGCAAGATCTGCTTCTCCAGGAGTATTAACAACTTTTAGATTCCGCTGCCCCATAAACGTGGCATTGAAGCCCTCGATGTAGAACTTCGTCTCTGAACCATGATTCCTCAAAGGGAGGATCTCTTCCTTGTTCGAGAGCAGCGTGTACGCTCTCCTCTGTGTCTCATTCCCCAGCCGCATAAAAAAGGCACTCCCCACCACCTGCTCCGCAGCATCAGGATCCACGAACGGATTATCAAAGAGCCCGAGCAGGAACTTCTCCTTCAGCAGTCTGCGAACAGAGATGTCGATTCTCTCCTCGGACACTCTCCCTTCCTCGATAAGCTGAACGAGAAGTTCCGGCCGTGATTCACCACCGAATTGATCACATCCCGCCTCGATAATCCTCTGAGCTCGTTCCAGCTCTGACGTATCCTCAAGACCCCAAGCCCGCGCCGGCAGTTCCTGGCCAAAGACTATCTGATCAGTGATCAGACCCCAGTCCGTCAGAACAATACCCTGGAATCCAAGCTCCTCACGCAGAAGCTCCGTGACAATTTGCCGATTAAAGGAGAAGCCCACGGGCTCATACTTGGTCCCAATCGGTCGTGAGTAATATGGCATAATCTGTCTCGCTCCGGCCTTGATTGCCGCCTTGAAGGGAATCAAATGATAGCCCAGATTATCTCCCGGATACGTCTGGTTCTTACCATACGTGAAGTGCGAATCCTCACCGTTCTCCATCGGCCCCCCGCCAGGAAAATGCTTCGTGACAGTCGTCACTGAATGCGGACCGATATTCTCACCCCCCTGAAACCCCCTGATATACTCTACCAGCAGCTCGCTCGTGAGACTCGCGTCTTCGCCCCAGGTGCTCCCAATTCGCGCCCACCGCGGCTCAGTTGCGACATCTACCTGCGGGTGAAGCGCTGCCCGCAAGCCGACAGCGAGATACTCCTCTCTCGCAATCTCAGCGAATTGCCTGACCAGACGCGGATCTCGCAGGGCAGCGAGTCCCAGCGTCTCGGGCCACTGTGAGAAGCCGCCTGCTCGGAACCCCGTCCCGATGTTCTCCGTGAAGTGGTGTCTCGGGTCGGAAGACAGGGTCAGCGGGATGCCGAGTCTCGTCTCGAGGGCTCGCTGTTGGGCGAGGTTGGTGAATTGAGCGGTCTCGCGCGCAGAGATGATGTCGCCGACGAGATTGAAGTGCGTCAGCTGCTTGGTGCCGATGAGGTCGTCGGTACTGTTCCGTGTTGAGCTTCCGCCGTCCAGTGTAATGTTGGGACCGGGGTAGAGCTGGGCGTGGAACATTTGTCCGACTTTCTCCTCTAATGTCATGATGCTGAGGAGGTCTTCCACTCGCTCGTTGGCACAGTGAGATGCATTGCGATAAATTGGTAATGCTGTTGGTTTAGCAGCTCTAGAATGCAGTTTGTGAGAGCCTCTGCTGGAGGGAAGAAGTGCCAACAGGACGGTAATCACTTGAGTCCACATTATATATTCGCTAGCCCGACAACGAGGACGTAGGAAACACACGAAGCAGGAGCTCTAGAGATATCAGAAGAGAAGCACTGACTAAAAGGACGGGTTACTCCATCTTCTTGTAATCACCCGACATTCCTCAACGTAGGAGAAGAAAAATTCCAGTCCGGATCCCGTCCAACCATTCTGAATACCCACCTTTCCCGGATATCAACCTTAGCCAAGCTCTCCCCGGACCGAAGACTTCCCCATAAGTAAGCTTACCAGCCTTGGGTCGGGAAAACCTCTCGACGTCTGTCCAGCTGGTATGTCGATGAATGCTGACATTGCTGACGGGCAAACGTCAGCCCTTACTGTAGAAATTGGCTGCCACAAGTGGAGTAAGAAACACGATACTGTAAGATCAATCTAGTCAGAATGTGAGCTAAGAACGAACATCTTCTGGGTCAACAATATCCATCAGGATATAGTCAATAGACACCATCCCCTCTTCTCACTTATTGATTAATAATACCCAAATCGTGTCACTCCCTTTCGCTTTAAATCAATCAATGACTCAACGCAGCGCTTCCCTTCTCACACAGTTTCCCATACATACTATGATCTGTCCTATAAATAATTCCACAAATATCACATTACAACCAAACAAACACACAACAATACCCCCTCTGGATTTTTATAATTCTTTCTCATATATACATAGCATGGTCCATAAAATGCACGAAAAAGAACAAAGAGAAATCAGCGAAAAGGGGGGTATAACCATGTATCTATTGGCGATGAGATATCATCCCCCCTTACAAAGTCCCGAAAAAAAAATTGCCATTTTCTCTGACTGTACTCTCCTCTTCTTGGCAATGCGGGGGAAGTACTCTCCCCTCCTCACCTCCTCTCCACATTACTATTTCCCCCCAAACATACATACATACATACACCATCCCAAGCATCTCATCCATCCACATCAGGAGAGGATAGAATAGAAAGGATATTTCCTCCAGATTAAATTGCGATTTGAGATTTCTTTTTTCGCGGAATACCCGGTGACTCGACGAAGTGGAAATCGAGTAGTATCTGTAAGTCAGAGGCCCGAGGAAGTACCAATGCCCCATCATGAAAGGGAAAAGTAGAAATATCCTCGCTTTTGCTTATATTTACTCCCCTTTCTCGATTCCTGATATACATATCATATCTCCGCAATCACTAGCATTGATGTCCCAAACTACTTGCAAAAAATATCCTAAATATCATCGATGATCGCTGTAACCTGTCGTAGTCTACTCTACCATTAAAAGAATAATTTCAATAGTATAACCAACTGTACAAGTACACAACCATATCATCTCGCAAGGTGCAGAATGGTTGGAGTCTATAGAATCTAGATATATTATATGAGTGGAATGGATTTTGATGTGGTGTGGATACCGATTCGGACCTAAGCGAGATACTCAGGGGGGAGAGAAGTGAAGATGAGCTCGTACATTGGAACATTGCCGAAGTCTCGGCTATCCGGGGAAGTTAACTGCGGCAAAGAAATTAAATCATAAAAAGATGAGTATTATAAATTTGTCCAGCTGGGATTTTCCCAAGGCACTACTATTGCTACATCACATGTAGTCTAGGAATCAATATGTCGACTCGTCGAGCGGACTAGAGAGTGAAAAGAACTCTGATGAAGTCTGTTGTGGTAAATTTGAGGATAGAATGATGCAGAGAGATTCTACAATCTAAACTCAGACTAGCTATAGATCAAAGATACAGCAGCGTCAATAAGTCTCGAGCTCCGGATTATCCAACTTCTTCTTAAAACTCCATTCGTGATTCGTGAATCAATTTGCTTAACGACATTCCCAGAATCCCAGTTCACCCCTATTCTCTACGTACATTCAATACTTCTTATTCACGACGGTCGATTCTGCAAAAGTTCAGGCGTCCATTCCCATTCCTTAGTCGCTCCCGGTGGTGGCGCAAAGAGGTCTTCCATGGTGACCTTGAACGGGGAGCCAGTGATAGCGTCCCTTAACTTCCCTTGGTCGAAAGTTATTGCTGAGACTAGCACTACAGTATCCCTAACTGGATCGCTGTCATCACCACGCAGCTCAAGACAGGCATTCTTGGCCACCGTCGTGCTATCACTGGCTCCGGATCTTATGGTTCCTTTTGCTTTTGTTGGTAATTTTCGGTAGTTTGAATCTGGTGTTCCAAGCCACAATACCTTCCGCCTTCCGGGTGTATCTTCCATTTTATAAAAGTCCTTCAGACTGATATCGGTCGGAGAAGCTATCAAGGTGTCCTTTATCACGGCTTCGAATGTATCCAGGGCATCGGTGCGAAACAAGCCACCATACTTATCGTAAAACCGTAAGTTCAACCCGCCATAGTTCTTGAATTGGAGCAAATGCATGAACCCGGTCCCTTCAATGTGAGACAAGATATCTGAGCTCTTGAACCTCAACAGCTGGGCCCTTGTTGTCGAATCGAAGTCCGTCCTTTTGCTTCTCTTCTCTTCATGGAAGGACTTGTATAAATCTAGCCAATCCGAAGGAATTTCACCTGATAGAGGCGCTTCCACAGTGACATCCAAGCGTGGCATTCCTTTCCACACCAATGAGGAATCCATCACGCGAAGTGTTCTGGTCTTCTTGGCAGACAGTTCTTGCTCAATGACTAACTCTTGGCCATTTTTAGCCTTGCGGCGCCGAGGAGAGTATCTGAAGGAGACTCGTTTCTTGAGCAGAGCTGGGTCATCAATGAATTTAGATGCCAGGACACTGTTTAGACCAAGCTGCCACAATGTCAGTCAACATTCTTCTTCCCAGAGATAATTCGAATCTCGTTCACACATACCAATTTCCTGTCCCACGGCACACTATAGTAGTTAGAGATAGCTTCGAAGTAGCTATAATCATCCCTCTCATAGTCAGGCTCATTCAGAGGAAAGTTTCCCTCGGTATTGATGGCCTTAGACCACTGAGGTTCCATTCCTGCGCTTGACCTAGCCTTTGCCTCACAGTCCATCAGCATGCTATAAGAGACTAGCAGTCGGATATGCCTAATCTTCGCTCTCAAGTGCTCCGGCAAGCTGAATAGGAACTCCTCCGCTGTTCTCAAGTCTCCGAATTGCAGCGCGTTATCAGTAAACATCCCATCAATGTCGGTGGGAAGCTCGTTGTAGATGTACTTGCAAACAAGTTTGATTGCAAGAAATGAGCTTGTCCTAGATGTGCGCGATTCAAGACAGTTTTTGTGCTCGCCCTCGCCGGGAGGACATACAGAGCTCCTAAAGCCTTCGGTGGCGACGCAGGTGTGGTAGAGATATTTGCGGTTTCGCCTAGGGAGCTTTGGACGAAGATTGGGGTTGGGCCAACGTTGGGAGTCTTCGGAGACGTGTACAATGTTTCCAGTGAGAACTGCTTCCCATATACGCCTGCGAACCTCTACAGGAAGACCGAGTAATCTACAAGCAGCTTGGTTGTTGAAGTCGGTGGTGGAGTTTGAGTTGCTTTGTGGAAGGCCTGCAATGGATCTGGTAGCTTCTATTTGAAGCAATTAGCTTAGAAGACGCTTCTGGTAGGAATGACAGTTCTAGTATGACCAGAGATACTGGAAATCACTCGGAGGGAGTTCTTACTTGCAGGGTAGTGTTCGAAAATGATGTTGTGCCATTTTTTATACAGCTCTTCGTCGGCTCCAAAGTAGTCCATCAGACAATCATCGGACCTCTTGGGACTCAGTTCGTATATCCATTGCCCATCCTCTGTTAATCTACGACAAAAAGGTTTTGGGACTCTTTGCAAGGAATATGGTTGCTCCTGCCAATCGAGCAGAATGCGGTTCAAGTGCTCAACGGTCTTGATTTGCTGGGGATCTGTGAACCCTAATTGAATCTGTATGATTTCAGCGATAGATTCTCAGCAGGAGAATGGATTTCAGTGTCGCTTAATCGCTATGAAAGTTGCAAATATAATCGAGGAGCGTACTAACCTTGATCTGTTCCTGGTGATCCATCGTGATTCGTAGGAGGTGGATTTTCTGCAATTGATTTTGAAAACGATATTCGAAGAGGCTTGGTCGTTATGGGAGTTTTCTAGACATTGAAATGTTCTCGTGGCCTCTTATATAGTCATTAGCCCCGGCCCAACAGCATTTTTTTCGCCTGGTCTCTACGTATGTATACCAAACTAAGCAGATTCATGGAACTTCCTGACGTATGCGACCCTTTGTATCTCTGAGAATTGTGTATACTGGTAGACATATCTAACTAACATAGCTGAGACATACTATAATCACAGAACCTTTCCTGAAAAATAACGGTATGAAATGTTAAACTAAGTATGGCCTCATTCACTACTCATGACGACTTATCTTAGCCTGCTCTACAATATGTATGTCATCTAGGGCCCATCATTAGTCTTCATGCTCTTCCCATCTCCACTCTCAACCCGCCGCCGTTCTGGTCCCTCCTTCTCCATGAAGTTCCTAACCCTCTCTAGCTCTCGCATCGTGACTTCATAGCGCTGCTACAAGTTTAGTTGAGGGAAGGACCTACAGGGTTTGACAGTTGGAAGCGAATTCATGGGAACCATGGAAGCGAAGGCTTTTTCAAGACAAGTTTACTATCGAGATTAGTTGACGTAATGAAGCTGTATTAGCTGGGATAGGTGCAGATATCTACATTGCTATAGCCGAATCGGTGAACTACTCCCTATTTTGTTTATAAATTATATATAAGTAAGACTGTCTATGAACGAGATATCAGCACCCTAATTTGAGATTGATTATATTCCATCTTGTGGTAACGTTATGGGTAAGGTATTTTGGGATGACGGATACCCACCAAGCAAAAAGTGAGTTTCCTTCAGGTCCAAAAACGCTACGACGATGCGGTATGACATCGGGACCATTGAAGAGTTGAAGCTGTGCCTATTAGGCGGGAAACAGTGACGATGTTCGTTGAATTTTGGTTGTACTATTTTGTACTAACAGAATGGCGGACTGAATATTAGTATAATTCCATTAATTTCAAAATTGACAGTGGGCGGTCCGGTCCCTCCTTAGCTTTCTCCACCGTCTTATCGCGCACTATTTAGCAAGGTGTGCTAAAGGAGGAATGGTTTCAAGTGTAGCTTAATCCAAGTGCGAAAT
The DNA here is from genome assembly GCA_003988805.1 of Ploettnerulaceae sp. D365. Classification (NCBI taxonomy): domain Eukaryota; kingdom Fungi; phylum Ascomycota; class Leotiomycetes; order Helotiales; family Ploettnerulaceae; species Ploettnerulaceae sp. D365. The sequence goes on from QYAL01000080.1 coordinate 84,628, forward strand.
TATGACAACATTGACCGAGGTGATCTTCACTACCCACGCCGTCAGGAGCTTTAGCAAAGTAATAGCACCCGGAGGCTGGCAGGCTGCCAGAGTCATTCGTTTAATAGTATGACCAGACAAGATATCATACTTGGAAGTTCGTTCCCTCTGATATTAACATTCATTTCAAGGTATTGACACTATCAGCAAACAAACACAGTACCGTAAGTCTGTTCTGAAACTATTTTTTGTCCTTCAAAATCACAAAACACAAAACAGCTTGTAATCGATGAAAGAAAGAAGATAGGTTCTTGTTTAGCAGTCAACTACGACGACGATGCTCGGTATGACGTTCATAGAGCCTCTCGTTATCTTAGATCCACAATGCTCCGTTCAAGGTACAGTTCCTGTCCTATAGGAGAGAGTTTGATCGCTCCTTCATATAGGCTCCTGCATGCTCACCATGAAATGGATGACAAGGAAAAAGGCCAGCTGAAGTAAACACATCAAATCGGTGGCGCATAGGGAAACATAGAGTAGGTACGAACAAGGATGGGAGTAGAAAATAAATCGATCAATTGAAAGCACGGCTTTAGTAGATATTGAACAGACCGAACTTAGCATAAAGAGATGTCAAGTAGGGCACGCACTTATACGCAGCTCGCTGTTACAACGGCTTCACTTACAGATAGATCTATCCTCGATCTATCACGTAGCTGCGATGAAGCCTGTGGTTGTTACTGTATGAGTAGAGTTTGTAAAGCGGCCTATAGAGCTGATTGGAGAATAAGTGATCTAGACCTTGGGTGGGGTATGACTTGAGTCCAATCCGAAGTAATAGAAAAGGGGAGCTTGAAAATGGTTTTGATACACGACTTATGTCAAATAGGGTGTGAGACTTGCAATGATGCTGCGGTACTTAGGTTACGAATAATCCTGCCGTCGCGTTCAGATTTTGACTTCGAGATAATTGAGGTAGTTCGCTAAGCCCTCGATCAGGGCAACATTCACATACTCACAAGAGGGAGTTGTAGAGAATATTCTCCAGGGAACTCGGCTGCACTGGTCTCCTCTGAACCACATTGCCGAATGTGGTCTTATCATTGGTAAGTGATCATGAATACGTTATTACAAGACAACTCCTTCTTTTAGGATCTAAGCAGCCTTTTTCGCAAACTCTACTCTTAGAATGAGATGCTTGAAACCATACCCGTCCATCTTCTCGCACGCCTTTGATGCATCTGTCCTCTCCTGGAAACTGATAAACGCAAAACCCTTCGCCAGTCCCGTTTCTCGGTCCTTGGCAAGGAAGACTCTTGTGACTCGTCCGAACCTCTCGAACATATCCCGCAACTCCTGCTCTTCTGCCATCTCCGAGACGTTCGTGACGCGCAGAGTAGCCAGGTCATCACGTTCGTACTTGCCGCCTCCCATTCTGTCGCCAGCAGCGGCTGCTCCTCCGCCATTTCGCATGTGTGGTGGCACGTATGAGCTCTTTCCTGTTCCGAGGCCACCGGGTCCCTCAACAACATCTGCGGCGCCAGCAGCGACGTCTGCCGATGCTCCTTCCTCCCCGACTGGGGCCATGGTATCCTTGAACGGACATCTGGCAGTGAAATGCTCGCCGTTACAGATACGACATTTGACCTTCTTGTCCTTCAACTTGTCCTTCATGCTCCCAGCCTCGGTCTTTTCCTCCTTTGCATCCTTACGCCAGTTGGTGCTGGGTCTGAAGATGATATTTTCTCCTACACTGGTGGTGTCCGTTGCTGGCTTCAATACAGTCAATACATATTCCTCACACAAATAAAATGTGTATTAACGTACCCCCGAGCCATCCTTGGCAGATAGACCAAACTTCGACCATTGTTTTCTCTCTGCTACTCGTGGATTGACAACTTCCTTGTGTACGGTGAACCGGATTCGGCGTGTAGTCTTGACTCTCTTGCCGTCATCGTTGAGTCTCCATGAGACGATCGTCTTGGTACCATCTTTGTTTGTAGTTGTGCTAGAAGGAGGAAGTTCATTGGTGGTAGTATCATCCAGATCCTCGTCATCAGCCCAGTCGGCGCGGCTATAAATTTAGATGTCAGTGAAGGGCTTGCTTGATCAATCGGGGTGGCGGAAAGGAATTAAAGGTTTGCTTACCCGGCTACTTTCGACATCTCGACCTGGTGGTAGCGCAAATAGGGCTTATGATGTGGAATGAGATACGAGAGGGCGATATTTTCTGCGAGACTATCGTCGGATTCTGGGAGGCTCGAGTAGTGGTTGAAGTTGAGGTTCTGACAAGGCGGGGATGATTTCGGCTCCCAAAATAATTTCGCTCCTCTTGAGTGGGCTACATCCTCGCTAGGGGCTTGCACGTGATCTTGACTTCACATCAAAACTTACGACGGGAACCCAAATGCCCAATCGACGTAAGATACTGCGCGAGTGCAGGAAATCTGTTAATTGCGCTTTTGGAGTTATGAAGAAAGCTGGCCCGGCATTACGGCTGGTAATGCTGTTGGAACTAGATTGAGAAATCCATCCATGGGCTGAAATCATCAAGTCTTTGGTCATCACATCTCAATTCGCCTTTCTCTCACGATGACTGCGGATACTATAATCGAATTCACAGCTCACCGTCCGCTAGGGGTCATAGAAATTCTTGCCACATCATTCGACTACTTTATTGGGCGTATCGATCACGAAACAGTGCTGAAATACTTGCATGAAAAGCAGACTCCTGATATCGAAGCACAAGAGAACCTTGCTATTGAAGCACAGATCTACACTATCCTCGGGCATCATTATCGAATTATCAGCTTCAAGGGCGGCAATGCCTATTAAGGCCTTCGCCTTGAGTATGCCGTGAATGGATCAGTGGCCCAGTATCTCAAGCTTCACGAGCCATCCATGTTACAGACGCTGAACTGGTCACTGCAAGCTGCTGAAGGCACTGCTCATATTCACTCGTTAAGCATCCTCCACTGTGATATCAGTGTCAACAACTTACTTCTCGACGATGCCCTTAACATCAAAGTTGCCGATTTCCAGGGGAGGTATTTGACACCTGATGGGAGCGTGCTCCTTGATGGACAATCATCGGAGAACGTGAAACCTTCTATGCCTCGTTCCAATCCTAACTACGCAGACAAGAAGACGGATATCTTTGCCCTAGGTTCTGCGATCTATTACATGATGGAAGGCCACGGGCCCTTTCCAGACCTAAAGTCTTTGGATGACGACGACGAATTAGAAATCATGAGCCGTTATACTTCTGGTCGTTTTCCTCCTTTAACCACTCCTTTGGCGGGTAATGTTGTCCACAAGTGCTGGTCAGGGAGCTTTGAGTCTCCGATAGAGGTTATAGAAGACTTAAGAAAGGTTATAGAAATGGCTCAGTATTTGGAGTAAAGCGAATGAAGTGCACCTTCGAACAGATCTTATTGATTTACTGACTGCATACTAGCCATCCTCTCCCAGGAGGGGAGATCGAGGGCAGGATAGCCTCATTGATGAGAATAGAGGAGGACAATAAGGAAGCAACTCAGTTTAATAAACTTGACACCTTCCTTTACAAGGAGACATAATATCTCTCTCCTGCCTGTATCGCAGTTATTCCGCAGATGGTTATCGCTTGTCCATCAGAGCGGCCTGGCTCTACAGCTATGTAACTCTCTCATCTCTCCTCTCACTAAAGTATGAATATAATCCGTTAAGAACCATAACAATATATAAATTGAGGATGATTAGGAATTGATTTTGCCTTCCAAACGGGAAGGCGAGATGCATTGACTTACAAGTACGACTACTTTGAAGCTTGGGAAGATAAACCTCATTGAAGAAAGCAACCCTGAAACTCACTGTAAGGAATGAGATGCGCAGCAGAGTGGGAAATATCTTGGAGAAGAGGCACCTGGCGATCATTTATTCCTGACTATGATCTGCTTACAGTAATGTCATGTCCACGTGCCGGCCCTGTTCAGCATTTACACACACAGGTTCACACTCAGAAGGGAAAGGGTCACAAAGGCTATTAATATGAGAGGGGATGTCATATTATTCGTCGTCGTATCCTAATTTTTATACAGCCACAGTTTCATTTTCTGTGCAAGGTATCCACCACAAGCCCATGCTGCTTTGTGCAGTAATGCTTGTTACGTGCTCAGAACGCCTTTTTTCCCCAAAGCAAGCTATGAAGAACATGAAGTAGCTATGACAACAGAGAAGAGTTGCCAATATGCAACATATGAGTACAGAGATGAATACAATAGCGGTCTATCTGAACCACCCAAAAAGCGCTAATGAGTCAAAGGAAAGGTGCCATTATTTGCCGTCTATGGCTTCTTCTCGCCGTCCTTGGCCTCATCCTCTGATGGATTAGCCTCTCCAGCTGGTGGGGTCTCGCTTGACTCGGCACGGGCCTTGTGCATCTTGTCGAAAAGGTTCAAGCTGGCCATTTGGAGCTCGTCGGTCTTCTCCTTGATCTCGGCGGCGGTGGCGGTGCCTTCACCAGATTGAGACTTGCTAACAAACTCACGGAGGGTCGTGATCTTCTCGCGGATTTGATCGGCCTCAGTCTTGTCAAGTCTGTCAGCGAACTCGTTCAAAGCCTTCTCGGTATCGTTCAACACGCTGTCGGATCGGTTGGCAGCCTCAATGGAGTTCTTTCGCTCCTTGTCGGCCTCAGCATACTTCTCAGAGTCATTGACCATGTTTTGGATCTCCTCGTCGGACAGACCGGATCCAGAAGCAATGGTAATGGATTGATCCTTGCTGGTAGACTTGTCCTTGGCGTGAACGTGGACAATCGCATCAGCGTCGATATCGAAGGTAACCTCAACTTGGGGAACACCTCGGTGCGCAGGTGGAATACCAGTGAGCTGGAAGTTTCCGAGCATTTTGTTGTCGCGGACAAGCTCACGTTCACCCTGGTAGACCTTGATCTCAACGGCAGTCTGGAAATCGGCAGCGGTGGAAAATACTTGAGACTTCTTGGTTGGGATGGTGGTGTTTCGGTTGATCAGGCGGGTGAAAACACCTCCGAGGGTCTCGATACCGAGGGAGAGAGGAGTGACATCCAAGAGGAGGACGTCGGTGACGTTACCAGCGAGGACACCACCTTGAATCGCAGCTCCCATAGCAACAGCCTCATCTGGGTTGACAGATTTGGCTGGATCACGGCCAAAGATGCTCTTGACAGACTCAGCAACCTTGGGCATACGGGTCATACCACCGACCAAGATAACCTCCTGAATGTCCTTAGCCTGAAGATTGGCATCCTTAAGAGCCTTGCGAACAGGATCAACGGTACGGCTGATCAGAGGATCAACAAGCTTCTCGAGTTGTGATCTGGAAAGCTTTTGATTGATGTGCTTTGGTCCAGAAGAGTCAGCAGTGATGAAAGGCAGGTTGATATCGGTTTGCATGGATGAAGACAGCTCAATCTTAGCCTTCTCAGCGGCCTCACGGATACGTTGAATGGCCATGCGATCATTGGAGATATCGATACCAGAGTCCTTCTTGAATTGTTGAACCAAGTGGCGGACCAGGTGGATATCAAAATCTTCACCTCCCAAGTGGGTGTCACCGTTGGTAGACTTGACCTCGAACACACCCTTTTGGATCTCAAGCACGGAGATATCGAAGGTTCCTCCTCCCAAGTCGTAGACAGCAATGATCTTGTCCTCATCCTTCTCGAGGCCGTAGGCAAGGGCGGCAGCAGTAGGCTCATTGACCACACGAAGAACGTTGAGACCAGCAATTTGACCAGCATCCTTAGTGGCTTGACGTTGGGAGTCGTTGAAGTATGCGGGGACCGTGACAACAGCATTTTGGATTGGCTTGGTAAGGTAGGCCTCAGCAGTCTCCTTCATTTTCTGCAAGACGAAACCACCAATTTGGGATGGGGAGTATTTCTCTCCACGAGCGGACACCCAAGCATCGCCGTTTGTGTGTTGGACGATCTTGTATGGCACCTCCTTGATGTCGCGTTGGACCTCGATATCTGTGAATTTTCGGCCGATCAATCGCTTGGTGGCAAACAGTGTGTTTTCTGGGTTGACAACTGCTTGACGCTTCGCGGAAACACCAACTAATCTCTCGCCATCTTGCGCAAACGCAACTACCGAGGGTGTCGTACGGGCACCTATGGGATTTTAGAGGACGAAGGGGAAGATCTCAAAAGGGGGTTCCACATACCTTCAGAGTTCTCAATAATCTTTGCTGTTGGGCCTTCCATAATAGCTACTGCCGAGTTCGTGGTTCCTAAAGAGTAACATATGAATGAGCATGCGACCTTCCACCTCACAGGGCCGACAGTGACGACTTACCCAAATCAATACCAATAACTGGTCCCCGAACCTTCTTGTCGGCATCATCTGCATATCTTCTTACAAATGAGGAGCCGAGTGGTGTGCGGATGAGGTTGGCTGATCGTGTGGCGGAGGAGGTAGCTCGAGGAAGCTGTTGACAGGTCTCAGATGCTGATGCAATGGAGGCGAGGCATATAGGATTGGTACTCACAGCTCTTGATAATCTGGAAGACAACATACTGACGGTCGCTATAAGATCAAAGAAAGGTATCTGGATGACTGTTGATGGAGATGGGAGGAATTTTGTGTTGAAAAGGAGAGATGAGGTTTGGGACGGATTGAATGGGAGGAAGATAAATGCACGGAGTAGCGAAAAATTCTTAGCGCATAGAAATGAACAGAAATGTATGGAGCCAATCGGAGCGGGGAGGGCTTCCAGTTGACCAGGGAGGTTTCATTGTTCTGTTTTGTGCAATCCTGAGGCACCCATGCATTTGGAGCCGACACGCCGACTCCACCCTCCACCCTCTACCCTTACCCTTTCAGCCTTGACGTATATCAAAGGTGTAAGAGATATGATGCGACAAGACCAAACAAGTTCGTCCTATCAACTTCGCAACACTGCCTTTGGAGCCATTTCAATGGTATATCTTCAATTACTCTGAGCACTTTGAACCTTTTATTTCCGTTCGATTCACAGAATACCTTCGCCACCGTCCCCACACCTTCCTGCAACACTAGAGACTCTATTGATGAGAGTGGTAATTATTGCGCATGGCAGCCATGGCTGTTAAAGAGGAGAGTCTGTATGTTTGTGCAACGCGCCCCCCTTTATGTCTGCAAAGTCTAATCTGTGCTACTTCTAGACATCATGCGACCGAGAACCTGATTCTCTCCACGCCTCGGAAATTCTACGTAGCCAATATAGATACTAGGTGAGTTTGATGTTGACGGATAGCAGCACAATTCTTGCGTTATGCCTCAGAAAAGCCATATATAGATTCAAGTTATGCCAGATAACTTTGGCTTGTTAAGGGCATCGGGAGAGCAAGCGCTCAAAAGTAAGCATAACAACGTAAGTTGACTAACAGAACCTAGCCATTGGCAATTGAGATCTCTCATAAGCTCTCCGGAGCAAGATCTCATTTGCTTTCCCAACGGAACCGACATATTCTCAATAAACACGCGAACTCGAGAACAAGAACTCATTGCCTCGCTATCCTTTGTTCCCCGATGTTTTACCGCTTCGAAGGACTGGCTATGCTGTGGAGGAGACCTAGGACACTACTCTGCAATCTCTCTGAAGCAGAGATCGACGAGTTCTGATTTGGCATCGTTTTTGGAGGCTGATCCGGATTCCCGACTGCCGCTTGACCTGGACCCAACTAGACGCTCGACTCCTCAAGGACATACTGCGCGACCTGGAGACAATTGGAGATCTGCAATACCGATTGCTGACAGCACAAAGGTAGGCACGGAGATTGTCAATTGCATTACTATATGGTTTCCAAAGGACGATTCAGTAGATGGGGCTTACAGAGCGCCTGTGTCTGTGGTTTCAAACAATGATTGCAGTGTCTCGATTTTGGATTTGGCAACCTCTAAAGTCTTGGAGAAATTGACTCTACCAGACTTTGTCAACCGCTCTACAATTTCTCCCGATGGAGGATTACTAGCTGCAATCTGCGATGATCCGTTTCTCTACGTGTACAAGAGACAGAGAAAGGCCATGGACATGGAACCTTTCCGTTCGAAGCAGACTCCGATGTATGAATGGACAAAGGTTGGCAGAATACAACTGGAAAGTCAGCGACAGGCGGACAGAACTCAGATGAGAGGAAGCTTTACCCTGACGTTTTCCATATCTGGTAAATACCTGGCTGTTGCAACTCAGTACGGCATCATTTCCATATTCGATATCGAGTGTCTTACCGAGACTCAATCTTTGATGGTGTCCTTCACTTCTTCTCGGCCTGGCGTTCAAGCTGGAGCTGTCCGAGCAATGGAGTTCTCCCCAGGCCCTTATGATCTTCTTGTAAGTTCCAGTATATTTCATAAATTTATAGTATAACTTCAGAGGACATATCTAGTCCGTGCATCATACCGAACAGCTTAACTAACATGTCTAGGCTTGGACAGAATCAAGTGGTCGAGTTGGAGTTGCAGATGTTCGCACACTTTTTAATTCTAGGCAATTGATCTTGATCAATCCCGGTGAAGAAAGGGTTGAAAGAGTTCTCATATCAGATAGATCTGGTCAACGATCAGGACTCCGTAGCTTGTATACCGAATCATCTTCTACCAGCACGCCCGACTATTTGGGACTGGACCTGGAGAGACGGCAGTTGAGAAGTCTAACGCGGGAGATTCTCGATAGAAATCAAACCGCGTTGACCATGGAAGAATTAGAAGTACTCCAGGCACATCGAATACAGCGGCGCCAAAGGGATGCAGCAAATGCGGCGCGAGAAGCACTTGCTGCTGAAGGGACTGGGATATCGAGATGGGGAAATTGGTCTGGAAGCCGACGTTTAGCAGCAATCAATAGAGACCTAGACTATGGAATCACTAGGCCTCTCATCACAACGACCGGTCTCCCAACAACTCTCCGCGACTTCGTGAATCCTGAGCGTAGTGGCAATGCGTCTTTTAGGGCATTCATCGACGAGCGAAATCGAGAAAATGCAAGACGAAATCAGCTATCACAAGAGTCATCACCCAGGCGGCGGAGTTCCATGCTTTTGGCAGCTGCTGAGACTGCAATTGAGCGAGAGACTTTGGGAATGCCTCAAAATGGCAATGACCCATCCTCAAGGCTGGAGGGTCTTTCTTTGACACCAGGTCGACGAGCATCTTCCGGTCCTGACTCGGCTCGCGCTCCTGAATCCAACACTCCATGGGCTGAAGTCGTATCGGTTTACCGGTCTCAACTAGATAGAACTCTCGATAGATCTATACCTCTTCGTGTCGAGGTTGCAGACGACGAGCAGAACATCGGCCCAAGAGACTTTGCGCATCGACTTCGACAACCGTGGCGCCCGTCCATGGATGACGGAGGCACTTTTGGCCTCGGTGCTCGAGATAACAATGGACTGTTGGATGGTATCATTCGGGCCGCCGAAACAATGGGCTGCTGCTGGAGTCCGGATGGAAGGCTTTTGTAGGTCACCTCCCATGTTCCTCCGCTCTCACAAAACTAATTTGGACAGATATGCAGCGACTTTGGAAGGGATCCATGAATACCATGTGAATCTACCAGCACGAAAAAAGTTCCCAAGCATTGTATATCGATGATGGATTAGGGGTTGGTTACATGCATGCAATTTGGCGTTTGGCGTTGAGGTGGCGGGGAGTGTAAATGGCGCCGGCCGAGTTTAAGGATCGTCATACTGGACAGTTTCCGAGTCGCATATCTACTCGTTTGATGATGCATATTGGGAACAAGGATGATGCTATTTCTTCATGGAGATCAGTAGTTGAAGAATATAATGAGAATAATTTTCTTCATGCGCTTTGATCATGCGAAGTTGTGGAATGTTTAATGTGTAGGACATGAGATACTTAAGAAGGTCTTCAAGCACTAGCTCTTGCCATCTTGTTGTTATCGAAAGCAGGATCGAAAGCAGGAGCAATTCACCCTGTTGTTGTGGAAGGTACGGGGAGTCGATATCTACCTCTCACCATATCCAAACAACCGTCTTGTTATCATTAACATAACCAACAAACAGCACACCATCATTATCAACACCATTTGTCACTCGCTAGAAGTTTTCAAGCTCTCGAAGTGATATCAGCAGCTTCCTTTAAACCGGTCTTCTCGGACTATAATCCTTAAGTTTTATCCTACGAACCCAGCCTTCCTATCAGACCCATCCAGTCTCACGAGTCGCTCCTCACACTCAGTAACTAAGCCCAGCTATGCACGCCAGCAATGAAGACCACGGACGGAGTTTCGCCAACCTAGAAAGCAACTCGGATGGCTTCGGGGCAAGTCTTGATCAAGAACCTGGTACCGTATCAGGGCAAGCGCAGGCTACGAAGATGGAGGAAGAGATTCATGATGGGAGTGTTAGGGCGTCAGATGATGCTGATGACAATGGAGGAGGAGATCATGATGCCGAGCTGTGGGATTTGAGGGTGCTGTTCGATATGGAGGGCACTCTCTCGGGAGAGGCGACGACCGCAGACAACTCTTCAAAGGATGAGATTTCGAAAAATGTAGCCTTGCTTGGGAATGACGGTGACCTGCCGATGAACATCAGACCCAGGTCTCACAACATTTCCAGCAACAGAAATCTCATCCTAGGAAATGGAGTCAGCTCAGACAATGATGAGGGCTCGGAAAGACTTGGAAACAACCCATCGCTACAAACGTATACACCGAACCCCAACATGTCGCCGTCAACGAACTCATGTGCACTCGAAGAGGACGCGAGCGTTGAAGACCATACATTTGAGTCTGACGACGACAATTTCGAGTGCTGTGTCGTCCACGCAGTAAAACTCTTCATGGCACAAAGCAATACTGAGCCTTCAACCTGGATGTCGGATTGTCTCCCAATATTATTCATGACCAAACTCCGTACTACCTTCCAAGAGTTCATCCTCTCCTTTTGCTACTACCGAAACACAGCCGCACAGCTCCCCGTCGCTTCCATACCAGACTATAATCAACCGCTGTCCGCCATCAGCACTTCTGCTACAAGTGCAGATGCAGATGTTGAGAGACAATCGCTTCTCACTGGCTTGCATGGGTCGGGAATGGGCCGTTTGTTGCCTGTGCGATCGGGTAGGAATCGACGAGTTAGATTTTTGCGTGGTACAAAGGGACAGGGGTTGGATTTGGAAGCTGGGAGAGGAGGAGTGTGGAGGGAAGATGAGGTGGACTGGTAATTCTACCTTGGTAGAATTGTTTCTTCTCGGCTCGGCTCGGCTACAGTAAGCGAGGGAGAACTCCTGGTTGAGTGTTTGTTTGGGTGGGTGACGTTGCTGTACTGTACTGTTTATATTGTTTTGTATTGTATTTTTCATCATAGCATAGCCAGTCAGCCTCTCTCTCTCTCTCTCTCTCTCTCTCTCTCTCTCACTCTCTTCTTTCTTTTAAGATGAGATGAGATGAGTACGAGAGGATAAGTAATTAAAGCGCAAGCGAGTTTCCTGATTGTCTCTTTTCTTCTTCTTCTTCTTCTTCTTCTTCCTCTTCTTCCTCTTCTTCCTCTTCTTCTTCTTCTTCCTTTCTTCCTTTCTTCCTTCCTTCCTTTCTCTCAATGAGCTCAGATAGTACGTATTATATCATATGAAATGAAATGAGATTATCAATTAAGTAAGTTAAGTCTTTCATTACACTACACTATCCTACGCTACCCTATCCTATCCTATACTATCCTAAAGTAAACATTTCCCATCCTTGGGAATCGGGACCTCGTTTCGAATTGCTGCTTTTACTTCTACTTTTCCTTTTCCTTTTCCTTATTTTTTAGATCCATTGAATTACTCCTCTCCGCTCTACTCCTAGATACAACCAAACCCCTTTCCGTGAAATCCATCACGTAGTAAAAAAAATGGATTATTTACTTGTTTACTTGCTTTATTTTCTATCTATCGATCGATCCTACAGCTACTAGTCGTCTACGCATCCTCATCCATCCATCCCCAATCCCAATCCCCAATCCCAATCCCCAATCCCAATCAACATAATGAAAAAGTATCCTCCATTCTCGATTATCTTCTCCTTTTCATGTTCTGTTCTGTTCTGAATGTTTTGTTCTTATAGTACATGGATATCATTATTATCTTATATATTCGCCATTCGCCATTCGCCATTCGCCTCCTGATCTATAGCTGAGTTGCAATTGTTGAGCTGCTTGAAAAAATGAATGTTTTGGTTTTTGGTAATTGTGATGTGAGGTGATTTGATGGTAGCTAAAAGAAGGGGAATGGGATGCTGAGATGCTGCGATGTTGATGGTGATGGTGATAGAATTTGTGTATGTGTTAATGTCGTATTATCGTTCGTATATCTCATGTACAGAGAGGGGAAGAGAAGTGCGTGTGTTGTTTGCTGATATATAGTGTGTGATATCCCGTCGTTCGTCGTCTTTTGTTGGTGACGATGATTACATACAAGAATGCAAAGGACGGAGTAAAGAAGAAGAAAACCTTCTTGTGTTTAACAGCAGCACCTGGTGAGTATCCATATGCACCTCAGTCACTGGCATGGTCTTTGTCGGTACGAATCCGATATGTCGTTACCTGCTTATCTCCCTCCATGTACGTACGTACGAATATAGCTCACCCTGTAACACCCACTCACAACCCACCTCTCCAACTCCCTCGACTCCCAATCGAGCTTCTCGTCCCCGCGCTACTGGGCGGCGGCAGCGGCGGCAACGCACAATCCGGAGGCGGCGCAGGCGGGGGCCCGTTCACGAGCGTGGGCATGCTGCGTCTATTGGCGATGCTCTTACTGCTGCTCTGTTCTTTGACGCGAGCTAGGGTCGGAGATAGAAGAGTTATGCTTGAGCATAGGGGTGAGCTGGCTGTACTTTTCGAGGGGCTGAAGGAGGATGGGAGAGGGGAAGCGGGAGTAGTGGAGGGTGGCCTGCTATAGCCATTACTGTGTGCAGGAGAGGAGATGGGTTGGAGAGGCCGGGGGGTATGGGCGTATGTATGCTGGCCGGAAAGAGAGGTGCCGCCGATGTGTATTTGAATGCTGTTGGGTCGTCTCACTTTACTCTTTGTATTTGCCAGGACGAGACCGGGTTTGGGTGTCTCCAACTTAGCTCGACTTCTCGGTCTCTTGGTTTCCTGGGAGGTCTTTTGCCGGACAGGTGATATTTCGATTTTTGAGGAATCCGAACCTGCAGCTGGGCTGAAGGGGAGGCTCGGCAAAGGGGTCGTCGACGGAGCCGCAGGGGGTAGCGGTGCAGCACGTGAAGGGGCGCCTGAAGGTCCTTGCTTCTCGCTCATCTCGCACAGGGTCTGCATACTGGAGTACCGGCGCGGGAAGTTAAAATCTATCTTTGAGATATCGGGTGCGTTGAGCGGAACAAGGCTGGACATGCGTTTTGGAGGGGACGAAGGCATTTCTGCGGATAGAGCTGAGGGGGACCGCTGTGGGATGGTGACGGCCAAAGGTTTGGCTTTGGCCGTTGGAATGGTTGTTGAGTTAGGCGTAATAACGACGGGGCCCTTCTTGGGCGAATCTTTGGCTGGAGATATTTTGACAACTGAGTCCCGTGGTCGTGTGGAAGGGGCTAGAACGGGAGATGTGATCGTAGTCGGACTCTTAACTTTCGAGTAACGCTTAATCGAGGAATTTGGAACGCTGAAGTTCGGAGTCACGCCTGGAGAGCGGCTTCGTGCCAAGCTCGCTGTTGGGCCAGCGTATGTGGAGTGCCGGTGAAGCTTCGCTGGTACTTGAGGTTCCGGGGTCGGAATTTGCATCGTTTGCATTGATCTTCTGCGTTCGTTCAGAGCAACTGCGATTGGTTTGAGATGGCTCTCTTCGATGGCGGCTTTGGGTAGCAGGTCGTCGAATGTAGCGCTCGCCTGTGTTGGTGATGCAGCGGGTGTTGAGCCTTGGGAGGTGATGAGTGTTCGTTGGCCGGAGGACATGTATGAGAAGCGGTTTGTGCTGTCTCTTAGGTTCTCTAGCTGTCGTCCATCATTGGAGATGATACTTCCAGCGATTGAGTAATGACCGGTGGAAGGTCTCATTGATGTCGATTGGGGCAGTATCAAATTTGAAGCTGCTTCTTCAAGCTTCTGTTGCAATTCGTCATCTTTTTGCTTAATCCAAGGAGGAGGACCAAATGAAGGAAGGCGGGGTGAGAGAGGTTCAGAAGGTTGATCCGGATGTCTTTGGACTAAGTAGCGATGACTTGGCTGTGCTTTCAGCTGCATGACTTTGTCGTCCGGCTTGGGCTTCCCCGTTTCTGAAACATGTTTCTTGCCGCCCAGAGCTTCAATTTCCCTTCTTACAGCTGCAATCCACGAGTCCATATCCTCAGCACTGTTGAGAACCAGAAGCAGACTCGTGGCTGTTCGTCTGTAATCGGCACCCCGAAATGTTAGGCGAGACAACAGTGATCGCGAGTCTAATGCGGGAGTCCCGTCAGAGTCCATCGCTTGGGAAATTTGCAGCACCCAGTGCTTCCCAGGAATCACATCGCTCGCAAAAGCAACTGATGCTTGGTTAGCGAAAAACTTTCACGGGGTTGAGCTGATGCGACTCCTTACCTGAATCTTTACCCAGCTGCATTATCTTCTCCGGTAATCTGTCGAAAGATCCATCGCCAGAATACTGAAGAAGATGTCCCGAGGTGACAAGTACGAAGATCTTCTGAGTCCAATCTGCCCTTGACAGCGACCCTGAGATTTGTCTCCTATGTTTGCTCTTAGCCTTCTCCGACTTCTTCGCTGCAGCACTCATCTCCACGCCATCTTGCGGTGGAGCAAATTCATCTCTGAGACTATTGTTTCTCCTATGGTTACTCATACGAAGGATTGCATCAGCAGATAGTGTCGAAGCCGAAAGTTGAGCGTGCTTGATGGCCTGTGGATAAGCTTGGAAGAGTGGTGGTGGATCCCAGGCAGCCGAGGTTCTTGTTAGTGGTCGTGTGGCTGATTTGATTGAGGATTTTGACGATTTCGGGCTAGGTTTACTGGGGGTCTTCATCTCCTTCACTGACCTCGTTCTCAGGTTAATGCGTGATGCTTTTGGAGCCGATTTGGCGGGAGTAGTTGGAAGAGGAGGAGTCGATATGAAAGGTCCTGACTCGGCTTTACTCTTCGACGTTTTTATGGATAGACTTCGTAGTAGACTTGCTTCTGCTACAGCCCTCATTGGCCTCTCAGAGAAGCTTGATAGAGGCGCTTCTTCATCTTCGATCACGGGTGAGACCAAGCTCTTTTCCTTTTCCTTTTCCTTTTCTGCCTTATTTCGTGTAAACATTGCCCTCAGTCCTCCCTTCGAATCCTTTTTCTGAACTTTTGGTTGACGCAGGGGAACTCGAACTGCATCATCTCCAGTGGAAAGATTGATCACGGGAGGGCGTGCTCGACGGTGGGAATTCGAAGCCGAATTGAGGTCTGCAAGTGTACTCGGGCCATCCGCATCGGTAGGCGCATGATTGCTGCTGGTGTCTAACATTGTCGAATCTTGATATCCCTCTCGTCTTAGATGCATGTCAGTATGATGGAGTTTCCAACTTCCGATTATATTTCAGCTATAATAATTAAGAAGATGGCCGGGATGTTTTGTATTTGTGGGTGGAAAAGTGAACGGCGAGAGGAGTTTCAAGCCAAAGGAGGACTTGATTTAAATGGACCACATCGGGATAACTCGAATTGAATTTTTGGAAATTCAATAGTGAAATTCTAAACTCGATAGAAGCTTAGCAAATGTCTTCGCGAGAGTAGAACCACTTGTGTCGCAGCATTGGGGCATATGAAACAAGACGGCCGTCTCTTTGGGGGGCCGTTGACGGTGACGCGTGAGGGGTGAAGGGAGCTCGAGATGCGGGTCGGGGGAAAAGAGGAGAAATCAAATTGTATCGTACTACTGTAATACTGTAATAATACACACTAATGATGGACAGCGTATTGAGGAAGTAATTTACATAATGAAGGGCGGTAGAAGCAACAGCGAGCGTAGGACGGCGCAGAAGAAGAGAAGAAGATCAGATCAGAACAAAGAGAGAGAGAGAGAGAGAGAGAGGAAAGAAGAAGAAGAAACAAATGACATGATGGACGGGTCAAGATACTGTATGGAGATGGAGCCCCAAGGCGAAGGCGCAGCTTGCACGGGGTAGATTTGTACTTTGGGAAAGATTTCTCTGCAGCTTTCCCTTCTTTTCCCTCCTTTACCCTGTACTGTATCATCCTTATCCTACAGTATTAATCCCCCGGTTCCCTGTCGGTCCAGTCCAGGCTGATTCCCTGCACCGAGGTCAGGAAGTTCAAATAGCTGCCGCTGCCCAATTGCTGTAGACGATGAGGTACTTTGCCGCTGCACCATCCCGCAGAGGACTACTTAATGACTAGGGACTGTATTGTATTGCATTACAGTATTAGTGCTCAGCTAAAACAAAACAAAACAAACCAAAACAAACTGTACCGCACAGTACAGTACCCTAGGAGATGCCGAAGGGGGTGGATGGGATGTGGGGGAGATCTTGACAGCCCGGTGGGGTCTGGTGAGAAGCCATACAGTACTGTAGTTAGTTGGTATCTAGTTGGATGGGATAGCTCTTCCTCTTCTTCCTCTTCCTCCTTTTCCTCTTGCACCAGTACATTATAAAAACTCCAAGAAGAAGGAAAACTGCCATCAACCATCTTACCAGGACCGCGATGGCTTGCCTTTGTCTTGCTGGGCGCGGACGCGGACGCGGGAGGCACAATGGTGCCTGCATTAGGGCTGCATCGACCCTGTTACTTACGAAGTACTGCAACATTTTAGTGGTCGATCCAGATTTAGCTTTTCTGCATGCCGAATAATAATAATAATAATAATACTGTACTGTACTGTACTGTACTGTAATCAGCACGGAGTGCGATGATGTTGATGCTGCGATCCTCTGCAGAGAGCTCGGAGGAACTTCCTTTACTGTATTGCATAGGAAAGGGTAGATTGGATATTTGCTGCATAGAATACAATACAATACGACTTCAAGAGGCTGTAGATACCCAAGAGGGAAAAAGAATTGGCTGCCAAGCAGCTGTAGGCCGAAAGGGGGGGCCAGCATTTCACTAAAGATAGAGAGCCCTGAGCCCTGAGCCCTGAGCCTTATGGCTGGGATGTGTGAGACTTAAGGTGGGTACTGTAGGAGATACTCTAGGATACCAGGATGGTACCTGCGCTTGTGCATCGCATCCTACAGGAGAGATACTGGAGAACCACTCACTGTCCGTGCTGCCAAGGTTAGGAGTGAAGCCTGGATTTTTTGTCCCTTTTTAAAATAATGGGAACCCATGGGAAACTCAACTCTCACTCGAATATTAAATAGCTTGTAGTTGTTGATAAGATAAGAGATACAGTAAATAAATAAATGAATTACCCCAAGTAGTAGATGTCATGGATGAAACCTTCCTATATAGTACCTAGGTAGGTAGTATTGGCTAGGTACAGTACGAATGAATGAATGGGTACAATACAGTACATATCAAAGTGTGCCATGTCCAGCAGCTACCATTTAGAGAGCCTTGTGAAGATCATCAATGGATACTTTACTCGAGTTACGTCGGCGGTTAAAGAAGAAACGAAGCACTATTTGGCGGTCTGATCTTGTGATGGTGGTGATCTTTCCTCTCTTTCTATGATTATTACTGTAGCATTCTGGGGATCACATAACTTTTCTGTTTTCAGTCTATATACAGTATGTGATATTTTCGATAGTCGTCTTGGCTGATCATGTGTGAAAGTACCCTCTGAGTTTTAATGTTTTTTTTACTATACTATGAAGTCGAGGCTGATTGTTGCGAGAAAGGATTATGTACCGGGGAGTATATACAGTGTACTGTATTGAGTTTGACCCTTGGTCTGGATTTTACAGTACAGTACAGTACTAAACCATGTTTTCTAAAAATAAGAAAGTCAAATGAAGGGAAGAGAACATACTGTACTTGGAATCCATAGCATCAAAACAAAGAGAAAGAAGTTTTGTTGTCCTTGGGACGGAGGTTGCTAAAGACTGAAAACCTTTGGAGAGATATCATATTACAGTACGCATATTGATTCACCAGTCGTCGGACCTTGGGGGAGGGCGGAGGGGTTCTCTCTTATTTCTTAGATATGATGGAACAAACAAGAAGCTCCCATTTACAGTACTGTACTCCAGCATCGTAAGTCCAAGTGAGTTGGATAGTCACTTACTACAGTATTATATCACTGTACCTAATACCTAGGCCTATATTTGTGTACAATACAGTACCCAAAGGCACACCACACCGTAACCTGCATCCGGTTTCATTCTCAGCCTAAAGTTGAGTCGCGATGACGGCAAGATTACAGACTTTCTTACTATACTATATCTTTGATCATCAGACTGTTATGGTCAGTCATGCCCTCGGCGATCGAGGCTGGATGTTTCTTGAGATCCTCCGTGACCAGTCAAGTGCTTTGTGGCCTGATGTTGGGGCCACCTTGTGATGGGCGTTGATCCACCCTTCAGCAGCATGGAGAATAGTAAGTAAGTACGAAGTACAGTGGTATGTATGCTGAATTGTAAGAATCCGTTCTGGACTGCTGACCGTTGACTGTATGGACACACTAGTACTGTACTGTACTGTATAGAACTGATCATCTTCCCTAAAGCAGATGCTGTGCAGGTATATGTAGAAGAGAGGTTGTAGCCATACTGTAAGATTATGTAGAGAACAGACGGCAATGTAGCATATATGGTACTTTAGCGACTCTGGGGTTGATGCGCATGAGAAAATACTCAAATGTTGTCCGCTGATGTTAATAATAATTGATATCGATAGTTGTTGATATTGACATTGATACTGGACTGGACTGGACTGTACTTCGCTCGAAGACGCGAGCACCGGCGGCAGCTCTACGCCGAGGAGAGACAACCCGAGACAACCCTTGGTCGCGTCCGCCCACATCGTCACCGGAGCAGCACAGAAGCTTCAACATCACGCTCCTTTCGCGCAATTTGCCTCAGTTCGCGTGTTTAGATTCCCCAACACCTATGCCATCAATTTCAGTCTGTCTTTCCTCCAATACCCGTCCTATCCTTCTCTCGCCTTGTTCCGATACCGTCCACGCCCCTACGCCCATCCCGATCCCCTCCATCCTCCAGCCTCAACACTCCACCCCTCCTTTCAAATCCTCTTGCCCTATTGCAGCTCGCGACATATAACCCACCAGCCAACTCCAATGGCTCCCGACCTGAACTCTCTCCCTCCTTCACGATCAATCTCCGTTACTAGATCATCAAGACCCAATATGCCACGAACAATATCTGGCTCTGGGGACAATGCTGCTGCTACCGTCTTGCGCGGTCAGAGCCCCTCTCCGTCTCCACGATCAGCATCTATCTCTTTACAAGCAGCTGCAGCTGTGAATGCAGGATTACAACATGAAGAGTCAATACGTGCGTACCTCTTTTTCACCTCCTAGCTACCCTATGGCCTTCCTGAATTCTACAAAGAAGATCTCTGGGGACCCCGCACCTCAGGACATCTGCCAAGGTTGGGTGATCATGAAGGTCTCCTCATACTGTTACCCGATCTCAAGATGGCAAAGTGGCCTCTCACCAGATAAATCAGGTTTGCTAACAATTTTGCGAATTCAGGTTCCTCAAACAGCTCCGTTACAAGAAATCGACAACCATCCCATGCTGGCAGAAGACGCTCTACAGTCTTGATGAACTTGCAGCTTAATGACCCTTCTCTCCCGTCGCCGGGCGAGATGGTAAACGACCCTCACTATCGAACAGCCAGCCCAGGTTCAATTACCGGCTCACCGATCATCCCTCCCAGGGATCCTTACCACTTTCGTGCACCGAGTCTCGGAGAAATACACCAGGAGATAGAGCAGGAACAAGAAGCTCAAGTTGTATGTTACACCTTTCTGTAGCTCGGGGTAGATGCCGCGCATGAAATTCCGCCGTACCAGATGTTCTGAGCAATCAGAACATGATTTTGCGTGGGACAAGAATAGGTCTCGAATCAAATGCTAATAATCCTTCAGAACCGCCTACTTCAAATGATCAGGGCTCAGCAACAGCAGCTACAACAACTCCAAGCAAATACCGGAAGTCACGGAACACCTCCTGTTATTGATGAATCTACGCCTACCTCAGAACGGTCCATGTCCTTCTCTACCACAGCCATCCCTCTCTCTGCGATGTCCACACCTCGTTCGCCATCCACTGCTCTACATCCACGCAGCTCATTTGATCTCGCCCGAGCAGATCTCCAACACAGACGCTCCAGAACTCCCAGCAGAACAGCGTCACCAATATTGAGATCGACTTCTATCGGTGGCGAGGGTGTAGAGACCTGGAATCTTGGCGGACGTGATGAGAGTGCTTTCTATCAAGCTGAGACTCAGATGATGATCAGAGAAAATCAGATGTTGCGACAAAGGATTAGAGAGCTAGGTAAGTCTCGCTGTTGTGGTGAGTGATTTCAGAACTTGAAGCACTGACGAAGCTACAGAACGCCAAGTCAGTGAGTTTCATTCGAACTCAGCAATTACACATGAACCGGCAACCTCATCTCATCTGCTCCGTTCCCAATCTATCTCCGAGCAGGCTCGACCTCAAATCCCAGTGGTGTCGACTGCAGCCTCATCAACAGCAGCTCCATCAACAGCAGCAGAAGCAAAGACAGAATAGGGCAAGTGCGTCGGACATTGATGGCAAATGAGTACTTGGAGCTAAAGACATCCTCGCTGCACTGTTGCCGAAAACAAGCATGGTTTTCCGTATATTCGATGGTGTTCTGGACGACTCAGGTTTAGAGTTTGGCGTAGGTCTGCGTTGACTTTCCAAGCGAGGGAGTACTAAAATCGCATGACAAAATACGATGGGATCTACTCGTAGGAGGCGTACTCTACAGTATACAAACAAAGCTAACTCATGA
The DNA here is from genome assembly GCA_003988805.1 of Ploettnerulaceae sp. D365. Taxonomy (NCBI): domain Eukaryota; kingdom Fungi; phylum Ascomycota; class Leotiomycetes; order Helotiales; family Ploettnerulaceae; species Ploettnerulaceae sp. D365. The sequence continues at coordinate 105,506 of QYAL01000080.1, forward strand.
AAATGGATTGCTCTGCCTCTGGACAGAGGTTGAAGACTACTATTTCAAAACTTTGAACCCACGCAGTGACACTTCTGGCTCATCGACAAGTTTGGCGTGTGATACTTTCTAGCTATTAAAGTAGAATGGCACCACTTACTATGTTAGATCAGACAGGATAAAAAGAAACAGACTTTCAAAGTAATAATGGCTTTGAGTCAAATGTTGCTAACCAGCCCAGCCTTGCATGTAGCCTCGCCAACCCCTGTCAACTGTACCTCGGCACAGATCCGAAGCCGGGACATCACATGAGTATATATAAATCTCATGATCAAGTAGAAGCGTCCTTGTACAAGACATTAAACACCCCCAAATCCTTCTCCACACTCATGAAGCTATTCTACAGCTCAAAGAATGTTCTCTAGGACTTTGCCGAGTCAATTGATCAAGAGATCATGGCGAGGCTTTGCCTCTACCTCGAGGCGAGAAGCTGACTTCACTCATGCTGTAAGGCTTCATCGTAGACATTAACAATGTTGTAACGAAGCTGATCATGTCGTGGATAGGTCATAGGTGGAGGAGCAGTCGGATTGGCCATTGCCAGACAATTGGCTGCTCGGGATGGAACGAGCACTGTCCTCATCGAGAGGAACCAAGCAGTGGGGATGGAGACGAGTTCGAGGAACTCAGAAGTCAGCTTTTCCTTCCCTCTCACCACCTATTATCCTATTCAATCCTTTTCTGTTACTTCAAATCATAAACAATCTCTAATAACTCAAAATTAGGTGATCCACGCTGGCCTCTACTATGGCCCCTCCAGCCTCAAAACCAGCCTCTGCATCCGCGGCAAGCACCTCCTCTACAACCTATGCAAAAAGCACTCCATCCCGCACCAGAACACAGGGAAATGGATCGTCGCCCAAACCAACGAGCAGTGGGAAGAGCTCGTCAGAATCCACGACTTCACGCGCTCTCGCTCGATCGACGTCCCGACGAACTTCGTCTCGCTCGACGCCGCGGCCAGAATCGAGCCCGACGTCCGCGCCGCCGTCGGCATCCTGGAGAGTCCTACGACGGGTATCGTGGATAGCCATGCTTACATGCAATTCCTCCTCGGGGACTTCACCGATCGGGGCGGCGACGTCGCCTTGCAGAGCGCAGTCGTCGGTATTGCGGCTGTAGCAGGCGATGATGATGGTGACGATGATAGGAGGGTAAAAAAGGGAGCAAGCGGATGGGCCATCACCACGCGCGACCGAGCAACGGGAGAGGAAACGACCATTACGGCGGAAGTCATTGTTAATTCCGCGGGTTTGGGAGCTTGTGATATCAATAATATGATCCTGCCCCCGCACAGACACCGCAAGGCCTACTACGCCAAGGGAAACTACTTCTCCTACTCTGCCTCGTCGCCTCGCACCAAGCACCTCATCTACCCGGCGCCGGAACCGGGGCTCGGTGGTCTCGGTACGCATCTTACGCTGGATCTCGCGGGGCGGATTCGCTTCGGGCCGGATGTTGAGTGGGTTACGGATCCGACGGATTTGAGTGTGGGTGGGAGCGGGAGCGGGAGCGGTGACGGTGATGGCGAGGGCGATGCTCGGCTTCATCGGGCTGTGGAGCAGATTAGGAGGTTTTTGCCTGGGGTGAAGGAGGAGTTCATCGTGCCAGATTATGCGGGGATTAGACCGAAGTTGGCGGATGGGAGGAAGGGGGGTGTGAAAGGGGGAGGGGGAGGAGGAGGAGGAGGAGGAAGTGAAGAATCGGATTTTGTGATTAGGAAGGAGGAGGGGTTTGAGGGGTTTGTGAATTTGTTGGGGATTGAGAGTCCGGGGTTGACGGCGAGTTTGGCGATTGGGGAGATGGTTGGGGGAATGCTTTATGGAGGGGGAATGAGGGAGGATTAGGTGAGTGAGTAGGGGTGGGAGTGGGAGTGGGAGTTGGAATGGGAGGAGGATGATGACGGGGGATATGTATTGGATATCAGTGAGTATATATCAAGCTACATACCAATCCAACCTATATACACACACACATCTAACCCCCCCTCTCCCCCCCTCTCCCTCCTCAAAGAAAAACCCCCCTCACAACCAAACACTTTCCTCTCTCCTCTCTCCTCATCAGCATCAGCATCAGCATCAGATACCAACTACTATCAACACCAACTAATATAAAGAAAAATCCACTTACCTTCCCCTACCTTACCTTACCTTACACCTTATATATACATCACACCTCCCCCAAAACCCCTCTCCCTGGATATATGTGTATATCCATCTATAGATACGAAAAGTTCAAGATACTGGATAGACATGGTGATACAGTGATCATGATACAGTGGGAGGGGAGGGGAGTAGGTTGGTTGGTTGGTTGGTTGGAATTGGAATTGAACGAAGCAAATACTAAATGATAATCCTATCCCAGGCTCTGTCTTCCTAAGTTACTACAGTACTACTACTACTTGAAACAGCATATCCCAAAGCGAAAACAAATTTGACGAGCTCCTGTATTAAAAAGCTAAGTAAGTGAATAATTAAATAAGTGATATATGTGTATATATATATACATACTCATATCGAATCATTGATTATATACTATACTGTACTGTACTGTACTGTACTGTACTGTACTTGTACATGTACGTATGTATTGGCTTAGGTGGTAGGAGGTAGATATAAGATAGAAATATCATTCAAAATGGAAATAGGAATGGTATGGGTAGGGGGTAAGTTCATATATACACAGGTGACGGCCTGGAATACTTCATAGCTTTGTAGTAACTGGTTTGTGAGATTTGGGTGTGAGGAGACGATGCTTTACTTTATTTTATTTCTGGCTTAGCTCTGGCTGGTTGGTATTTAACTCTCTTTTTCGTTTTCTCCTTTTTATCTTTTTCTCGGTTGCTTCGTTTCTTGTGAGTTGGGAGATGATAGTTACTTAGTTTTCTAGGGTCCAGGTGACGATATTCTTTATATTTACTGGATTATTGGAATGAGAGAAGGAGGGGAGAGGAGGAAAGAAGTTAGCGGGAGGAGAAGGTGATTATGAAGGAATGAATATCCTGTAGTTTGTAAGTGATGGTACTGTAATGGTAATGGTAATTGTGAGGGTTAGGCGGCTTTTATTGAGAATTGGATTGAAGAATGATTTATTGGTTGGTTGATTAGTTGATTGATGGATGGGTAGGTAGGTAGGTAGGGGTGAAAGGAACGGGTGTATATGGGGATGGGTCTTGAGGTTAGGCTGTGAAGTTAAGTTGTGAAGATGTGGAGATGTGGAGATGTGAAGTTTTATAGATATATCTCTAGAGAATACGTTCAAAAGTAAAAGTAAAAGCAAAGAGGTATAGCAAGAGGAGGAGAATTTAACGAAAGTATCAGAGAGATTCAGTATTCTCAGCATATATGCTATGCTAGGCTATACTAGTTGATCAATCCATACATCCCAAGAAATCTCTCTCCTCTCTTCTCCTCCCCCTCCTCCTTCTAAGTCCTTCCTTTCCATCTATTTCCTTCTTCTATATCTCTATTCTATTCTTGAAATATACAATCCCCTATACGATATATCTTCTATCCTGCTGTCCTACTTAGCTCAGTTAGGCTAAAAAAAACTTGCTAAACTTGAAGCGTATGAGTATCTAGATGGTGGATTATGAGAGGTGTTGAGGTGTTGAGATAGGTGGAGGGAGGGGAGAGAAGGTCGGGAGGTATCTGGGGGGAGGGGTAGTTTATGACCTTGGGGAAATCATGGATAGGTAGGGGTTGAGTTTTAGTTTTTCTCCTTCTGCTTCTTCTTCTTCTTCTTCTTTCGTTGTTGTTATTTACTCAAGTGGAGAGGTTCAGATTGGGGTTTGAAGGAGGGGGAGAGAAGATAGAAGGAGACAGGGAAAGATATTCGAGAATAAGTTAAAACGCTCTCTTCTTCCAAATATTCTTTTTCTTTAGAACTAAGAGATAGATGAATAAGGAGGACGGAAATTGATCAGAGATATAAGTATATCCAAAGAATTATATCATATTAGCCAGCCCCTGACATTGATCATATCTTAATGCTGAACATGACAGAGCATAAAGACACCAAGTAGTCAAAAGGAGACAATATCTATGCTATGATGCTATAGCCAACTCAATCCTTCTTTCTCCCTTTTCATCGAAATGAAAGAACCTCCCGAGATTTCTTTAACTAGGCAAGTAGTATTCTTAGATTCTACGAAGTACTACTTGATTGCTTTAAAACTCCTGTTTTGAGGGTTATTGAATCGCGTAGCTTGTGTTCAAACATCCTTGATGTCATATATATGTGTGTGTATATATATATACGTTTTTGTCCATACATCTACATTTCGCATCATCATCTCTATCCCGACTCCCCTGCGTAGGCTAGCTAACAGACGCATGTTACGTCTCGTCCCCCTTTCATCACTGCAACTTGGAAAATCAGAAAGGAAAGCACTTGGTTTGAAAGGTCCAAGTTCAATATTCCTGTTCTTGGGAGGAATTTTGGTGACTTGTGAGAGGCAAAAGATAGTTAGTGTCTTAAGCTGAGATGCGTTTACCGAAGGCGATGACAGGAAGGCTGTATACGTATGGCGTTAGGATGAAGCGGATGAGAGAGAAAGAGATTTATATGGGGTAGATTGAATATATGGAGAGACTTAATCCTGGCTGGTTATTTACTAAGGAGATTATCAAGGAGGTGAGAATTGAGCTCCGAATGCTATGTCTATTTTGCTGTATAGTAGTTGAGATGATTTGAAACAATATCAATTGAAGCCACCAACTAGCCATGCTATCTTTCTATCGATCCCTAGCAACAAGCTTTCTGATATATCTCTGAATCAATCATGGATAAATTGAAGAAGACTTTTAAGTTCAGTAGTCCTATAAGTTCCAGACGAGAGTCATGACTGTGCCTTTCACTGGCGGTTTGGTTCTTGACTAGCTTCAGCTGAGAGGATATTTAACTAATACTTCGTATTTGACGTGACTGATCCATGGAGTATACGAGAGGGATGCGAACCAGGAGCAAGACTTCCCTATCACAAACATCTACTATCTATCTGCATACATACGCCGCTAGAATCTTCCAAGGACGTGCATTTCAACCTTGAACTACCTGATAACATCATCATCCCTGACATCAATTACAAGTACACAACACCCCCCTTTCCCCAGCAACAGCAGCCTTGGAGGAAACCCTCCTTGAGTATCCACATAGTTCCAACTCAGTAGCTCGGACTCGGACCCCCTACAGATCTAGAAATCCATTTTTTAAGAAAGGAAAAAAACAATCACTACTGTACTATATCTGCGCTAGCTCGACATTTTAACAATGAAGATCCTGAGCTATCGAAAATCGATATACTTCCTCTAGTCATTGATTCAAATAGTTCATTACTCTCGCTAGCTGCGCCAGATCGAGCGCTCTGGTGATTGATATATCCTAAACTAGGCGCGATAGGCAGAGAAAAAAATGCCACCTAGAGTTCTCATTCTCATTCTTTCAATAATGTCTCATTAAAGCTTGAAGCATCCATCCATATCTCATCGACGGACGATGGCATAGAGCAGCGAGTGGAGGGGTTACGTGGAGCTCCGGTAACAGGATGTGGAGCCGCTTGAGATAAAGGGAGAAAGTAGTAGCAGAGGTGGAGCCGAGTGATGTGATTGAAAAGTTAAGATATCATAACAATACTACATGTACATGGGATCCGAGGGAGATGCGCTGTACAGTACGTTGTTTAGGCATGCTCGGATACGACTTCGGATGACCATGGGGCCCGTATCCCTTGGAGATAGAGTTAGAGCTAGCTTTTACTACTGTAAAAGACTTTAGCCGCCCTAAGCATGAACAAAAGAAAGGGATCTAAAGCAGCGAATAGAGAAAGGAAGGATAGAACAAATATGTAAACAAATAATAAACAGATGGACAAACATTGTTCAAGGGAGAGCAAGCAATTAATCTATACGGAAATTATGCCATCACGTGTATCCCACAATTACCTACGAAGTACAGTAGTCTCCATCACTCAACACCTCCTCCACTTCTACTCCACTACTTCACTCCACTACAGTACCAGATCTCCGTTCTCCTCCCTCCCATCTATCCACACCTCCTACCCATCCTACCCACTCCAACTCACCCACAACACCTCTCCACTCCCCCTCAAAACAAAACGGAAAGCCCACCTGCGCAACTACTTATCCGTAGTTACTCTGATCCATAGCTAGTATTATTCTACCATACAGTAGTACAGTAGGAAATAAAGTACCTATCTACAGTGTATGCATAACCCACCCTCCACTCCCTTCCGCCTCCGCCTCTCCATTAATCCAGGAACCCGTGCGCTCCTCCCCATACAATAATACAGTACTGTACAGTAGCGACCGAATAATCCCGCAAAATATATCTTTCCCCACATCTCACATCTCACCCACATACAGTACAGTAGATCTCATTCTCCACATCCCTTGGATCGACAGCCAAGGTAAATTCGTACTGTACCAGTAGTAAGTACAGTACAGTACTCGTACATGTACTAGTTAAAAAGCAAGCACCCTAGTAGTGTACCCGATAAAGAGAGAGAGAGATTATGTGTGATCTACATTTCTCAACGCTGATCTATGAGAGAAAGATTCGTTATTTCCCGGCTATTTCGAGTAAGCGATGCGAGCTATTGTGATCGGCGAGAGGGTTAAAGGTTTGGGTATGTTTCAAGATGGACTAATCGTAATCCCGTAAGCTTGCCAATACTCTCCCGATTACGTGGAATTATGGTTGGGAGAAAGGAGACGTCTTGATAGTTCCGAGGTCTGTCGGTGGGGAGCGAAGTTACATGATTGATTGACACTAACAATAAAGACGAGGAAATCAAATAATGGGAAGAAATTTATTGCCCGATATTAAAATCGAAGTTTGATTTAAAATTCGTGGTTCTCCTTGGGTTTATGGTGTCTCTGGCGGCGGGGTGTCTCATCTAGACAGTCTTGAGTATATCATCATGAGCTCGAGCTGCCGGGGATACTATGCCCTGTCTGCAAAGAATACTCTCGTTAAATATACTATAAGACGATTTTATATAATATGCTGAAAGAATCTTAAGCGGATAGAATTTAAAGGGTGGATTTTAAAAGAGAGAGAGAGGAGGAGAGGAGGGTGAGAAAAGGGTACTGTAATCGTAATCCCACAAGCATATAGCAAGTATATAAAAAACGAAAAAAAAGACATAGCAAAGGAAGACTTCTCTCCTCCCTCTCTTCTTCCCCTCTTCCTTTCCCCTTCCCCCTTAAGTATTCCCAGTCCCAACCCCAACCCCAATGTCAGTAACTAGCACAAAGTGATCTATCCGGGAGGAAGTACAGTATCAGAACCGTCATCCTCATGATCATAATCATAAGAAAGAAGATTATCTCGCATACTGTATCTATTTACTATAAGATTTTTGATCTTTTATATTCCTTTCTTTCTTCCCTCTATCAATACAATACAGTACCATATAATAATCTAAACGCCTCCCCCTCTATTCTTCGAAGCTTGCTTATTACATGTATTTTCTTCTCTTTCATGGCTCTCAAATCACAACGAAGAACTCCTTAAGTATATAGTATCCAGCTTGTCTAAAGACGCATACTTTTTTTGTCTCTCCTTCTTCCCCCTATTTTAAATGACAACGTCTTTCCAACAATATCCCTCCCACCTATCCTCCATTCCATCCCATCCGAACCCTTAGATTAGGTAGTCGGTCGTGTGTAACAATAAACAAGCAAACAAACAAACATTTTGCTTCAATTTGAATTTCCGTTTGCTCCCTCTCTCCTCCCCCTCCTCTTAAATTGATTAATCAGATTATTGTGATACTTCAATTCAATTCATCACATCACTCCATCACATCACATCACAAAAGAAGCGCCGCAATAAGGCAACGCAAATAGCCATCAAGCCCACCAAGAACAAGGCCGTTTGTTCACCGTGTGTAAGGCTACCTCGGGTAATGTTCTTGGAGAGAAGTGTGCGGTGTGGATATGGCTATATATAAAGCGGGAAATGGAAATGGAAAGGGAATATAGAATGAGATGGAATTGTGTATTGTAGTGAGATCAGTGTTGGGTATTTACTGCATGTATATGTATATCTATATCTATGTATGTACGAAAGCACCAAGCTTGGGCTGGCTGTGGTTAAGGAGGAGGGGTGTACTACATGTGAGGTTGGTTTCGTTGTTTGTTGGGGGGAGATGAGATGTGAGATGTGAGATGTGAGGATGCGGATAAAGAGGGGGGATGCATCTCATATTTGAGGCTCGTCTGGAAAGATTTGTATATCAATCAAAACTTTCTCCTATAGTCGCGTGTGCTACTTACTGTATCCCTTTCTTCAAACCCCTCTACCCCCCAAAAGGGGTTTTTTTTCCTTTTACAGTTCTTGTAAGATGAGGTGAGATGAGATGAGATATCGATCTATCCTCCGTTTAGTATTGATCAATTACATACTGTACAGTATTGGAGAGAGGACAGATTGCTGTATGTATGCATGCACAAATAGGACCCAACAATACAGTAAGAGGATGGATTATTCAGAGATGATTATCTCATGTACAGTATCTTATCATGTCTTGTCTACAGTATCTTAGAACATAACGCTCCTCACTCACTCATTTACTTACTCATATCAATTCAAAAAGGCAAGTAAGTACCTACTCCTACCTCATAAAACCATTACATATACTGTAAGTATTCCCTTCCCCACCCTTTCCTCTTTCTTCTTTCTTCCCTTTTCTCTTTCCTTCCCTCTCAAAGAAAAGAAAAGAAATAAAATGATAAAGTATAAAATCTGAAAAAAGACCAAAGTACTACTGTACGAGTACATATTCGACGATAAGGAATTGCTTGCCTGCCTGCCTACCTGACAGCGGCAGCAACAAAAGAACTCGCCCGAGCCGCCCACTCGCCTCGATTCCTCGCCCGCAATAACCGCATCGTACCGCACCGCTCTCACCCCTCCCCCTCCAAAAAAAAGAAAAGAAAAAAAAATAACCCTCGGTCTTTGGCCGATTACTTACCTTAGTGTACTTATTTGTTTACAGTACAGTAATACAGTAATAATTCATACAGAGAAGGTACCAAATAATAATAATAATGAAAGTGATATCCCAGAACAAATAAACGAAACCTAACGTACAGTAAACAAACAACCCATATCGAAGACCTTCAGATGAGAATACATATCCACACCATACCATACCACACCACACACCACTCCAAGCATCCCATCCCACTTATTTCTCACGGCACTGGGATATCTCCCTTCTCTCCTCCCCTTCTCTCTCCCTTCTTTTCTTCTTCTTCTTCCCCTCCCTTCCCCTCCCCTAACCCATGACTCGCGCCGGGACGTCAACCAAAAGTGGGGGGGCTTTTTTTTTATCCACTTCTTCTAGCAGCACCGGAAAAACAGCGCCGCGAACGGCCCCGCTTCTCTTTTCGCTCGTTGTCGCTCGCTTGTTGTGTTTTTCTCGTGTCATGTTAGTATTGAATTGTATTGTATTGTGCTTTGTAGATCAGGTTAGGTTAGGTTAGTGGGTTAGTGGGTTGGTAGTAGGTGCGGTGCTTTGGTCTCAAATGATTATTTATTATTTATTATTTCTCAAGGGAGGCGGGGATCGCGCGCCTGTTGAGAAAAGGATGGAGAAAAATTATCAGAGAAAGAAGGAAGTAGATGGGGGTATTCATTCCGCAATACGTTTTGTTTTATTTTATTTTATTATTCATATTTTAAAGTACTGTACTTCAATATCAATACCAATAATAAATACATTGATACTTTATACACCAGCACGCCATGCGATCGATGTACAAGGTAAGGCACGGCAAGCGCTACAAAATCCCTGCGCAGCGTGTTTTAAGGACCTGGTCCTTGTCCCTGCTGGTACTGTACAGTGAATTTGGCGTTCAGGGTACAGTACTGTACATAGTGTGAAGCTTGAAGAGGTTTTGTTTACATGTGCAGTAATACATGTATGATATATCATGAGATGATGATGAGTCGTTGAATATTTATGTATCGAGAGAGTTTCGATAGATGGATGTGTGTTCTCTTCTCTTCTCTTCTCTTCTCTTCTCTTCTCTTCTCAACTCAACTCAACTCAACTCAACTCAAGATCCAAGAAACAAAATAAAATAACAGTATAGTACTGTACTGTACTCGGAAAGGATTATTTACATAGTAGATGTAGACATAGATATAGAAGTAAAATGATCTACAGTATCTACGAATAAATAGGTTACTGTATAGAAAAAACGTAATACAGTATCTGCACTTATATACATACATACATATACATACATATGCTTTTCTTCCGCTCCTCATGATTCGTGATCCTTTATGTCATGTAGTCTGAAGTAGGAAATGCTCTGTTGTTGTTGTTATCGTGATCTCACCACGTTCTGATACATGTACTGTATAGCTAGACGAAGACGAAGACGAAGATTATTTCAGTTCAGATTTCTTTCTTTCTTTCTTTCTTTCTTTCTTTCCCTCCCCCTTTCCCCCACCCCCATCCTTCTCAAAAGGAAAAAGGAAAAAAAAGGTACAGTATTCGCCGCATTAGGCATATATTCCGAACCTGAGACCGTTCATTCATTCATTCATGAATGATTGATTCATACAATATAGCATGTACTGTAACGATTCATTAGGAATGAATGAATGAATGATTAAGTATTAAATATTGTTATTTTTCGGATTTATTACTGCACTCTACCTCTGGAGCCAATCCCATCCCTTTCATTTTTTCATTTTTCATTTTCATCTCCCCATCTCCCCATCTCCGAGGCCAATTCCAATTCCAATCTCAATCTCCAATTAAATCAAATCACAATACTACGAAATAAAGTACAATAAAGTACAGTAAAGAAAGTACTTTACCGCCGCCAAAAAAGGAGGCAAGAAAAAGAAAAGAGGCAAGAAAAAGAAAAGAGGCAAGAAAAACAGAAACACCACTTTGGACTTTCCTTTATTATGATTTTGATTTACTAGTTTTACATGTAGCTCTTTAGATGTTTTCCCCCCCAGAATCCAGCCACCTTTTACATGTATTTTTTTCCCCGGAGATATTACAGTACCGTACCATTTCCTGTTTAGATAGAATAGAGTCTTTCTGATTAGGTGATATATCCGCTAACTAATACTGTACTGTATGTAATGTGTTGGTTTGATTCGATTAAATTACTGGTGCGAAGCGTACTCTATATACTTCGTAGGAGGCCTAACAGTTCCAAAATGCAGGGGTCATGCTTGGCAGTGCTGCTTTACTGGAAACCTTTATTTAATATTTTGTATGCCAGCCTC